>CM063510.1:82539846-82552346 GCA_032207245.1 Pardosa pseudoannulata | reverse complement strand
TATGATTTCAAAAAACATCAATGGATAAATTAAAATCCAATATAACTAAGAAAAATTTTATTTTGTTAATTATTTTTTACTATTTTAATTAATTAGTATAACATTAAAATTTCTTTCGGTAAATTTATGTTTTTTTTCGCTTAGCTTTATTTATTTGATATGGAAAAAATGTAAAATTATTTATAAATTCTCCAGTACAATTTTAGACGATATACTTATGTATGTATTATTAAATTTCTTTTGTAATAAGTGAAGTTGATTTTAATATTTTAGCTAAAATTATGTTTTAAAAAAGTTGAATATTTATTCTTTATATTTATAAGTTTTTCTTATAATTAATAAGAATGGCTTGACAGTATAAATGTATGTGTTAGTTTATTTTTAATATGTAATAGGTATTTACTTTTTGTGCTTGAAATGGACAAATTCCACTCTGGAATGTTTTGGTTTGACAATTATGGCATTTTAACACTAGAACGGCAGATATTTTTTATCTAAATAGAATGATTGTTTTGAATAATACAGTTAATGATATGACAGTATAATACAGTATTGAAATGATATTTATTTTAATCTTAAATCCCCAAATATGCAATAAGTTTAATGCCATCTAAATATATCTATTCAGTCAGGTATATCACTGCCGTTATTCTAGACTTAAAATGCCGTATGCTAGGATTTATTTCTTTTTTTGAGCTCTAAATATTTTCAATTTACTTTCTATATTTGATAGTGGATTAGGCCTACCGGGGAAACCACTTATAAAAAAAACGCGCCCAAGTCAGCTCTACCTCCAGGGTGGGCGGGGAAAGAGCTCAGTTTTTTTAATCACTTGATATTATAATTTTTATTTAGGATCACATAAACTTTGTATTTGATTTTATATTGTTGTATACTATTTTTTTTACATTTTAAAATAATATACCAAGAAAATATACAGATACTTGAAATCAGAAATTCTTGTACATACATATATATATATATATATATATATATATATATATATATATATATATATATATATATATATATATATATATATATATATATATATATATATATATATATATATATATATATACATTTATACACACATACATGCATATATATATATGTGTGTGTACGTATATATATATGTATATATATATACATATATATATACACATGTATATATTTGAATATATATACAATATATATACATATAAACATATATGTATATTTATATACGTACATACATACACTACATATAGTATTTAAAGTTTAGTCTTTATTATTGAATAGTCCTTATTTGATTTCATTAGTTTCCTTTTGTAATGTTTTCAAAATAGTTCGTGTTCTATGTATAGATATGGCCATCCACTTCATAGCAAATTCAATTATCTTTTCTAGTTTTCAGTCTAAAGAATGTTTGTTTAAATATGTACAATCAAACAAAACTGGAACACTGATGTGTGATATAGTCTTGAATTAAAGGACCCTGAAAGTCTTTTATAGAATATCAGTTATAGATGATTTCATAAAATACATAATGGTAAATCAGTTGTTTCCGATTAAAATATTTCCGATACTGTGAATGCAGTTTAGAATCAAGCTGAATTCATTTAGAAAGATAACTCAAAGTTGTCTTAGCCACGCCGATATTATCGTTAAGTTCTTCCCAATTTTTTTTTTTTTTTGCCACACTAATTAATTAAAGTAAAGAAATTAAACTATGATTTTTACTACACCCTGGAGGTAGATAGAATTTGTTGATATTACGTTATAAAATTTTCTTTTCAACAAAATATAATCGATATTAAAATTTATCATATATGTATCTAATTTGTTATTTAAGCTAAATATAGAAGAAAATTATTTATAATAGAATGATTGTATTGAATAATACAGTTAATGTAATGTATTGAAATTGATATTTGTTTTAAATTTAAAATGCAAATATGTAATTATCCTGGATAGCATAGTGTCCTGATATAGTCTTTATAAGTTTAATCACATCTAAATATATCTACATAATCAGGTAGGCAACTGCGATTATTGTAGATTTAAAATGCCGTATGCGTTGATTTATTTCCTTTAATGAGCTCTAATTTTTTTGAATTACTTTCTGTGTTTCAGTGGATTAGGCTACTGGGGAAACCACGTAAAAAAAACGCGCCCAAGTCAGCTCTACCTCCATGGGCAAAGAGCTTGGTTTTTTAATCACTTGATATTATAATTTGTTCTTTAGGTTCACATAATTTTTTTTATTTGATTTTTTATTCTAGCATACTACTTTTTACTTTATAAAATGACATACCAATAAATTGTACAGATATATGAAAACAGAAATTCTTTAAATATCTATTGCTCTTGGTTTCCTGTGGAATAAATATGTGTTTTATATAAGCGGTTCATAAACGAACCGCTTATATACAATCTATCTATATATCTATATATATTTATATATATATATATATATATATATATATATATATATATCAAAAGTTTTGGGCGGGCTTTAGAATTTAATCCATATTTTTAAATTAATTTCATTACTTTTTTTGTTTCTTTTGATTAATGATAATGCGAAAAAAAGAGATTACTTTTTTAATCATAAATCAGATGGCACATTTGAATTATAACAAGAATGTGAAAATGCTAAATGGAAAAATATATTTATAAAGGGGAAGCGTGAGTTGAAAACTTTCATCCAAGCAGCTTAACAATTTTTAGATATCGTGGCTATAAGTGAAAGAATTTTTTTTCCAAAAAATTTCATGTATTTTAACGGCACCGATTTCGCCGTAGTTACTCCGCAGAAATGAAGGAAATTCAAAACTCCTCAGATTGATCTAGAAAATATCTAAATTATTTTCTTGTTTAAATATATATATATAATATATATATACTATATTATATATATATATATATATATATATATATATATATATATATATATATATGTATATATAAATATATATATATATGCATATGTATATATATATATATATATATATATATATATATATATATATATATATATATATATATATATATATATATATATATATATATATATATATATATATTTGTCTCAAAATTTCTTTTGCATTATTTTTTTCTTTTTTTGTTGTTTATATAATTTTGCAATTCATTAATCGCAATTATATAACTTTTTTACATACTAATGCTGCCTGTGAAATATTTTGGAGTACTATTAGGAAAAAAAAACAAAATTTGTTAAGTCATAAACACTAGAACCTCTGATTCCTGCGTTCTGTATTTTTTAAACTTAAATATTAATTATTATTTTACTACATTTTCCGTCTGATTTTAAGAGCAAAACTTTTTTACCAATCATGATCTACACACAGAACAGAGTAGAATTTTCAAAAATGTTCTTAAATCTTATTAATACAATAAAATAATAAATATTCAAAAATGAATAATAAATGTGACCACTGAAGAATATATTGTAGTACTATGGATTATGCTGGTTTTCAAACTTTCATACTGTAAATTATTCTAGAAAAATTTTTATCATTCTAACATCAGTTATACCGAGTCAATAATTAGTGGTAGTGTGTCTGTTAGTTTATTATATCATTAATTTACTATTGTCTTCGTGTTCCGGCTCATCCTTTAGTGTTGGAATGTCTGTCACCAAGGGAAAATTTTGTTATTGCATTGTGAATTCTTCTGATGGATCTTATATCGGTAAACAAAAATTCTCTTAGATAAGTACCTGAACATAAATACGTGATCTAACTTTCCATGGAATAAGTGCCAAATAATTCAGAGTACAATTCGTAGATAAATTTTTTAGCTGATTGGTCAATTATTTAAATTTATAATATTGAAAATTTATAAAATGTACCAATTATACTTTGAAATATCCATTTTGAAATATTTAACAAATATCGTAAAAAAATCTGGGTCACATTATTGATACTGGGTCACATTATTGATCACTCCGCACATTATTGATAAAAAGTTCTGCACAAATATAATATTTTAATGAGCAATAATAATCATTTTTTACAAAGTCATGGGCAACTTCAGTAAGCTTTGAACTCAATATTACAACAAATCCAAATATTAACAAAGCATGCTAGAATAACTTTGGCTGATTCATCGAAGTTCTTAGAACAAATTTTTACAGTTTCGTTTCTACACTTGGAAGCTTAGTAATGAACCATTTTTCGCGTCAGCACAGATTCTCAAATATTATATTTTTAAATGAATGTATGCGATATATTGAGCGTCTCTGTAATCTCACGTATTGTGTCATGCTGATCTGAATCGATAAAATCCTTCATAGGGGTTTCAACAACTTAAACAGTACTGCCAGATCGTTGTGCAATTTTTAGTGAAATATAAGCAGAATGAAATTTAGAAAACCACTTTTACCACTGCCTTTCTTCGAGACTCTATTCCCATATACAGCACATAACTCCTTGTGTGCTCGCGATTCGTTCTTGCTTTTTTGTAAATAATGCAATAAAACATATCTGCAATGCATATCAAAGTTTGTCAGTATTTTTGGTGGTTCTTGTTTGAGGTTTTAACTTTTGCTATTTTACAAACTAATACTGTTCGGTAGTCTACTAATTGAAACGTTTTTTTCTTCTATTCGAATTCTACATAATTTTCTTCTGCTTTTGGTAGTACTTTTATTTATTTATCAGTTGTAGGAAGCAACCTGTTTTTATATAAAACCAATGGTATGGATATTGATATTACTTAAAAATAGGGTGTCAATTGGCAAAATTCACTAAACCATTCGTGATATAACAGAAAAGTAATCCATACGAACATTATTTCCTTTCTTTTTTGGCAACTTAAAGTCAACAAATCCAAATTATTAAATATTAGCCATCGTTAAACATTAAAGGTTCCTAAGTATATTTTTTTTACAATACGCACAGATCGTTGTGCAATGTTTAGTGAAATACCAACAGAATGAAATTTAGAAAACCACTTTTACCACTGGCTTTCTTCGAGACTCTATTCCCATATACAGCACATAACTTCTTGTGTGCTTGCGATTCGTTCATGCTTTCTTGTAAATAATAAAATAAAACATGTCTGAAATGCATATCAAAGTTTGATAGTATTTTTTTTGGTGGTTCTTTGTTTGAGGTTTTACTTTTTGCCATTTTACAAATTGTACTGTTCGGTACTCTACGTTTGAAACGTTTTCCCGTCTATTCGAATTCTACATACTTTTCTTCTGCTTCTGGTAATACTTTTATTTATTTCTCAGCTGTAGGAGGCACCCTGTTCTTATATAAAATCAATGGTATGGATATTGATAGTACTTAAAAATAGGGTGTCAATTTGCAAAATTAACAAAACCATTGGCTATAAATCTTGTAGAAGGATATTTGCCCCACTAAAGCATAGGCGAGAAGACGAGAAAAGCGTCCCCAAAAGTTATATTCACGTCCATTTCATTGATCGCTGCTTTTGTTTTATAGATTAAGAACATTATTTCCCTTTTTCTGAGACTTAAAGTCAACTGCTCAAATTTATTACAAATTAGCCGTACTTAACCATTAATTGTTCCTATGCCTATTTTTCAAGCATTACGCGAATTTAATATATATAAGAAAAGCGTAGCATAAGGAGAACTATATACCAGTATCACATAAATTAAAATACCAATGCAGAATGTTTGGACACAGCGAGGTCAGGATAAATTTTTAAGCACCGTTTTATTGCCAAAGTAGCGAAAACACCGTGGTTTTGTAGCATACCTAAATTCTAGCCCAGAATTCGCAGAACCTCATATGAGCATCCAGGTTGACTTAGACATTAACTCGCATTGTATACGTATTTATTTTTTAAATTTGTTGCTCTGTTGGTAACACAAGGAACCAACACAGGAAATAATTCTAAACGTAAATAATAATACACAATACAGATATTTCAAAATTTTGTTCACAGTGATGGTCCTTATGTTGTGAATTAGAGGTCCGAAATTTATTTGTAGTTTTTCATTTCTTGGCGAAACTCCAAGGGTGTATTACGTTTAAGAGCAAACTTGAATATAAAAATTAATATGAAAGTAAAATATAAAAGTCTATTTTTAATTGAATTTTGTTTGCCAAACATGCTAAAAAAAACCTACGGAAAAGAATCCTTGATGCCTTTACGTGGTTACTTTGACCGTAAACGGTTGGAAAAAGAGACGAGGCACCAAGATCTATAAAACAAAAGGAGCGATCAATGAAATGGACGTGAATATAACCTTTGGGGAGGCTTTTCATTTCTTCTCGCTTATGCTTCAGTGAGATAAATGTCCTTCTACAAGAAAAAAAGGTTTTTAAATACATTATGAATTGTTCTGATGGATCTTATATCGGTAAACAAAAATTCTCTTAGATAAAAATTAAAATAGGTGATAGCCTTAAAAAATATTATCTTTTTCTGGTAATTTATTGCTTCATTAAAAACTGTTGTGAACATGAACTATAGTGTAATATATGTAAATATTCATAAACATATATTTTTTATGTTGGTCAGATTAAAAACACATTTCTGTAAACTAGTATAAAAGTTATTTTGTTGTATAAAAAATATTTAGGCAATGCCCAAATAAAAATCAGTGTCATTATCTCCAAAATTATATCCTTTCTCATTCAAACTATTATAACACATAAGGATATAAATTTAGAATCACAAAATCTTAAAATCAACTATTAAAATATCTTACTTTTAAAATATGTATACATCTACTTCATGCATAGAGCAAATCACAAAAAATTAAATAAAAAAATATATATAAAATATATCTTGAAGTAAGAGTCTATTTAAAAACTTTTTTAAAGATTTTTAAAAGATTTTTAATTGAATTTTGTTTGCCAAAAATGCTAAAAAACATACGGAAAAGAATCTTTGATGCAGTGTATTTCCGTGGTTACTTTGAACGTAAACGGTTGGAAAAAGAGGCCAGGATCTAAGACCTAAAAAACGAAATGAAGCGAATATTCAATGAAATGGGCGTGAATATAACTTTTGGAGAGGTTTTTCTCGTCTTCTCGCTTACGCTTTAGTGCAGTGATTCTCAACCTGTGGGGCGCGCCCCCCTAGAGGGGCGCGAGCACACTAATGGGGGGGCGCGAGCATATCCAAGAGAAAATGTTATTTAAAAAAATTGATTAAGTGACTGAAAGGAAAGAACACACACACACATACAAAACAAAATACATTTCGACATATTTAATAATTAACTTATTAAATTAAAACAACTTACTAAATTAAAAACAAATTTAATAATTATTAGTGACTTCCTTGGGCCTGTCTTTCAGAGCAAAGTTTTTCGAAGGAGGGTTTAATATTAGAAATAGACACTCTCAGTTCTTTTTCTATATTTAGCTGAGATCTATATTTTGTCTTCAAAGAAGCCACCGCAGAAAATCCAGTTTCACAAAGGTAAGATGTTGAAAATGGTAGTAGAATGCGAAATGCCCTTGTTTTTAGTGCAGAAAACTCATCATCCACTCCTGCCCAAAATTCAAAGAGTGATTTATTACTAAATTGTCTTTTGGTTTCGCCGCTTGCCGTGAAGTCTATGAAGGTTTCTTCCTCTTCAATTGAGAGTCCTTCGGGAGTATTTTGAAATGGATCCCTCACCCACTTGTAACTTGATATCAGTTTGTCGTCAGCAAGAAAGTACTTTTTAAAATTCTTTGCTAGCATTGCTAAATGATTTTCAATGGTTGCAAAAACAACTTTTACATGTTGTTCTTCAGCCTTGTAAGTTTTAATACAATCATTCAAATTTGCAAACATTGTTAAGTTTTCTTGCTTTAAATTTCTGCTCCACAATTCCAATTTCCTACAAAAAGCATTAACTTTATCACTCGTATCCAATATATGTGTATTTGCTCCTTGCAGATGAAGATTCAAGTTATTTAATTTCTCGAATATGTCGACCATGTAGCTCAATTTCATCACAAATAAACTATCGCGAAAATTCTCAGCTTCCGGTCTGTTTTCCTCTTCTAGGAAAACGGCGATTTCTTCTTTTAATTCATAAACACGTTGCAAAAATTTCCCTCGTGATAACCATCTTGCCTCGCAATAAAATAGTAACGCTGAATGTACTGCACCCATGTCTTTACAAAGTGCGGAAAAGATTCTTGATTTCAGGGGTCTCATTTTTATATAATTTACTACGGTTACAACCGTAGTTAACACAATATTCAAACCAGGACTCATTTCTTTGGAAGCCAAAGCTTCTCTGTGGATCATGCAATGTGTCCAGACGCACTGTGGCGATTTTTGTTTCACAAGTGCTTGAATACTTTGGAATCTTCCGGACATAGAACGAGCACCATCGGTGCATATTCCGACGCAATTTTTCCATTCTATGTTTGCCTCGTTCATAAAATCATTTAAGATAGCAAATAATGCGAGTGCTGTTGCTTTGAGTTCTATTGGTTTGCAGAAAAGTAATTCTTCTACTACTGACAAATCATCACAAAATCTAACATAGGCAATGAAATGAGCATCTTTATTACTATCTGTTGCCTCATCGAGTTGTATTGAAAACAATTTGTCACGCAACTTCGACAAAAGCTGACACTCTACATCTTCAGCTATATCAGCAATTCGACGGGCAACAGTATCATTTGAAACAGGTATAGACTGCAATTGTTTTGCAAAATTATCTCCAAACATAATTTCTACAATCTCAATTGCGGCTGGCAAAATAAGCTCTTCACCAATGGTGTGAGGCTTTTTACATCTGGCTATTTTATATGAAAGTTTGTAAGAGGCAATTAAAGCTTTTTCATTCACAGACAAAGTTTTTTTAAACAATGATTTTTGCTTTTCATATGATTTTAATTTTAATTCGAAGAATTCTCTGGGTTTGTTTACGTACTCACTATGAAGCGTTTCCAAATGTCGTTTAAGTTTATTAGGTTTCATGCTGTCTGCCGCCAACATTTTTGAGCAAATGATACACAGGGGCCTTTCTTCTTCATTTACTTCAGTACTAGTGAACCCAAAATTTAAGTATTCTTGAGAATATTTTCTTGATTTTATTTTCGGAACCACGCTCGTCTGTGTACTTGTTGATGCTTGTCTATCGTCTAATGCTCGCTTACGCCCGCTTAAAAATTTATCCATGATTCTGCATAAGTCTGCTGCCGTGAATATTTAATACCGTGAATTGCAATTACACGAAAATATATATAACATACACATTAAGAATAGATTCAATAGCGATAAGAAGGATCGACTCGAATGAGATTGTCTGGAATTGAAATTGGCGTCATAGAACTTTCTCCTTCTCCCTATGAGAAAACATTTGTTCACATCTGCGCACGCTCCTAACTTAACTTTTAAGCTGACCAGACAAATTCCAGACAAATCGAAACTTCTCGCGAAACCGTGAGAATGCCCGACATGGCGGGACGCAAGAGCAATAAAAAGGCATAGGATTATTGTTTTTTCAATGCTGAGTATCAGTGTTGCAAAATGTCAATAAATTTCCGTATTCTTGGTAATTTGCAAAGTTTAAAATTAAGGTTGTAGTGCAGGTTTAGCGCCATAATGCTCAAAATACATTATTATTGTATACATTTTATTGTACGCGGTGGGGAGGGGGGCGCGATGAAAATTATGATTGAAAATTGGGCCGTGAATACTAAAAGGTTGAGAAACACTGCTTTAGATAAATATCTTCTAGAAGAAAAAAGTTTTAAAATACATTTTGAATTGTTTAAATTTATATGTAAACAAAAATCACTTGGATAAAAATTAAAATAGATATCTATTTTTCTGTAGAAATGTTAAGAGTATTAAGTGCATCACAGATACATTTTGTTAATTGAAATTATTTAAATTAATAGCACTGACAATTTATAATATTTGCCCATTCTGGTATGAAATATACTTTTAAAATGTTTAACAAGTACCATATACAAAAAAATCTGGATCAAATAACAAAGTTTGCTTTAAATAGTTAACACAACTTTTATTATAATAAATATAAATTATCCTTACTTATCGATAAAAAAAATATTTACAACAGCAAATCCATGTCAACATTGACTCAATGACCATTTAATTATTTCAGTCACATGTGTCATATATCAAAATGTTAAAAAGTTTACTGGTAAAATATACAATTTTCTTGTATTTTATTCTAATGAGTAAAAAATAAATTTTGTTCCAAATCCATATTTTTTAATAAATATTCCATGCTTCCAGATGAAACAATGAATGGACATGGATTAATATTAAAAATATTTCGATATAGTTTGAGGAAGTTTTATTTTCACCAGCATTTTCGAGTATAATAAGGCAAAACATGGAATCAAGTAGAAAAAGAGTCCGTCATAAATATTATGAGTATCTGATAGCTATTAATGAAAATTGTCAATCGTTTTCTTCAGATGACTTAAAAAGAAATTTAATATATCTTATCTTTTGAAGGTGTCAACTGGTGAGACGTTCTGTGTTTTATAAATTTGAATCAAGCGAGGAAGAACTCTTCAATTTTAGTGCAGAGTATTTAAAATTGAGACTCAAACATTTTAAATCTTGACTATTTTTTTAAAGAGAACGGAATACATGAATAAAAGAGGCGTTTCTACTATAACTGTTGCCATGACTTTTTTATTATGGATTGACTTTTTTTTCGAGATCATGTGACATGACCAACATATTTTGTTTGCTTATAACACTGAATGCTTTTTATTATATTTTTTATCACGACGTTTCTATAGATTTTATTGTAAAATCGAAAAAGAT
The DNA here is from genome assembly GCA_032207245.1 of Pardosa pseudoannulata. Taxonomy (NCBI): domain Eukaryota; kingdom Metazoa; phylum Arthropoda; class Arachnida; order Araneae; family Lycosidae; genus Pardosa; species Pardosa pseudoannulata. The sequence goes on along the minus strand of CM063510.1, from coordinate 82,541,597 downwards.
TTATAAAATCAAATCAATAGTTTCATAGTTAGTCATTGTATTTTTGACTCAATATTGGATTTTATAGCATATGTTATAATTTTCTTTTATTTATTAATTCGATAAATTTTCTGAAGAATGTTTCACAATCTATGTTTATTGCTTATGGTGATTTTTTATGAAATAACTGAATTTTCTAATGAGATAATGATTGTCTCCCTCAATATTTCTCTTTTTTTTTCTCTCAACGGAATATTTTTTTGTTATTATTTACTTAATACAATTAAAGTAGATTTTTTTTTAGTGCTACTTTTTGCAAACAGATTAAAGTAGAAATTATGTAAAAATAATATACACACGTATATGCATTCTTAATGTTTTATTTCATAAATATTGTATTATTTTATATTTAAAATATATATTATATTATATATTTTTATATATATATATATATATATAATATATATATATATATATATTATATTTATATATAAACAATATATGATTAAGTGTCAATATACACATAGATCAAGTGAAATTTTAATAACATATATTAAATCTTTTTAATACAATAAAATAAAGATTTATTGTATAATAGTTTAAATAATACACAAATATTTTTATAAAATATAAAAAGAATGTTTGTTTTTTCCTCTTTAAATAAGTAATTAGAAATTGCAAAAAAAAACACAATTCATTGTGAAGTGAGAGAAAAAAAAATTAATACAAAAATGTTTTATACAATTGGATATAATGTACAAATATTCCATAGTTATCTACATAATTTATAAAAGTTTATAAGATTCTCATAAAAATGAAATATTTCTTTTAAAAAACATATTAATTTGGATAACAAAAAAATTATATAAAATGTTTATTTGTGTATTTTTTAAAAACTATTGTTGTAATAAAAAAAATATTATTTACATAACATGTAGACATATTAAATTTTAAACTAATGAACAATAATTTTATATATTTAAATTTTTAGCCAAACTTCGAACTCCTATAAAGCAATATTTATATCTGAATTGATGAATCTCAGAAACAAACAGTTTAAATCCTTTTTTAAAAATTAATTAATTATATTGACCAGTTCTGACAATACTATGAATAAGAATAATGTATTAAACAATCTAAATATAAAGTTCTAACAAAAATCGTTCAGAAAGAAATGTTGAATTTAATTTTAGTTAAAAAAATTGTAATTGTGTAGACATATATTTGTGTATTTAATAAAATATTTATAATTTTATATATAAGTTGTAAAAAATAACATTTTTCTTGTTTAATTTGCATGTTTTTTTTCAGTTGTTAAACTCTTTGATTATTTCAGATTATATACAATAATACATTAAATTTGTAATCTATATATAATTCACAAAAACAAATTTTTAAAAATGCTAACAAATAATAACAAAATTTCTTATTCTTTTTTTTCATGTGGTTACAGAATTCTCTCATCCGCGATTTTCACACTGATTATCTTTTTTATGTGAATGTGCTAGCTAAATGAAAAATTTCACTAAATATTATATTGACTTTGAGACAATAAAATCTAATAATATTCTTTTCAAGTCTAATTTCTAGCTATACAATGATTTATGCTTATTCTGTACTGTATTCATGCACCAATTTACAAATATTAATGTTCATCGAAAATATAGGTATATTTATATGTATAAATCAAATTTATATAATAGATGTCAAAAATTAAAATAATTATGAAAATTTTCAAAAACATACTTAAAATTTTTAATACAATAAATATA
>CM063510.1:82512346-82534846 GCA_032207245.1 Pardosa pseudoannulata | reverse complement strand
CTCAGTAAAACATTATTTTAAAAATTAATTGGTTAATCATTAAGAAAAGAAAGGCAAAGAAAATTATTTATGCATATATCATTTTTATTTAAGTTACTAAAAAAATCTACTGCACCTTATTAGAAAGTTTATTACTATACTGCGTTTTATGTTTCTATTTAAGCAAGAATATCATGACGTAATTCGATAAATTTCAAATTAAATGATATTTCTTTTATCGTATGTATTATATTCTATTTCACTATTATAAAAAAGTATTTTAGTATCTAAAAAATATATAGCACCGTATTGGTTTTTGTCATTTTCGATTAACTTTAGGTTGGGAGGATAACATTGAAAATTTTACAAGTCTATTGTCATAGAAACAAATCAAGATATCATCAACATATAGAAAATATTTAATTTCATCAACAAAAGATATAAATTGTTCGTAATTATATAGGTGGATAACTGCAAAAGATGGTGAACTGCTTCGTCCCAATGGTATGCCATGAATTAATTTGTAAAAGTTTCTACTCTTTTATAGATAGGTTTCATTGAGGATTTCATAAAAATTCATATTTATTGAATTGTATATATTGCATAAATATTTATCATTCTGTTCCAAGGTTATTTGCATTAAGTCTTCTAAATTTATGATATTGAATAAATCCCAGAAATCTTAAGTTACTATATTTTTAATACTGCCAAGGTTTTTATTCACTACTTCAAAATTATTTTTAATCAAATAAAATCCAGTAAATTTTGTTTGTTCAATAATATGTTTGAATATATTTTAAAGTTTTAAATTAGCTCTATTAAGGTAATTGTTGTAACCAATGGTAAATTGGACTATCTTTGGATTATGAAATTTTGATATTAAAACGAAATAAGGAAAATTAAAATTACCTATAATGAGGAAGATAATTTTATGACATGCATTAATGCTGTTTTTTTATGTGTAATAAAATTGTAATGATGGTTAGTCTTACTATTGAAATAACTATGAAATAAACTTAAAAATTTATATTTCCATTCATTAACAGAATTAGAAAGCAAGCTATATTTAATTGCCAATTTATATATGAATGAGTCAATATATGTAATTAAAGTTTTTACCATATTACTCTAACGATTGTATCTAAAACCAATTCCCATTGAAATGGAACCTCTCACATGCCCATTATCAACTATCCTTAAATACCAGCAGTAATGTTTTGTAGTATTTTAAATTTAAATGAAACAAGTTTTATTTGTTTAAAATTATATTACAATTACAAGTATACTCACTATAAATAAATAGATTTTTAGAAACTTTATTGCAGGTGAATATTGTACTGCAAATAGGTTTCTAATATTTGAAGTTTGGAGATATATGACTACCAGATATTAGAAGAAAACGCTTTATATTCTGAAAAACATTAGAAAAAGCACAGAATCATAGTTAAAGTTTATAAATTGAATTACGCAATACAATTTATTTAAATTAAGATCTATATTATGCAGTTCTTTATTTATATTTATATAAATATTAATATTACGTTCCTTTATGTCTAAAATTATAGAGTTGCTGTGCGAATTTTATTCCAATAAACTTTGAATTTCATTTCATTTACATAAACCCTATACTAAATCCAGCCACGTAACTTTAGTAGCATAAATAAAATTTTTCATCCGATTTAGAAGTGTTTCTCCGGAATTAATATCTTTCATGAACTTTAACAATTGATTCCTATAAAAATGTAAATCAACTATTTTGATCATTTTACCTCTCGTATGACTAAAGTTTTTTTTTCAATTTTAATTTAACAGAACATCACATTTTAAAACGTTTTACAGTGTTCATATCATGTGTCTTATTGAGAAAAAATGTGTTCAGACAGAAAGGATTTTTAATATATTTTTGTTTTAATGCATTCCATCTGGAATTCTTCCCAGAAATTACTTAATGTTTAATTTGTTATGAAAACAATTATTGTAATAGACATATTTTCATCCCTATTTAAACCAATTATATATGTGTGTGTGTGTGTGTGTTTGTATATCTACAATATATGTATATCTGTTTCTATATATGTTGGCATATATACTAATAGATAATATATAACTTTTTGAATGTTTCTAGAAATGTGGTGTTCCTGTTTTATTTTTGTAAAGATTTAGAAATTTTTCAAGCATTTGGATGCCTGCCTCTGTTAAAATTTTGAACGAGGGAAGAGTATTGACATTTCATCTTTTCTATTTATTCCAGAATAGCCTACAGCAAACCCTAGGTGAGAAGCAACTAATGTCGTGCGATAAGAGATGCACCTGCTTTGTGATTCATCCTAATCCCCAAATGATACGCGAGGATCCCACCTCTGACCAATGGCAAGACATACTGCATTGTTTCTTTCATCGAATGGGAGGGGGACTTTAGGAGTGTAATACCTGCATGGAACAGATAATCAGTCAGTGCAGTCATTTGGATCAGAGTTTCACTAGAGTGTGTGTGATTTTTAGATTTATTCATATTACGAAAATGGTGCCCACACCTAATAAAGATATTTCTTTAATTTCAGGTTCGAAGAGAAGATCTGGTGATGTCTTCCCCTACACGACGGAGGAATTCCTAATTGGAGCTAAGAAGTTAGGATCCGGATCTACGACTATCATAAAGAAGGTTCGTTTAGTTGACTCAAAGATGGAGTCCTTTTATTTAGAAGAAAACAGGAAGGTCTCCGAGCAAAAATCAACAGCCGAGGATTATGTGAGTATTGAAAAAACTTTAGATTTGGTTTATTTATTTTATCATGCAAAGGTTAAATTAGATATACTATTAACATGTGAGAAAAAGAAATCAAAATCGAAGCTAGAATTTATGAAGAAAACTAAAAAATCGACTTCTCCCCTAAAAACGTTGCTATTGAAAAATTTTATAAAATATTTGAAACCTAAAGTCCGTAATTAAAGTTTGATATTATGTAACAATTATAACTGACAGTATCTATCCTAACATCTATGACCCTTTTGAAGTTGTGTAACATAATGTATAGTTTTAGTAAATTAAGAGTTTATGACAAAATGTTTTATATTTGAGAAAGAAAAATTGTATTAACTGTAATTAAATGACTACTGTAACTATGTATATGAAGAATTCAAACTTTGAATTTTTCGATTACATTAATGTGGTTGAGGTACTCGGACATGAAACATGTAGTTTCAATTCTATATTTAAACTGCAATGTTAAATAAGAAGTATAACTGGTAATATATATCCTAATATTTATGGATGTTTTGAAGTGTTCTATCATAATGTATAGTTTTAGAAAATTAAGAGATTATGCAGGAAGGACTGTTTTTGAAAGAGGAAATTGTATTAACTCTAATGAAATAGCTACTGCAACACTTTAATTCATGATTTCAAACTTTGAATTTTTCGATTACATTTATATGGTTAATTTATATGGACATGAAATCTCTAGTTTGAATTCTGAAGTTAAACAAGTGTTTCGATAAATTTTGGGAATTTTATTCTAATTGGAAATAGATTCTGTTAATTAGAGTTATTTTAGTATATGAAAAAATATTTCAAAGATATTTGTAAATACATAAGTTTTATTTTAGACGGTATATATATATATATATATATATATATATATATATATATATATGTAAATTATTAAATTTCTTTTGTAATAAGTAAAGTTGTTTTTAATATTTTGTTACAATTATGTTTTTAAAAATGTATAAGTTTATTCATTATTTTCAAGAATTTTTCTTGAAATTAGGAAGAAATGCTTGACAGTATGAGTATCTGATTTTAATAATTTATTTCTAGTATGTAATATGTATTTTCTTTTTGTTTTTAAAATGGACAACTTCCGCTTTGGAATGTTTTGCTTGTACAATTATGGCATTTTAACACTAGAACGGCAGATAAGTTTTAACTCCATAGAATGACTGCATTGGAAAATACAGTTAAAATAAAGTAGTGAAAGGAATGATTTTTTCATTTATAACCCAAATATGCAATTAGTCCTAATACAGTCTTTATAAGTGTAATCGCATCTAAATATATCAGTGCAGTTAGGTTGATCACTGCCATTATTCTGTGTTGAATTGCCATATGCTTGGATTTATTTCTTTTCATGAGCTCTAAATTTTTCAATTTATTTTCTGTATTTGACAGTGGATTAGGCCTACTGGGGATACCACTTATAAAAAAAACGCTCCCAAGTCAGCTCTACCTCCTGGGTGGGCGGGGAAAGAGCTCAGTTGTTTAATCATTTGATATTAGAATTTGCTCTTTATGTTCACAATATTTTAGTATTTGGTTTTTTATTCTAGTGTATATATATATATATATATATATATATATATATATATATATATATATATATATATATATATATATATATATATATATATATATATATATATATATATATATATATATATATATATATATATATATATATATATATATATATATATACATATATATATATATATATATATATATGTATATACATATATATATATATATATATATATATATATATATATATATATATATATATATATATATATATATATATGTATATACATATATATATATATATATATATATATATATATATATATATATATATATATATATATATAATATATATATATATATATATTATATATATATATATATACATATATATATGTATATATACATATATATATATATATATATATATATATATACATATATATATATATATATATATATATATATATTATATATACATATATATATATATATATATATATATATATATATATATATATATATATATATATATATATATATATATATATATATATATATATATATATATATATATATATATATATATATATATATTAATGCGGGAAATTTATTGCTGTCTCAAAATTTAATCCATATGTTTAAACTAATTTCATAAATTATAGTTTCGTTTGAGAAATGATAATGAGAAAAAGCCGAGTCTTTCTATAATGAGGCTTACCCTTTATAGCATTGAAAATTTATAAAATTTGCCCATTATAGTTTGAAATATACACTGTAAAATATTTAACAAGTACCATATACAAAAAAAATCTGGGTCAAATAACAAAGTTTGCTTTTAAATAATTAACTCACACACTGTTATTCAAATAACATAAATTAAATTCTCCCCCTCCACACTTTATTGATAAAAAAATACTGCATAACTGCAAATCCATGTCATGACTCAATGAAAAAATTTTATAACTGTTTACAGTCACTTGTGTCATTTATCAAATTTTTAGTAAAAATTTGCTGATTACAAATGTAGAATTTTTTTTAATGAGTAACCGAAATAAATATTGACACTAAATCCGATTAAATTTTTAATGTATAATCCTTACTTCCAGATGATTACGGGTGTGACACTGGTTATGTCTTCGTGATAACAATTTATGAATTCTGTGTAATAACTTGTTGTTTTAGAGTTATTCGATTATTTTGAATTATTGTCTGATGGTTAAATTTAATAAGTATATATTTTACGTTAGGACATATATATATAAAATAATATCAAGTGATTGGTGAAATCTCTCTGAAAATAATGTGATAGTTCTACTGCTGAACTCTGACTTACAGTTTTGTCCACAATTGTGAAGAAAACAGCTTTTATTTACAATTAAGCATTGTTAATTACCATTACGAAATTAAAGTACTTATATTAATAATTGTAAAAGAATTGCATCAAAAGTAATACATCGTTATTTAGACAATGTTAAAAAACTTTATAATGAATTAAGGTTCAATAAGTACGAGACTAAATAAACTTCATTTCATGAAAATTTGCGTCCAGATAAATTTAATTAAAGCAATGTGTTTGCAAAGTTGGATTTTAAATTCATTTTTTAAATGCTGCAAATTTAACTAGGTGATATTTAAATCATTTACTTTTAAGAAATTCAGGTTTCAGCGAAGACTCCATAATGAAAACTGAGGATTTATTCCGTTAAATAAAATATGAGGAACGAGAACACGATCATGCCGCATAATACATTCTTCCTTGTACCACGGTTGAAGATCCCTTAGTTCCACTGGCAAGATATAGTCGGTGGTGTCGAAGCAAACGAGGGATCTCACAGGGAGATTTTACTACAGAACGTCCTGGGCCGAGCCGTCTAGTTCTGAAATAACTAGTAATGGTACTGCTTCAGACTATAAATATTCAATTGGCTTAACATTGCAATTGTTTTAGCATACGAGGAGAAAGAAAATGTGAGCCGCTTTTATCTCTCGTGAAGGACAAACAAGGCGGAGTGAAATCTGCATATGGTAGCAGGCTTCTTCACCGGAACTCTGCTTCAGGAGAGCCAGGGAGTTAGGCGTCACTCTTCAATGCAAACCACTTTCACCATGGTCGCATCTTCTGCTCTGTGATATGCAGATTTCATCATGTGGGAAATGCAAATTTCCGGAGCGAAGAAGACGCCAGGGACTTTCCCGACGGGTATAAATACCCAGCACCAACTGCTAGTAGCGCGGCGGTTAGAAGTGGTTAGGTTGTCTTGCTGCCGCTGATGTAAATATCTTGTAAATAAAAAGTGGTAGATAAGTTTTATGGTCTTTTTCCACTTTAGCACCATGAGACGGCAGACCACCACAACTTTTTCAAAGCTCTCATCACCCTCATTGCTTAACAGTAGAATTGTGAGCTGGATCAAACTTACCCCGATTCATATAACCCCTTGTTGTTATATGAAAATTACACTGCATTTGTACGCAATGACTTTGATTCATCCAATATAAAATAATAGCATAAGTTATCTGTCCATTTTTCCTCGAATTTATGAAGTGGTTCGACCTGGAATGGGTAGAGGCGGCAACCATATAGAATTCTTGATGAGTTAGGGCTATCAAAATTCAAAGCGAGTAAAGATTATCTTCTCTTAAACTATCAATCTAATTCTAAAATAAATTGGTATAAATATGCTTCATATCACAGCAAAAAATTCTGTCATCTTTAAAACGTTCGAAATCCATCCCTTCTCCCATTTTCGAACGTTTAATGATATTATTTCAAGCCCTATTTACCGGGTTAAAAGCACGCGATTAAATTAATCAATATATCACATAAGTAGGTAAAAATAACATATTTTCTAGCATTATGACGTCATTCTTTTAACAATCTCGTTTAATCATTTCTTATTTTAAATTATTTAAATATCGTCTACATTATTTTCATACATTTTATCACCGAACTTAGATATTAGGAAAATAATTTTCTTTTATATTTGGATTAAATAATAGATTAGGTACATGTGTAATAATTTTAAATTTCGAAAATGCTCGAAATCCACCCTTTCACCCTTTTTGAGCAGGTACTATCATTATTTCAAGCCCTATTTTCCCCAGATAAGAGCAATTGATTAAATTTATCAATTTATCACAAGGGGCTGGTCTCACCAAAGTCGTTTAACTGCTAACCGCGATTAATCTCTGTTTAAACTGAGAATTGCGTCCCACCAGTGGTTGGCCCCATGAGTTAATCGCGGTTAACCATTAAACGACTTTGGTGAGACCGGAACATAATAAATTGGTAAAAATGAGATTTTTTCTAACATTATGACGTTATTTATTTAACCATTTCATTTAATCATTTCTCATTTTAAATTATTTAAATATCGTCTACATTATTTTCATACGTTTTATCATTGAAATTTGATACTTAGTAAATAATTTTCTTTTATATTTGGCTTAAATAAGAGATTACGTACATATGTGCTAATTTTAAGATTAATCATCGATTAATTTTTGTTGAAGTGAAAATTTTATCATCGAAACTAACAAAAAATTCTTTTCATAAATGTCTAGGTGTCTACATCACGAACTAATATCTAGCATTTTAGTTATATATATTTGAAAATTAAGACGTTTTTTCGTTTGTGAGATTTTTTTTTTTACATAACCACAGGGTTTGACTAAACGAATTCAAAGTAAGTCTAAACTGCATTCACAGTATCGGAGACTTTAGAGGAATATGAAGATAAACAATTTATTGAGAGTGTACCAAATAATTCTCAGCTAAAAAACAAACCATTTTTTACCTGCCTCCTAGTAGCTTCATAAATGCTTTATATTCTTATTGTAAGTTTCAACTACAAATATTTTCTGTTATTTTTATGTATGCTTTGTATTATTAAAGCTATTTTAAAATTTATAGGAATATTGTTTAAACCATTTCAGAAATGCCACTTGTCATTTACTGCAAGAAATGTTAGTTTTCTGAATCGGGTCGTATTGACCCGAACGCTACATACGTGAAGTAAATACAAATAGGTTAAAACATGACTCTAAAATTTTTGTGTCGCATAAAATTAATCTTTTAAAAAATATTATTTCAATGTCCAGCACTAAGTTTTAAAAACTAATTTATCTAGTTCAACGACCAGCATCACAGACATCTGTAAGCATCTGAATAAAAAAATATTATTTAAGCGAAATTTATTATATTGTTTGCTACTTTTAAACCTAAAACAAATGGAAATGATTTGAATATTTTCACACACTATTCTGAGAGTTGTATTTCTTGCGGAAAATGCGCGTCCGGGTATTTTAAAGGAGTGAAATTCGTCATAAAATACTGTTTCAGATGTTTGTGACAGGAAAGAAATAGTTGAAATGGGGGAAACTCCAAGAAAAAAAATGAGCAACTCTTTCAAAATTTCCTAACAAACATGCGGCGCATTTTTAGTAAAGTGCGTAGAACAAATACTTTAAATAATCATTGCTTGAATGTTGCAGCATTTTTAATGAATTTTGAAAGTATTATAAGAATGTAAGCCATAACGTTTTGCTTGTATATTTATATATTAACAAACTAAGAAAAAAACAACTAAAATTAATGTCATATCCAATGATATTCTTAAAGAGATAACCGAACTATGGCCAAATGGTAGAATGCTCATCTTTCTTACAAGAGTTCTTGGGTTCGAAACTCGCTGCTGGCATGGCTGTTCGCTGCCCTTCGGAATCGGCTTGAAGCAATAGGTCTCACTCTCATTAGCTCTCGTGTCGCAAAACAGTACGATGTAGCAGTATAAACCATAGTAAATCTTAAAGGGATTTTTTAAGGGAAATACCTTGAATCTTGGTTTCTGAAACACTGAATTATTAAATTGAAATTTTAATATGCTTTATGGCCGTCATATAAAATCTATGAAACATAAAAATCTACAAAAACCATTAAAAGCTGAGTCATTTGACAGTATTTATAAACAATCCCAGAAGATTACATGTTTATGAATTAGTTTAGTATTACACTTTTTCTGAATAGCAATTCAATTACATGGAAATGGTAATGGTATAGAATTGCAATTACGTTAACTATAATTTAAGAATATTAATTAAATTTGCATGATTTTCTATCTAATTTTAGGTTTACTGCCGTAATTTACAATTAATATTTTAATCATATTTAAAAAATATCAAGTTTATTAGAAATACATATATAATTACTTTTTTTTCCTAAGGGATATAGAAAACAAATTGATGTTCACTTTAGTAAAGTCATAACAATAAAAAAAATTTTTTTTGATAAGGTGGCTAAACATTTGGGTGTGGTTTTATTTATTTAGATCCGATTATCTATGAACATGCGGGTATGACATTCACCTGTAACTTTGGTGACAAGTGCAATTTAACATAAAAACAACAAAGATTGGTCAATTCTTACTATTACTCTTTAATTATCTTTTGAATGTATTCTTACGTGTAAATAATTGCATTTTACTAAACACCTCATATATTAACGCCAAACATTTCATCGCTTAATACATACTAATTTCTTCTATTTATTTTTCTTTCTTTCTTTTATTTATTTATTTTATTGCATGTGTTTTGCTTAAATGGTTATCAGTTTAATTTGAAATAGAATATTTGTTATTAGTTTTGTCAGATAACAGTGAAAAAAGTTAATGTGTTCTTTCTATGTGTTTCATTTATAAAGTTTTAATAAATTTAACACAATATTTGAAAGATGCTATAAAATACAAGATGCGCTCGGGTCTTTTTAAAAATTCTTTCGTATTGTGCTTTGTAAAATGTGATATTTGTCAGTTAGAGAACGATGAACCTGGTGATATAACTGATGAAAAATAGATTAAATAATATAATTTAGATGCTGTTACGCGATTCGATGTGTGTGGATTGATCGACGTCATTTAAAGAAATAAAGATGTAAGTACTCCAGATGAAGACAAATTTCAGAAACCTGATCAAAGGGCCAAGAACAATGGGAAAACTGAAAACCTTGTAGTAAAATGGGAAAAAAGAGAAATTTGATAAAATAACAAAATTGGAAAAACTGACAACAATATTGCATAAATTCTATAGTGACATAATATTTAACAACTGTACATTATTTAAAGATAAATAAACAAAACATTTAATATTAAGAACATGTTATAATTATTAGAATTTCAATTATCTATTTTCCTGAGATTTTAAAAATATTTAAAAAAATAAAATGTAATACAATAAAAAGTAATCATGTAGCACGCCAATGTTCCAATAATGAAACATGGCTAAAAACACCTTCAAAAATTTTTTTCATCTAATATTAAAACTTTATTGTATTTATATACTCTTAATATAAAATCTAAATTTCAAGTCATTGGGACTATTCTTTCTTAATTCGGCGTTTAAACGGTAAACTTTTAAAATTGGGACGTAAAAGAAATAGTTGATACAAAATAATCATTTCATTTAAACAATTATATCCGATTATCTTTGAACATATATATTGAAAATCTAGGGATGAAATAAAATTGGTATTTTAAGCTGAACTCTTATATTTCTTATTTCATTTTATTAATTTTAATTTGCTAATGTCTTTCATTTTGAATTCAGCTTCACCACTTATTCTATAGAATCTTTAGATGCCAATTTTATTCCATTACTTGAAAAGGAATTTAACATTGATGTCAAGGGGTTGGTATTTCAAGATGTAGCTGTATTATTATCTTCCAAATATCTCAGAAATAATTTACGTATATTAAAAATTAGTCCTTATAAGGTTAAATCATCGAATATATTATTTTAGGTAATATTTCTTAAATTAATGATGAAAATTAAATTTAATTGGGTGTGTTATGTGGAGTTAAATTTATAAAGAAAATTAGGCAAGGCACATGGATCACAATTAATTCCTATTCTAAGTCAGTACCCACATTATTTCAAGAACTGACGTGTTCTTGTAGACATTCTTTAATTATCTCCAATGACATTTCAAAATTCTATATCACATACTGGATATCCTGTGAATATTGTTTGAAACTTGAGATGTTAGTTTATTAAAGTGTCGTGTAGTCCTTGTTTTTTTTTTAGTATTAACCTGTGATCCAATGTATAGTGAGATTTTATTTTGATTGCGTTGTGTAAAATTATTTTAGTACTAAATTTAACCACAAGTTCTGAGAAACTACAGACATAAGATATGAAAACAAACTAAAAGCTAAATTACAGCATCCGAAACTAGATTAATATAAAAAAATAAATTTATTATAATATATATACTTCTATGTACACACAAACTGATTCTAATTCTCACGAAATATGCTTTATCAACACCTTCTAAATTAGTACTGACAATAATTTTTCAATACTTAAGTAATTATGTAAATATAAGAGAGAGGACCTAATCTCAATTTCGAAAGGTATGTAAAAGGGGGTACCTTTGGGGAGTTAAAATGGTGTGCCCGGAACACTGCTGGTTGATGGGTATGTAAGGCTGGTCAGAATTGGGTATTTATAGATCTTCCGTCGGTCTAGTCAGGGACTTCCTCCTGAGTGTTTGGGGTGCAGCCGTGCTATTTGTTACAGGAACTTTTCTCATAGGACTTGGCTGGACTCTGGAACATGTTCCGTCGGACTTCTCTCCTTGTCTGGACTACCGAACACCTTCCCTCAGATTTCCGAAAATCTTCCATTGGACTTGTCTAGTCTACTCGACTTCCGAACCTCTTCTGCCGGACTTCCGAAAACCTTCTGTCGGACTTTCTATTCGTCTCGACTATCGAACACCTCCCCTCCGACTTCCGAACACCTTCCGTCGGACTTGTCTCCTCGTCTGGACTACCGAACACCTTCCCTCTGACTTTCGAACACCTTCCGTCGGACTTGTTTAGTCTACTCGACTCCCGAACCTCTTCTGTCTTTTTACAAAGATGTGATGAGGTAAGATTTAGATCCCGAGCATTTTACTTCTTGTATGAATGAATCAATTATATAACTGATCTAAATCGCCTCATCACATAAAGTACATGTAATTTTAAATTATCCATGCATAGTAATGTAATTAGAGTAATATCTACACACTGATAGTAACAGGAAGTACCTAGTCTCAATGGAATAGAAATAAATTGCCATACATATTTCAATTTAACATTTTCCGTGCAAAAGTTTTTATTTTTTTTTAAATAAAATGGTCTTGGAATATAATGATTTTGAAAACTTAAAACTAACAAAATATTTAAAAAAAAAGTATTTTTGTCTTTAACTACTAAAGTTTTAAAAAGATAATAAATCGTGCAGTGTGTATATTAAAATTAAATTAGATGATATTGCTCTTTATATGTTTAATGATATTGAATGTACTTTATTTTACTACATGTAGATCTACTTTTCTTCTACATCTACACTTTTTTCTACTAGAACTTTCTTTTTCAACATGTAATCTTATAATTTTGTAACCAGTAAATTGGTCAATTCTTACTATTACTCTTTAATTATCTTTTGAATGTATTCTTATACGTAAATAATTGCATTTTACTAAACACCTTATATATTAATACCGAAAATTTCATCGCTTAATACATACTAATTTCTTCTATTTATTTATTTTTCTCTCTTTCTTTCTTTTATTTTTTTTATTCATATTTAAAACATATCTATGTCTTATTTCTATTTTAACTCCTTATCCATAACATTTTTTACATATAAATTACTAGTCATTTCACTGGTTATGTATGTTTAGTTTTAAGAAATGATGTACTTCGTTGTGATTTAACGATTGCCCAAATTAGAATAATAATAAGAAGTTAAGTAGTTTTATAATTTTGAAGTAAGCTATATTAATAGGCATTAGGTAATAAAAATATGTTAAATAGAAATGAAATTCATTATTTAGATGTATATTTCTAAAAAACATTTTAAATTCTTCAGTAGAATTGAGATATATTGGACAATGGGGAGTAAATTAAACTTTGGAAGCCAAAAGTAACACGAATCTCAAATATCAATGCATTTAAAGTGACGCTTAAAAAGTGGGAAACTTACATATACGGCGTTAAAAGAAACGCATGTCAGATAGAGTTATGCGTATGTTTGTTACAGTAAGATGACATGCATAATACTTTTATATCCTATTGTCAATGTTATAACTACTTGGTAAAGATTGTTTCTTTAAAATCACGGATGTTGTTGCCATTTATATTTATATACTAAAGCGATTGGTACAATTTTAAAACCAATTTAGCAATGAAAATTATGAAATAAGCAATTTAGCCCTAATGCAGGTATGATGAGGCGATTTAGATCTGTTATATAATTGACTCATTCATACAAGAAGTAAAATGTTCGGGATCTAAATCTGACCTCATCACATCTTTGTAAAGAGATGGAGTACCATAAATTTCTATTCAACGGATATGTTTGTCTTGTACGGTGGTCTCTGGAGGGGTTCTGATCCCAGTCCCAGATTAGAATCCCGTCTTCGTACTTGACCTTAAATAAGGATGTACCTTTGTGGAGTATTTATGAGTCCCTAAGGGACAGTGCCCAATTAGAAGGGATAAGGTTTGGCACGTTGGCGGTCTCAAGGCGGGTTTGAAGCAGACAAATGAAATTCTTACAACTATCCCGATTGGACGACAAGAAGGAAGAGGGGACAAGGTTGAAATAATTAAATATGAAAAATCTAAAAGATGAGAAGATGGTTCGGAGGTCCCAGAGAAGAGGTTCGGAGGTCCCAAAAAGAAGGTGTTCGAAAGTCGGGAGTCCAGTCGGTCCGACAGAAGTTGTTCGTGAGTCCAGAGGAGAAGGTGCTCGATAGTCCAAACTAGGAGAGTCCAGCCAAGTCCGACAGGAAGTGTTCCTGCACCAAATAGTACGGCCGCACCCCAAAGACTCAGGAGGAAGCCCCTGACGAGATCAACGGATGATATATAGATTCCCTTTCCTGATCAGCCATAGATACCAGTCAACCAAAAGTGTTTCGGGCCCAACATTTTAGACCCACAAAGGTACCCCAAATTTACATACATTTTTGAAATTGAGATTAGGTCCTCTATTTACAAAATTACTTAAGTATATAAAAAATTTGTCAGAACTAATTTAGAAGATGTTGACAAAGCTTATTTTATGAAAATTAGCATCAGTTTTGTACGTAAATAGATGTATATATATTATAATAAATTTACTTTTTTTAAATATTAAGATAGTCTCGGTTGCTGTCAATTTAGCTGTTAGTTTACTTTCATTTTTATGTCTGTAGATTCTCAGAACCTGTGGTTAAATTTAGTACAAGCATACTTAACGCAATTAAAAATAAATCACCACTATACATTTGATCACAGGTTGATACTCAAATATAAACGAGGACTACACGACAGCAGGCAGTATAAAAATAATTTTTACCTGATATTATATAGTGATGTATGAAAGTATTCTACTAAAAGTGTAAAAGAATGTTAATTAAACTGAATTAAATGAAAAATAGTATTTTAATGTGATAATAGTTTATGCAACTTTCCAAGTTTAAACTACATTATAAAGAGTAGATTCTTATTACATTTCTGTAAAGTAAAAAATGTTTCGTGTAGGTGAACCGATGAAGGTTTTGAAAAGAATAAAATCAAGCTAATTTTTATTAAACCCATATTATTATTTTGGTTTAAAGAACTATAGTCAACATTTTTCAAGATGAAAACAAAATTAGGTCAGATTCTAAAGTTTGGAGAAGATTTTGCAAGGCTGGCAACATCCGAAACAGCTAGTTTTGAAATGGAGTGCAAAGTACCAGCAACCTATAGGTTTGGCCATTGACCGGCTAAAAGAATTGCAGTGTTCAAATAATTTGTAAGCTGCTCATACTTCTCTTAGGTACCTGCAATAGCTTTAAAGATAATTTCAACGTTATGATTATGGTGACACAAATAGGAAAGCATTAATAATTTCTTGAAAACCAATAAAATATAATCAACTCGTTTCCTCTAATAAAAATAGATTTTGTGTTTAAATATCTTAAATTACATAATTACTTGTCTGTAGCAATTCCCTGTTTGAGTTTTTGTCTTCATCTCAACTGTCTCCAGAGATTTTAAAGGTGATGAAAATACTTTCGAGTTGAAATTTCTTTATAATAATAGCCAATACTTAATTAAACATAAAATAGAATGTTTGGCTCTGCTTGGAAAAGTAATTTCTGGGTCATTAATAAAGGTCTAACTTTATACAAATCATTTATTTTTTTATTATTTAAATCAATACATTCTTTAAAGAATATAAAAAAATATACAACGAGGCAGAAAATTAAAAATCCATATACCGAATATGTCTTGATATTTCAAATTAGAAATTATTTTTTCATGTGAATTAGAAGATATTTTTTTAATCTTGTGTTACATTAATACTAAAAATATTTTTTTCATTTAATAGCACGCTAAAAGTATTCAGCTCTTAAATTTTTAATATATTAATATTTCCTAGATTTTAATCTTAAAATGTTAGCTAAATTATTTTTTTAGCCTTGCTTCAAAAGAAACATGTTTCCATTGGTTTAGTTTGACAGAAAACAACAATTTTTTTTATTTCAATTTGATATCCCTATATAATAATAGCTTAAGTTATCTGTACGTCTGTCCTCGATTTTATAAAGCGGTTGGACCTGGAATGGATAGAGGCATCCATAGTTAGCAAAATTCAAAGGGAGTCATGTTTATCTTCTCCTAAACTATATATCCGATTCTAAAATAAATTGGTATAAATAGGCTTCTTATCACTGCGAAAAATACTGCGTCTTTAAAAAGTTCGAAATCCACCTCTTCCCCTCTTTTCGAGCTTTTAATGCCATTATTTTAACTCCTATTTTCCTCGGTTAAGAGCAGGTGATTAAATTTATCAATTTATCCCATAATAAATAGGTAAAAATTACATTTTTCTAACTTTATGACTTCATTCCTTTAACCGTCTCATTGAATCATTTCTTATTTTAAATTATTTAAATTATGCCTTATTTTCATACGTTTTATCATTGAACTTAGATAGGACGTCAATTATTTTCTTTTATATTTGACTTAAATAATAGATTAGGTACATATATGATAATTTTAAATTTAATCATCGATTATTTTTTGTTGCAATGAAAATTTTACCACCGGTATTAACAACAAAGACTAGGAGTCTATGTCATGGACTAATATATATCTAGCGTTTAATTTATATATCTTTGTAAATTAAGAAGTTTGCTCGTTTTTGTGTTTGTTTTTTTGTACATAACTACAAGGTTTGCGATCCATTCGCTCAATTTTGTCCATCATTCATATATATCTCCAAATAATGACTGTCAATATTAAAACCTATGCTGTCCATCCTATCAAGTAATATTACAAGTTAAATTAAAGTTGGCAACTAACATGCGGTCAATAAAGATAAACAAATTATTCAGCGTGTACCAGATAATTTTCAGCCAAAAATCAAACCATTTTTTTACCTGCCTCATAAGGAACTTAACAATTTTGGAAAATTAAAAATTTTACTGATCCCGTCATATGACGGGCTGCATACTAGTGTAAATATAGTTTCTAACACACATGCTTCAAAAATCGTCATTCAGGTAAGTGGATTTCATTTTTTTTTCATTTTGGTGAATGTTTCTATGGTATTTAAATTTATATAGTACTAGAAATGATAAAAATGAAGAAAGTTTTTAAAGCTAGAGCGTTATTAAAAATCTTGTAAAAAAACATTCTATAGTGATCAAGACAATTTGTTTTATCATTAATCAAAAAAGCTATTACAATGGAGATTTGAAGCCTCAAGTTGAATATTGTGTCATTTAAACCTTAAAAATATTTCAAAAATTATTATTCGGATAAGTGATTTTCATTATTTTTTTCATCTGGTGTATATTAATTATGCTGTTAAAAAATGAAGCCCAGTGGCTTTGTGGTAAAGCTTCGAGTTCCCACGACACAGGTCCGAGGTTCGATTCCTGGACTAGGTAAGGTTAACTCAACCTTTCATCCCTCCTGTGGGTAGACAAACTGAGGATCAAGCATGCTTGAGAACTAAAACATTGAGGGTTCCACGTAAGGTTGACCACCAAACCGGAACATATGCTTTATACCCCCGGGCCCTTGGTCTCTGAAACGGAGATTGGCACCTTAGGCCCTGGCCCCCTAGGGGTTGTTGCGCCGAGGCGATAAGTTTTTTTTTTAGTTTATTTTAAAATATATGCTACTTTAAATGAAAAAGAAAACTAAATAGCATTTTCAAAACCAGATCGCCTAACGATCGCCGAATGGTTAGGGTGCTGGCCTTCGGAACCGGAGTTCGTGGGTTCGTATCCCACTGTATCATGGATAGCCATTCGGAATCGGCTTTAAGCAGTAGGTCTCGGTCTCATTAGCCGCCGTGTTGCAAAAAATAGACCGTAGCGCTCCGAAAGCAAACCAAACCATAACAAAAACCAGATCATTATTAAAACTCTTGTAAAAACTATCGTAAAAAATGCAGAAAAATCTGTCATATGAAGAATCAAATATTATATTGAAAATAGATTGAATTTTTATTTTTGTTAAGAAAACAAATCTTACATTTAATGCAAAGTTAGGATCTTCCACCTACATTTCGTATATTTTTTTATAATGAATCCGGGTGTTTTATTTAATTTCATTTGCACTATTAAAAATCTTGTAAACAAACGTTTTAAAATAGCAAAAAAATATGTCTTATGATGAATAAAAAAAGGGCTGATATATTGAGCTTATTTTAAATTTTATTTTTGTTAGTAAAAGGTTATACATTTAATGTAAAATTAGGTTCTCGCATTTACATTATCGTATTATTATCTAAGAAAATTTCAGGAATTTTAGTTCGTTTGATTTGCGTTATGCCTTCAACTCTTATTTTTATCAACAAAATATCTTACATTACAAAGTCAGATTCTTGTATCTAAGTATATGTCCTATTTTCTACAAAGCTTTTCCCGTATTTTAATTCCCTTTGATTTGCTATCCGTTCACTTGCTTTAGATAAAATCACAGAAAACCTTTACATGTGATTTCACTGAAAAACGCTATTATAAATATAAAAAACTATTATAAAATAAATAAATATTGAACAAAGCTATTACAATGGAGATTTCAAGCCTCAAGCGGGAACTTTG
This sequence comes from Pardosa pseudoannulata, assembly GCA_032207245.1. Taxonomy (NCBI): domain Eukaryota; kingdom Metazoa; phylum Arthropoda; class Arachnida; order Araneae; family Lycosidae; genus Pardosa; species Pardosa pseudoannulata. Next base: position 82,516,427 of record CM063510.1, on the reverse strand, counting down.
TGTCATTTAAACCTTAAAAATATTTCAAAAATTATTATTCGGATAAGTTATTCTCATTTTTTTTTTCATCTGGTGTATATTGACTAGGCTATTTAAAAATATATGCTACTTTAAATGAAAAAAAACTAAATAATGTTTTCAAAATCAGATCATTATTAAAACTCTTGTAAAAAATTGCAGAAAAATATCTGTCTTATGAAGAATCAAATATTATATTGAAAATACATTGAATTTTAATTTTTGTTGACAAAACAAATCTTGTAAAAAATCATTCTATAATGATCAAGACAATTTATTTTATCATTAATCAAAAAAGCTGTTACAATGGAGATTTGAAGCCTCAAGCGGTACTTTGTGCATTTAAACCTTAAAAATATTTCAAAAATTATTATTCGGATAAATTATTTTCATTTTTTTCATCTGGTGTACATTGACTATGATATTTAAAAATATATGCTACTTTAAAGAAAAAATTATATAATGTTTTCAAAACCAGATCATTATTAAAACTCTTGTAAAAACCATTATAAAAAATGCAGAAAAATCTGTCTTATAAAGAATCAATTATTATATTGAAAATACATTGAATTTTTATTTTTGTTAACAAAAAAATCTTACATATAATGCAAAGTTAGGATCTTCCATGTACATTTCGTAATTTTTTTTATAATCCTTTCAGGTATTTTAGTTCATTTGATTTTCAATGTTAAAATCATGTAGAAAACATTCTAGAATGGGCAGAAAACTTTGTCTTATGATGAATAAAAAAGTAATGTATTGAAATTACTTTAAAATTTTATTTTTGTTAGTAAAAGGTCATACATTAAATGTAAAATTAGGTTTTCGCATCTACCGTACTATTTTCTAAGAATATTTCAGGAATTTTAGTTCCTTTGATTTGCGTTATACCTTCAACTCTTACTTTTATCAACAAAATATCTTACATTACAAAGTCAAGTCCTAGTATCTAGGTTTACGTCCTATTTTCAACAAAGCTTTCCCGTATTTTAATTCCCTTTGATTTGCTATCCGTTCACTTGCTTTAGATAAAATCACAGCAAACCATTACAAATTCTTGAATAAAGCATGTTGTGACGTTATTTCACTGAAAAACGTTATTATAAATATAAAAACTATTATAAAATAAATAAATATTGAACAAAGCTATTACAATGGAGATTTGAAGCCTCAAGATGGAACTTTGTGCCATTTAAACCTTAAAATTATTTCAAAAATTATTATTCAGATAAGTTATTCTCATTTTTTTTTATCTGGTGTATATTGACTAGGCTATTTAAAAATATATTCTACTTTGAATGAAAAAAAAAACTAAATAATGTTTTCAAAACCAGATCATTATTAAAACTCTTGTAAAAGCAATTGTAAAAAAATTGCAGAAAAATATCTGTCTTATGAAGAATCAAATAATATATTGAAAATACATTGAATTTTAATTTTTGTTAACAAAACAAATCTTGTAAAAAATCATTCTATAATGATCAATACAATTTATTTTATCATTAATCCAAAAAGCTGTTACAATGGAGATTTGAAGCCTCAAGCGGTAATTTGTGCATTTAAACCTTAAAAATATTTCAAAAATTAGTATTCGAATAAATTTTTTTCATTTTTTCATCTGGTGTATATTGACTATGATATTTAAAAATATATGCTACTTTAAAGAAAAAATTATTTAATGTTTTCAAAACCAGATCATAATTAAAACTCTTGTAAAAACCATTGTATAAAAATGCAGAAAAATCTGTCTTAGAAAGAATCAATTATTATATTGAAAATACATTGAATTTTAATTTTTTTGACAAAACAAATCTTGTAAAAAATCATTCTGTAATGATTAAGATAGTTTATTTTATTATTAATCAAAAAAGCTGTTACAATGGAGATTTGAAGCCTCAAGCGGTACTTTGTGCATTTAAACTTTAAGAATATTTCAAAAATTATTATTCGGATAAATTATTTTCATTTTTTTCATCTGGTGTGTATTGACTATGATATTTAAAAATATATGCTACTTTAAAGAAAAAATTATATAATGTTTTCAAAACCAGATCATTATTAAAACTCTTGTAAAAACCATTGTAAAAAAATGCAGAAAAATCTGTCTTGTAAAGAATCAATTATTACATTGAATTTTTATTTTTGTTAACAAAAAATCTTACATTTAATGCAAAGTTAGGATCTTCCATGTACATTTCGTAAAAAAAATTTTATAATCCTTTCAGGTATTTTAGTTCATTTCATTTTCAATGTTAAAATCATGTAGAAAACATTCTAGAATGGGCAGAAAACTTTGTCTTATGATGAATAAAAAAGTAATGTATTGAAATTACTTTAAATTTTTATTTTTGTTAGTAAAAGGTCATACATTAAATGTAAAATTAGGTTTTCGCATCTATCGTACTATTTTCTAAGAATATTTCAGGAATTTTAGTTCCTTTGATTTGCGTTATACCTTCAACTCTTACTTTTATCAACAAAATATCTTACATTACAAAGTCAGGTCCTAGTATCTAGGTTTACGTCCTATTTTCAACAAAGCTTTCCCGTATTTTAATTCACTTTGATTTGCTATCCGTTCACATGCTTTAGATAAAATCACAGCAAACCCTTACAAATTCTTGAACAAAGCATGTTGTGACGTTATTTCACTGAAAAACACTATTATAAATATAAAAAGCTATTATAAAATAAATAAATATTGAACAAAGCTATTACAATGGAGATTTGAAGCTGAAACTTTGCTCCATTTAAAATTTAAAAATATTTCAAAAATTATTATTCGGATAAGTTATTCTCATTTTTTTTCTTCTGGTGTATATTGACTAGACTAATTAAAAATATATGCTACTTTAAATGAAAAAAAATAAATAATGTTTTCAAAACCAGCTTATTATTCAAACTCTTGTAAAAACCATTGTAAAAAAATGTAGAAAAATCTGTCTTATAAAGAATCAATTATTATATTGAAAATACATTGAATTTTTATTTTTGTTAACAAAAAAAATCTTACATTTAATGCAAACTTAGGATCTTCCATGTACATTTCGTAAATTTGTTTTACAATCCTTTCAGGTATTTTAGTTCATTTGATTTTCAATATTAAAATCATGTAGAAAACAATCTAGAATGGGCAGAAAACTTTGTCTTATGATGAATATAAAAAGGGCTGATATATTCAGATTATTTTAAATTTTTATTTTTTTTAGTAAAAGGTCATATATTTAATGTAAAATTAGGTTCTCGAATCTACATTATCTTATTATATCTAAGAAAATTTCAGGAATTTTAGTTCCTTTGATTTGCGTTATACCTTCAACTCTTATTTTTATCAACAAAATATCTTACATTACAAAGTCAGATCCTCGTATCTACGTATATGTCCTATTTTCAACAAAGCTTTTCCCGTATTTTAATTCCCTTTGATTTGCTATCCGTTCACTTGCTTTAGATAAAATCACAGCAAACCCTTACAAATTCTTGAATAAAGCACGCTGTGACGTTATTTCCCTGTTGCCAGGGTAACCATATTTCAGAATTCCAATGCTGCACTCAGACGATAAGCTTCTCTGAAATAAGATTCGACAAAATCTAGTAGACAGATATGGTTGCAATTGTTTGGCCTGTGTTTTATTCGGAACGCAAAAGTATTTTTAGACATGGAGTAAACAAAATCATTATATGAGTTGAAAACATGTCATAATAAAACTGAAAAATATCATATGTTGCATTTCAATAGAAGAAAGCAGTTCTATATATTACAAAATGGACATATTACGTGTTCCAAAACATATTATCTATAAGTAAAATTTTCTTTATATGATATAAAGCAAATTATTTAAAGATCCACAATAGTATAATAAGAAGAAATGCAAAGGGAGAATTCCAAATATTCATAAAAGGCAGTAATAGCATTTCACATAAAGTTTTTCTAATCCTTGTATTATTAATTTAATTGCATGTTGCGATAGGTATTCTAATCTATTCTATTCGCCATAGACGTTATTATGGGTGTGTATAATTAGGGATCTTACAAGACCTTTTACAAACAATTTTACAAGCC
>CM063510.1:82489846-82497346 GCA_032207245.1 Pardosa pseudoannulata | reverse complement strand
CATTTGCATTTTTTTTCTTTAGGAGTTTTTACCAATAGAATTCTTAGACTTTCCTACAATGGTACTTATCCTACATATACTGCATTAGATGTGACGTTTTTTCTGCTTTAAAACCAAACCACCTAGAAACTTGAATTCTTTTGAGACTTCTCTTTGTTTCCAAATTTTTAATATAATATAAAATTCTTAATTATTTCTTCACTTTCTTATTGACATTTGTTCTTTCAGTGCATTTACTTATATGTTTTAGCTTTTCATTTGAATCTTTACGTTATGTTTATGTTATTATGTTTTAGCATTACTTTTTTTACTCAAACCTAGTAAAATGATTGCATGCTCCATATATACCACTTCCTAATGGATAGTTGTTAATAAAAACTCATAACTAAAATAGTAGAGAAAACGAATAATTAGTTTTAAAATATCTAAGGAAATTGAATATTTTGTGAAATAAGTGTCTTTGTTTTACATACACACACATATATGTAATCATACACACACATATATGTCATATCTAGAAATTATTATCCCTAAAATGAATATCCAAAATTGTCCTTTTACATCTAGTCATTTTAACTTAATGTGCATAAAATTAATGTTATATTTACATATATATTAGATGAAGATAAAACTGATTAAAATTCCGATTGAAAAAATTATAAAAAAATATATATTTATATTAATTTTATTAACATATACTAAAATACAAAAGTAGCAAGCTAAAATTTTACTGATAATTTTAATTTTAACTGCAAACAACACTACCTGAAGAGATAAAGAGGCAACAAAATTTGGTGTCAGTATTATACAATATAATTTATATTTTACACTTAACAACAAATCTACATGGTTATTTTGTGTGAAATTTCTAAAAATTATATTATGACAATTTTCCTCTTAAATTTGTTAATCTATTGCAAATCTTCATCTGTTTTGAATAACAAAATATAAAAAAACAAATATTAATTAAATACTAAACAAATTTTAAGACAAGAGATAATACCAGACAACAAATGTCAAAAAGAAAATTAAGTTCATAATATTTTTAAGGATTTTAAAACTCGTATCATTAAAAAAATAATTATTACATTTTAATATTACACTATATTATATCGACTGTTTTATAAATATAGATGACGCCGTGCACTCAAGCTCTACACACTTATATGATGAAGGACTGCGTTTGGAAAATGTTTGCATTCCAAGGCTTTTAATTGAATTCTGCAAGAATTGTGTAGTGTTTAGCCCATTTACAACATTTTTCAACGGGTATATTGGGATAGTTCCTCGAGGGACGCAGGCGTAAGATGTCGATTCCGGATTGAAAAGAATGATGCATATCATAACGTTTCCATTATTTTATTCAAATCGGTGTATTTTCTGGTAGAAGCTAGATGTTTTACTTCATTCTCGGGATTTTTTAACGATGATTGCACAACCTTCACTGGTTTAATAAAGGACATTATCATCCTGGAAAATCCCCTGTCTTTCAGAAAACACAGTTTGAATCAGTGGATTAATATCGTCAGATAAAATGTCTTTCACGAACTTCACCGCTGGGTTCGGGGACTGAATGGACTTTAAGTAAGACAGCATAAAGACAATTATTTATTGACAGCCAGTTGGAAGAATACAATGTCAGAAAGGCGTCAAGGTTACGGTACTGCACACTCATACCAAGCTTACAAAACCAAGGCTTTTAATTGAATTCTGCAAGAATTGTGTAGTGTTTAGCCCATTTACAACATTTTTCAACGGGTATATTGGGATAGTTCCTCGAGGGACGCAGGCGTAAGATGTCGATTCCGGATTGAATGCAATAAAATATATCATAACAGTTCAATTATATTCAAGTCAGAATATTTTCCAGTACAAGGTAGATGTTTTACTTCATTCTCGTAATCTTTAAACGATGATTGTACAAATTCCGATGATTGAATAAAACCATTATCATCATCATGGAACTCCTGTCCTTCAGAAAACACAGGTTGACTTACTGGATTAACATGGTCAGCTGAAACGTCTTTATACTTCTTCATTGATTATTCCTTTTATGGTTTTAATATGGCAAGCAAAATAGCTCCACATGCCTGTTCATATTTTGACAGAATCACCTCCATGCCTGACAGTTGGTAGTAGATATTTACGATCATACGCTTGTGCAGGTGTTCACGAAACGCGAAACCATCCTGTTGTAGTAAACATTGTGAAAAGTTGTCTGACATTTGACACTTCGTTTATTTCACACTTAATCTGAATGTCCATCTGTCTGTTTTTCACTTACTGATCGACCAGGTTTTGTGCTAGAAAATCACTGTAAACGACGTCTGGCATTAAAACCTGTGACAAAGGGGCTTGAGAACTTCTGCTCTACAGTAAACGTTCTGTTTATAAAGGTGCCTTCTAACTGAAATTATTGATAGTAGAAAAAAACAAAATGCAAATCCAACTAATTGGCTACAGTTGCTTTTTATTTATATATTATAATTAGCTTCCATAATCGTCGTCCTCTTTCACTTATACTCACCTTCCTTTCACTATTTTCTTCGCCAAACTTAAAATGCCGTACATATTTTTGTTAAGGCCTATGGTCTACTGTTATTTTATACTAAGACTAGAGAGAATGGAACCTACTAGTTATAGCCAATTCATACGGCTCTGAATGTTAATGTTATCAGTAGGATTAGAATTCATGAACTCCGGTACTAAAAAACAAAGCCCTTCCCATGACATTTGACATTCCTTTATTACTGTATATATGTGTCACTAATATAATGATTAAGAATTCATTTAAATTCCCTTGATTCTGTAGTTCCAAAACATGTTTCCCGTTATCCTAATTCCCAGAAAACAAGTAAAGAATTGAAAATCCTCTTAAGCAGCTTAGGCCTTAACTAAAAAGTATCACAGATATTGATAAAACTACATAGACTTGCTGTTATTATTAAATTGAAATTACTTTCATATAAAAATATGAAATTATTTACACACATTAAAAAATATTTTTAAGGGATTATTAAATATAGATTAATTTTAAGTAATGTTTTTATTTCATTAGCGCATTTTTATTCAATTTGTTTTTCAGATAATTAAGCAATTAAATTTGATAATTGTTATACAACACTACTCAGTTTTTTAGGATATTTATTCTTATTTGATATCGGATGATGAAAAGGAAAATAATTGTACTTTAATGCTCTCGTTTTTGAAATAACAACGACAGTTATTTTCTTACAGTTTTTCTTCTTACTTTTCTATAAACACTTTAACATATATTTGAACACCTGCTGACTAAAGGGGATTTAACTTTTTACTTAACGGTACACTACATGTCTGTTGTTAGTATTAAAACGTTTATGGCACAATGCGAAACTGTATTTCATTCTTATAGCAATTTAGTTATAGAAATCCCTCATACTTTTTATGTATACACTTATATGTATTTACACACACACGCACCCACCCACCCACACACACACACACATATATATATATATATATATATGTCTATATATATGTGTATATATATATGTGTATATATATATATATATATATATATATATATATATGTGTATATATATATATATATATATATATATATATATATATATATATATATATATATATATATATATATATATATATATATATATACACACACATATATATATATGTATATATATATATATGTATATATATATATATATATATATGTATATATATATATATATATATATATATATATATATATATATATATATATATATATATATATATATATATATATATATATATATACATACTTGAATGTAACAATAAAATAACAACTGCCTCTGAATTCCTTCAAAATTCTCCAGATTCACATTACGTTCCCTGAACAGTTTGAGTCATCCAAATTGGATAGAACTTTCTACGAATGGGTATTGCCTCTAAACCAGATGTCAACTCTCCCAGGATAAAATAGAAATATATTTATGCAATTTTGCCACTACAATTGTTTATACAGTCCACAGTAGTAGAACTGACTTATCTCGCTGACATGACAAGTCACGCCACATACTTAGTCGCTCCTTCGGGAGGGCATTTCTCACAACAGCGTTTTCACGACACAATCCTTTATTATGTAACTCTTGTTAGTCGTTGGTCGATTTTTATGTGTAGAAATAAAGGATTTGGATGAAACCTTCACTCTGTTTTAGTGATCGAAGTGAATTGTCTTCTCACCATAACTGCTCTATAGGTTACATTGCTAAGAAAAACAAATAAAAATATATGGTAAATTTTCTGTGTGATAGGTAAAAAGAGATATTTATGAGTAATATCGGTTATGTATATATATGGAATGATGGATAAACTGGACCCACATTTATAAGGGAAAACCCATTTAAATTGGCTATTATTTCCCTCAGCCCGGGCATACTGGGCTGCCAAGAGTCCAGTTAAACTTCTGTCCTGAATAAATACACTTCTCGTCGTGGCCGAACGTAATTTGTATTTCATCTCATCAAAATTAGGACAAAGTCCAGAGAAATATGAACCAGACAATGTCAGATACACTCTGCGTAGATCTCGCAAAGCCAACCATGAGTGAGAGAATCAAGTACTAGGTGGGGTTTGAGTCTGGTGTTAAAATGCTGACATAACAATTAGTTTCTTAAGGAGAGTGACTTTTGACTACAGACATCTGACAAAGTGTAGCGTTCAGGATGGCTATTACTGCTGAGAGTTACATATTTGTCTTGGGAGAGTTATTGCTTATTAAAATGCCACCAATATTATTTTTAGCTGTTAGAATCAGAGAAAAAATTTCGGAGTTCGTCTGAAGGAATGAATCTTCTGTGTATTTGATTACTAGAAAAATAGGATTAATATATAGAGGAGAAAATAAGATTTAGAACAATGAATGTTAAAAGGGATATATTTGTATAGACTTTATGCTCTTAGATACTGATATTATTACAGAATATATATATACACATATATATATATATATATATATATATATATATATATATATATATATATATACATATATACAAACATATAAATATCTATATTTATTTATATAAAAATATAGATATATATATAATATATATATATATATATATATGTGTGTGTGTGTGTGTGTGTATGTGTGTGTGTGTATGTCGTATCCAGTGGTAAGGCGAATGGAATAATCAATCTTTCTTTTTTAAACACTTCTTTATTTAATATAGTTTCCGTTTTAGGCTTCACTTGTGCCATTTCCATTTATTCGTGGTGAAGCTAAGCGTGGAGTGTGTTGACAGCTCTACTCCTACTCACTAACTGTCAGTTATCGCTTCGCTTAATCATCAAAATTTTCAAATATCTTTCAGCTTGACCGGATGATCGTAAAAACTTACGTGAGGATGGTTTTTTTCATTTATTTTGTTATTACGAAAAGATCCCTTTTAAAACGTTCATAACTCGCTTAATTTTCCATATATATATATATAGAGATAGATAGATAGAGAGAGAGAGAGAAGGGGGGATAGACATTCTGCAAAGGTTGTTGATGTTGTTGCTAATACCACTAGAATGATTCAAGATAGTGAGTGAGCAGCAATACACATTTCGGCGAAGAAGCACATTTTGTTTTAACCAGCACCACTAGGGTAAAATAATGACTTAGCGTTTATTCGTCATTTAGAAGCAGTAACCAAGCAGAAGGCAACCCCAGGTTTTGCTTGACACGTTCTTTTAAAAACATGGAAGTCTTTGTGTCAATATTTCATGTAATCAAATCACCATTAACGAACACGGCAGATACTAGGTGAGCTCCAGCCCTGAACTCGAATCATCCAGTAACGATATTGCTGCCTTTGCCGACTGAGCTACAACGGCTCACTACAAAGGTAAATGTAATCAAGGCTCTGTATAGTGGAACAACATGAGTCCACATGACGTCATGAATGAAAAGATCAAACTTTAGGTATAAAATTCTACAATTTAGTCCATCTGAGATATCAATTTTTGGATCTATGTCACCAAAATATATTATATTCGGTTTTATAGTGGTATGTAGGCAGAAGTGAATTAGCCAATGAGAATATTAAGAGCTTCTTTCTTGAGAACATTAGAACAAAAAATAAGTTACGTAATGGAGATATAAGAATAGTTGATATGAGCAAAAACTAATTTGTATGTTAGCAAAGACAACAAAATTCAAACAGTTCAAACAGTTCACACAGAAATAAAGACAAATCGCTAAATTTTGTAATATGTGGATATGTTTGAAAGAGAGACAGATAGAGAAAGAGAATATGTTTTTTACAAATTCAAGCCCAGTTTACCGAAAAAGAAATCCATTAACATTTCTAGTTTCATTAAAAGAAAATATCTCTCATTATTGTAATTTTTAATAAACGAATGTAAATCTCTTTCAGCAGTTTCAGCAGTACAAAAAAGTAAAAGTTTTATTAAACATACTCAATTAACGCGATGTTTTTAATATGATTTTATTTAGGAATTCTTTAATTTATTTTTTAAACAAAGTGCGATTTAAAAGATAATATGTATTTTTAAATAACAATTACATTGCCTTATACGAAAGAAAGAAAAACTAAATACATTACTTAAGCATTTTCGATTTATTATCTCATCATTAACCAATTAAATTACAACTTTTTTAGGTTATTTGAGTATCTAGGATAATTTTTCTTTCTTGACATCGGATGACAAAAACGTAATAATTGGAATTTAATGCTTTCTTTCTCATAATCCCTACAGTTAGTTTTTTACTGCCATTATTATTTCAATTTTTTTAGACACTAAGTATTGTTAAATTAGATACACACAGTATATATACATGCATATATATTTATGTATATATATATATATATATGTATATATATATGTATATATATATATATAAACATATATGTATATATATATATATGTATATATGTATATATATATGTATATATATATGTATATATATATATATATATATATATATATATATGTATATATATATATATATATATATATATATATATATATATATATATATATATATATATACATATATATACATACATATATATATATATATATATATATATATATATATATATATATATATATATATATATATATATATATATATATTTATATAATATATATATATATATATATATATATATATATATATATATATATATGTATATATATATATATATATATATATATATATATATATATATATATATATATACATATATATACATACATATATATATATATATATATATATATATATATATATTTATTTATATACATATTATGGGTTTTTTCTCTTTTTAGAAAAATAAAAATTAAGTAATATAATGTTTAAATGTTTTCGTTTTTTCTTTCATCATTAAGCAATTAAATACCAAGTTCTCCCCAAATAGTTACTTGATTATTTACGGTATTTTTTCTACGTTTGGGAATACATGACAAAAACGTAATAATTGCCAATTAATGGATTCTCCTAAG
>CM063510.1:82462346-82482346 GCA_032207245.1 Pardosa pseudoannulata | reverse complement strand
CAATGCATCTATACGGAAATTATATTTATTCCTTTTTAGACATTAAATTGTTATATTACATGGAAAAAATATTACTCTAAGGAATTTTTTTAAATAGTTAGAAAAATATATAGAAAACATTTGTAATATTTTGTTTCTTATCAATCAAAATTTCTTGCGCATGCCATTCTTAGTTTGGAAAAGGTACTTTTATATATTTTTATACTTTTGCCATACCGGTATGTTACGATCAGAGTAAATATCTACAGTTTTGTTTCGACACGTAGAAGCTTGATAATTCTTTTTTACTATTGTACAGATGATTTTGTATTTCTATATGACTAGAATTTTTGTTTACGATTATTATACGTTGTGCAGCTCTTCAACGTGATATTGAAGATATTCTCTCCTAAATTTTATTCCAATAACTACTTTGTAAATGATTGATAAATTAATCCCAGTAAATTGTAGAATACATGAACTAGCCACCTCTCTAATCCTGCCATCACAGAATATTTCTCAGCCATTTGATGTTAATGTCGACATCAAATTTTGATGAGTTATAAAATATCGTTTCAGGAAGCTTTTGGGAATAACTATTGTTAGTATCGACTGTAGGATGAACTGTATAAAACATTTTTATAGCTTTTTACTGGATAGACTGTCAAAATTCTGCAACCATGCTTGAGTAATAATGCATCGTATTAAAGGCATCTTTACTTGTTTAACAAATAGAGGTAATACTATCAGATTCCATTTCATTCCCAGTTATGCAAGTGTTCTTAGTTTCTAACATTTAGAGTGTAATCAGTTTTGCAAAAAAAAAAAATTTAATTGATATTTCTTTCTTTTTATTTTAGAAAGGTTTGATTAGTTCTATCAAATGAAAAAACGGCGGATTTAGAGAGCATAAAGACTTCAAGGCGTTTCTCATCTTTACCCAGATGTTTAAAATCATTGAATATACATTTTTTAATTGTAGAAGTTTAATGTGTAAATAGACTTCCAAATTGACAATGATATCATTACTCCACGATTAGACTCCAGATTCCATTCGATCAGCTAAAACCACAGACAGCCGAGAGTGAACTTGAAATATGCTAACCAGAAGCTTTTTCTCCCATACAGTCATAACGGGGTATCTCTCGTAGATCAGAAAACAGTTATTTATCGTTTAAAGGAGTTCATATTATCAAACTGTTTGAAAGGGTAATTTGACCTGCAACACTACCTACTACTAAAATAAAATCTCCAGCTGTTCTTCTGATATCAGGAACACTCCTCTGATCTTCCATGTAATCTCTTCACCCTCTGATCCCTTGTAAGTAGACCATTTGACCTTAATGTATCGCCCTGCTCACTTATGTGCAATGAGAAGAAAACTATAAAAGAATTTCCCATTCTAGGAAACGTTTAAATGCAAAATTTGTAGTTATTTGTTGTTTGTTTAGATTATAATATAGGGAAAGTGACACAACAGCGTTTTTAGGTATAGGTAATAAAACAAAAATTAATAAGTATTTAATGTATCATATTTTTATTGACTTAAAATTAGGATAAGTGTAGAAATTATATATAATTCCATTTGTAACTTTTCGAGAAAATCGGAACAGAGTCGATTTTGGGTCAGAATGACCCATTCCGTGATTATTGTGATAATGGTTGCTGGAGTACTAAAAGTAGGATCTTGGTCGCGATGTTCTCTTAGTTCAAACGATACCTTTCGATATGGCAAGCTAAGCTTGGAGGATGTTGCACCTGTTCCTTACTTCTCAATTGTGAAGACTCTCGTTTGTTACTCGCGTTTAGAGCATTCCTTAAACTGCACGGGATAACCAAATGAAATTAAATTATTAACAAGTTACTTTAGCCTTTCGCGAAGTCCATCAAACTTTTGTGTCATTAAAATGATTTTTTACATTGTATTAATATTAATATTTATTTTATTAATACAAAAAACTAAAATATGAACTTATATAAAATATTTATATGAATATATTTTTGGAGTTTTTATATATTATGAAAAAGAAAAAAATTTAAATATTGGTTTAATTAAAAAACATTCTGAATAAAAATATTAAAATACGATTCTGAATGCACTATAATAACTATTATAAGTAGTAAGATATTAGTGTTATGTTTTATAATACTTACTTAGTTCATATTTTAAAAATATCTAAGCAAGAAATGGATATTTAAAGAAATATTTCTACGGATTTTTATAGTTTCCTGAAATGTTACAATTCTTACAATCTTAGTAAAAATTTAAATGAAATTGTAGTTTATATATTAAAAATATTACAAAAATGCATGTAATAGTTAACCATACTTGCAAGGATGAAAATGTATTGAGAAATTTGAATTTAATGATTTTTTTCTATTTATTTTCTGAGAGCAAGCGAAACTCTTCTACTCGGCCATTCCTAAAATTATTGGTCTCAAAGTTTTTTTTTTATAATTGAAAGAATGTAATCATATTACAATTTATATATTTCTCTGAAAACGGATATTTAAAAAAAACTAAAATACGATTCTGAATGTTCTATAACAATTACTATAAATAGTAATATATTAATGTTATATTTAATAATACTAAATACTTAGTTCATACTTTAAAAATATCTAACTAAGAAATGAATATTTAAAGAAATATTTCAAAGGATTTTTATAGTTTCCTCAAATGTTACAATTCTTACAATCTTAGTAAAATTTTGGATGAAATTGGAGTTTATATATTAAAAATATTACAAAAATGCATGTTATAGTTAGTCATACTTGCAAGGATGAAAATGTATTGAGAAATTTGAATTTAATGATTTTTTTTCTATTTTTTTCTGAGAACAAGCTAAACTCTTCTACTCGGCCATTCCCAAAATTATTGGTCTCAAAGTTTTTTTTTTAATTGAAAGAATGTAATCATATTACAATTTATATATTTTTCTAAAAATGGATATTTAAAATAAACTAAAATACGATCCTGAATGCACTATAACAATTACTATAAGTAGTAATATATTAATGTTATATTTAATAATACTAAATACTTTGTTCATACTTTATATATATATATATATATATATATATATATATATATATATATATATATATATATATATATATATTAAGAAATGAATATTTAAAGAAATATTTCAAAGGATTTTTATAGTTTCCTGAAATGTTACAATTCTTACAATCTTAGTGCAGTTTTGGGTGAAATTGGAGTTCATATATTAAAAATATTACAAATATGCATGTAATAGTTAGTCATACTTGCCATCATGAAAATGTATTGAGAAATTTGAATTTAATGATTTTTTTCCATTTATTTTCTGAGAACAAGCTAAACTTTTCTACTCGGCCATTCCCAAAATTATTGGTCTCAAAGTTTTTTTTTATAATTGAAAGAATGTAATCGTATTACAATTTATATATTTCACTAAAAATGGATATTTAAAATAAACTAAAATACGATACTGAATGTACTATAACAATTACTATAAATAGTAATATATTAATGTTATATTTAATAATACTAAATACTTAGTTCATACTTTAAATATATCTATATGGTAAGAAATGAATATTTAAAGAAATATTTCAATGGATTTTTGTAGTTTCCTGAAATGTTACAACTCTTACAATCTTAGTTGGTTGAAATTGAAGTTTATATATTAAAAATATTACAAAAATGCATGTAATATTTAGTCATACTTACAAGGATGAAAATGTATTGAGAAATTTGAATTTAATGATTTTTTTTCTATTTATTTTCTGAGAACAAGCTAAACTCTTCTTCTCAGCCAATCCCAAAATTATTGGTCTCAAAGTTTTTTTTTTATAATTGAAAGAATGTAATCATATTACAATTTATATATTTCTCTAAAAATGGATATTAAAAAAAAACTAAAATACGATTCTCAATGTACTATAACAATTACTATAAGTGGTAATATATTAATGTTATATTTAATAATACTAAATACTTAGTTCATACTTTAAAAATATCTATATGGTAAGAAATGAATATGTAAAGAAGTATTTCAACGGATTTTTATAGTTTCCTGAAATGGTACAATTCTTACAATTTTAGTACAATTTTTGGAAAAATTGATGTTTATATATTAAAAATATTACGAAAATGCATGTAATAGTTGGTCATTTTGTCAAGGATGAAAATGTATTGAAAAATTTGAATTTAATGATTTTTTTTCTATTTATTTTCTGAGAACAAGCTGAACTCTTCTACTCGGCCATTCCCAAAATTATTGGTCTCGAAGTTTTTTTTATAATTGAAAGAATGTAATCATATTAAAATTAATATATTTCTCCTAAACTGGATATTTAAAAAAAAACTAAAATACGATTCTGAATGTACTATAACAATTTATATAAGTAGTAATATATTAATGTTATATTTAATAATACTAAATACTTAGTTCATACTTTAAAAATATCTATATGGTAAGAAATGAATATGTAAAGAAGTATTTCAACGGATTTTTATAGTTTCCTGAAATGGTACAATTCTTACAATTTTAGTACAGTTTTGGGTGAAATTGTTGTTTATATATTAAAAATAATACAAAAATGCGTGTAATATTTAGTCATACTTGCAAGGATGAAAATGTATTGAAAAATTTGAATTTAATGATTTTTTTTCTATTTATTTTCTGAGAACAAGCTGAACTCTTCTACTCGGCCATTCCCAAAATTATTGGTCTCGAAGTTTTTTTTATAATTGGAAGAATGTAATCATGTTACAATTTATATATTTTTCTAAAAATGGATATTTAAAAAAAAATTAAAATACGATTCTGAATGCACTATAACAATTACTATAAGTAGTAATATATTAATGTTATATTTAATAATACTAAATACTTAGTTCATACTTTAAAAATATCTATGAATTAAGAAATGAGTATTTAAAGAAATATTTCAACGGATTTTTATACTTTCCTGAAACCTTATAATTCTTAAAATCTTAATACAATTTTGGACGAAATTGGAGTTTATATATTAAAAATATTATGAAAATGCATGTAATAGTCATATGTGAAAGGATGAAAAATTCAGTTTTGAGAAATATGAAATTAATTATTTTTTTCTATCTATTTTCTGAGAACAAGCTAAACCCCTCTACTCCACAATTCCCAAAATTATTGTTCTCAAAGTTTTTTTTTTATAATTGTAAGAGATTAATCATATTACAATTTATATATTTCTCTGAAAATGGGTAGCCAAACGATGGTCGTTTGGTTAGAGTGCTGACCTGAGGTACCGGAGTTCCTGGGTTCGAAACCCACATTGGCATTGGATATTCGTAGCCGTACGAAATCCACTTTTACCCCTTCTAGTACGATTTAATAATGAAAAACTATGCGTGAAGTAACCATTTGTTTTTTATTTAAAAAACTTGTTTTATTTTACAAATCTTACATATTCTTAATTAAAATCCACTTTTTACATAGTGTTAAGTATCAGAAACGGTAAAATTAAGATAATAGTCTTCAAGCTAGTGGTACTTTTCAAAACAAAGTGCAAAGGAATTCTGATTTGTTTACATCGCCAGGGAGTCTCACTTTTAATTTGATTCTTGTAACACACACGGCATTTCTTAGTAGGTTTTCTTTTATTCTGACTCATAAATTTGGCAGTGACTTGTACCAAGAAACTTTAAATAAACAATATGTAATAGTGACCTGGGATTTCCATAAGTAACAAAAGTGTTGCTAAATTATGTACACCAGAAATTTTAAACTAAATTAATTATCATATTTATCAGTAACTTTAGTGGCATGACGAGTGTAGCTCGTTATTGTGCGGTATGGAATGAAACACCAATGACGAGCTAGACTCGTCATTTTACCGGAAGGGGTTAAGCTGTAGTTCGCTGTCTCATTAGCCCTCGTGTTGCACAAAGTGGACCTTAGCACTCAATACCCACCTAACAATGAATATTTTAAAAAGTTGAAAATAGTTGAAAACCCTTCAAAGTTTTAAAAATTAATTCACTTAAACTGAAAAATTTTTAATATACATTCTAAGCTTCAATTCTAAGTTTTAAAATATACAGAAATACATTTCTTAAGTAAGTTTTTTTAAATTGGATCTTACAATAATAAAAACTTTTTTGGCGTTGAAAAAGAAGTATTTTCAACAACTTAAGTTTATTGAACAAAATATCCCCCTTAAAGTTTTATTTATACACACATCATTCAACTTTTTTCAAAAGAGATTTTTATATTACTTCCCGTCTTGACTCTTAAAAACACAACAAAAGTATCCTCAAGAAGGGTAAGAGCAATGTGATGAACTATCAAAAAATCACCATACTGTTGGAGATTCCTCGCAAAACATTTGCTGTATCTTCAAGATATTAGGAAAAAAAAACCTATAACAGAGGCTCTATTGAAATATATTTTTAAAGAATACGAGTCGCAGAGATTTCATATCTCTTATTTGAAATGAGATCATTTATAAACAACAATAGGTTTTTTTTAACGGAAATACAGAGAATCTAAGCACGATAAAGATCTTCCTTCTTTTTTTTTGGTAACAACCATATGCAACAATAGAGGGAAAGAGTGTTTGGACTTTGTTTTGATGTCTGTAAATAAAGGGAGAAAATGTATAACAATCTTATTTTTTCTTTTATCAGATGAATGTGAATTTTACTCTAGAAATCGCTTGTTTTAGTAGAACAAAAATAGAAACAAAGCATGTAATCAGTGTCTGCATGCTGGCATATATATATATATATATATATATATATATATATATATATATATACATTATTATAAAAGGAATAAAAAAGAAATCAAGAGGAGAAATTCATTAGCAATTCATTAGCATTACCGATGCCCCACGCCGCTATCAAGTAAAGCCAAAATAAATATTAATCAAAAGGAGTCAAAAAATAAAAATCAAAGGAATTGGAATAAATATTGGAAAGAATATGGAATTGGTGTACTTTATTTGGTGGGGGGGGGAATTGCGACCCCCACATTCCGGTAAAATAGCCATTTTAATCAATTGAAACGCTCCCGGTCACCATAAGTACATCAATAAAAAAAAGAAGACTAAAGTCTAAAAACAGAAGACTAAAGTCTAAAAAAGTTTTTAGACTTTAGCCTTCTCTTTTTATTGATATACTTATGTAATTTCAATATATTAAAATATTTAAAGATATATATTATATATAAATATAATATAAATATACATTCGTTATATATTTATTATATTTTTTATTTATTATATTATTATTTATATATATATATATATATATATTTTATATATATTATATATATATATATATATATATATATATATATATATATATATTATATATTATATATATATATATATATATATATATATATGTGTGTGTGTGTGTGTGTGTGTGTGTGTGTGTGTGTTCGTGTGTATGTGTGTATATTCCAACAATGAGTCTAAACTTTTAAATAAATACCTTATAATCCAAATGATAGTTTAAACACTCTGCTTCCTTTTGATATTTAACATGTAAAGATAAATTAAAGTATGAACATGGAAAACAACTTGTTGATCTCTTTTCACAATATTATTCAGCTCAATATTATTTAGCACAAAAGTATTAGCAAATTATTACTTTGATATGGACAAATACTATTTTTCCGAATGGAAATTAATTTGTAATACGCTATTAGAATACCAGTTTCTGTGCAGATATAGAAGCATATTGAATTTTCAAGATAAAATAAATAATTTTAGATTCTATTAGATATATTACAGGATGAAAATGAGAAGGAAGAGTGACATGAAATCAACTCCCGGATATATGTATCATTTAATCAATTCGCTTATAGACATGTTTTTGTGGATATGGAAAATCATAAAATAATGCAGTTCTCAATGTCTAATGATTCGAAACATTTGAAACATTAAGAATAACGGTATATCTAATAATAAGCATAATTCATTAATTTTTTAAGTAAATTCAATAATAATTTAACTTAAAAATTGACTTTCAGCAGAATTTCGCAAACATCCAAACCACTGGTATATCATGATAATCTTATGAAGTTCATTATATACTATAAAAATCGTTTACAAAACTTTCTCTTTCAATGTTTGTCTCAACCAAAGTTTGCTAATTATAAGAGTTTTGTTATGAAATTAGAAAGAAAATACAATTTTCACAGCTACCCAAATGAAACAGAAAAATATGTTCACTGTCGACAGAAAACTGTCGTTCTATCTGAATTCTAATAATTTGGAGGTTTGATTAATAAATATGTATAAAAACCGTTAGAAATGGTAAAAGGCAAAAATGTTCACTCGTTTTGTCTTCAATTTTGCCAAAATTATTTGCTTTGTCTGGTTTAGAATGCATTTGAATTTCCTGACCATGCTGAAATCTAGTTTTAACAAATTAAAGAGGATATGTTTCACAAAACTGAAAGTTAGTGTGCAGCTTTCTTGCACATGGTAAAACGCAATTTCAGTAACCCAGTTTCCTGCTGTAAATTTCTTGTCACTGTCAAATATCGCTGTCACTTGTAGAGCAATTCACTGTCGCCTACATTTGTAGTTACCGACCACTGCTGAACATTCGAACATCCGTTCTCGTTGTTTAAACAGTTTCCAAGATCATGTAAACGATGTTGTGAGTAATTTTCTGCTACATTACTTACACTACACAAGTTCTCAATTATTCAATTTCGTGGAAGAATATTCAGTTTCGAATACAGATGGGGTCTACATAAATATTTTAATCTACTTGATAGTTAAATATTGTATATGAATTTCACTGTAAATGCTTAAAAAATTATTCTTACGGGCCGTCATGTCTATCTATCTATCTCTGTATATATTCAGATACAGTAGTGATAAATTTAAAATTCAAGAGAGTACATCTATGTAGTTATGCAGCTTCCATGGTTGGCATGACGTCAGTACGTAAGGAAATAGCGATACTTCTAAGAAGTCGCATCGCAGATTAATTTTTCAATGCTAAGTGTATAATGAACCTTCCAATCTCTGCTGCTTTTCTGTCTTCGTATGTTTTGTACTTGCATATGTGAAGTCTTAGATTTTAAACTGTACGTAACTGATGTAAATAATTGTTGTAAATTATTAGAGTGTATTAAAAGTGTTGATATCACCATCCTACATACTGATTATGGATTCCATACCAGTTATTATTAAAGATAAAATAATAATATAACAGTTAAATATTTATGACTAGCATATAGGCCATCAGATGATGTGTTTTGGTTTGGTTTGGAGTGCTACTGTCTACATTTTGCAACACGTGGTTTAATGAGACCGAGACGTAGGTCTCTGTCTCATTAAACCCGATTCCGAACGGCTATGAACATCCATGTCAGAGTGGGATTTGAACCCACGAACTCCGCACCCTAACAATTCGGCCATCCATCATATGATGGGATCAGTCATATTTTGTAAATTTGCAGAATTGTAAAGTACCCTATAAGGCTGGTAAAAAATGGTCTATTTTTTAGCTGATAATTATCTGGTACACGCTCTATAATTTGTTTATCTTAATACTCCTCTAAACTCTCCCTATTCTGTGAATGCAGTTTATAATCACGTTGAATTCATTTAGAAAGATAATTCAAAATTTCCTTACCTACGCCGAAGTTATCCTTATATTCATCCCATTTTTTTGCCACAGTAATTAATGGAAGTAAAGGAATAAAAATATTATTTCTACTACAACCTGGAGGTACATAGAATGTGTTGTTAATACCGGTGACAAAATTTTCATTGCAACAAAAATTAATCGATGTTTAAATTTAAAATTATCACATCTAAACCTAATATATTATTTAAGCCAAATATAAAAGAAAATTATTTATATAGTACCTATTCTGAGTGATTAAACGTATGAAAATAATGTAGATGATACTTAAGTAATTTAAAATAAGAAATGATTAAATGAGATAGTTAAACGAATGACGTCAAAATGCTAGAAAAAAATGTTATTTTTACCTATTTATTATGTGACACATTTATAAATTTAATTGTCTGCTCTTAACCGGGGAAAATAAGGTTTAAAATAATGGCATTAAATGCTAGAAAAGGGGGGAAGCGGTGGATTTTGAAAATTGCTAACCCTAACTCATCAAAAATCCAATATGGATATCCCTATTCATTCCAGTAAAACCACTTCATAAATTCGAGGACAAAGAAATAATTTAGGCTATTATTATGTAGGGGAAAATATTCAGTCAGCTAAGTATAATACTTGTTATAATAAATTCCATATTTGTTTCAATTATAAATATCATAAATTCTTCATTGACCTATTTACTGGTGATCCTGCGTGCAGACGCCATTTATCCACTCCTACTATACAAGATTATCTGTTTTACAATTCCCAATGGGGAAATTGGGAAGTAACTAAGACCGTTTAAAACAATGTACACAACACAATAGTTTTAACCGATATACGCAGCTGACACTGCAAGTGCACCATATAACTTTCCGCTATTTCTCTATAATGACGTGATACATATATGCACATTCCCTGGCGAATTCCCACCAACGTAATCTCAATCAGAAGAGAATATTGCATGTCTTCTGACTGAATTTTATGACTTTATAGCCTAATCTCTGTCGTGTAGTCCTCGTTTATATTTGAGTATTAACCTGTGATCAAATGTATAGTGGTGATTTTATTTTGATTGCGTTGTGTAAAAGTATTTTAGTACTAAATTTAACCACAGGTTCTGAGAAACTACAGACATAAATATGAATATAAACTAAAAGCTAAATTAACAGCATCCGAAACTAGCTTAATATTAAAAAAGTAAACTTACTATAATATATATATATATATATATATATATATATATATATATATATATATATATACATCTATGTACATACAAAACTGATGCTTATTTTCATAAAATAAGCTTTGTCAACATATTCTAAATTAGTTCTGACACTTTTTTAATACTTAAGTAATTTTGTAAATAGAGAGAGGACCTAATCTCAATTTCAAAATGTATGTAAAAGGGGTAACCTTTGGGGAGTGAAAATGGTGTGCCCGGAACACTGCTGGTTAATGGGTATCTATGGATCTTTCGTCGGTCTGGTCAGGGGCTTCCTCCTGAGTGTTTGGGGTGCGGCCTTGCTATTTGATGCAGGAACCCTTCCAGTCGGACTTGGCTGGACTCTCGAACTCGTTCCGTTGGACTTCTCTCCTAGTCTAAACTATCGAACACTTTTTGTCGGACTCTCTCTTCGTCTCGACTCTCGAACACCTTCTATCGGACTCTCTCCTCGTCTCGACTATCGAACACCTTCTGTCGGACTCTCCTCTCGTCTCGGCTATCGAACACCTTTTTTGGGGGATTTCCGAACACCTTCTGAATTTTTAGATTTTTCTTATTTTATCGATTTCAACCTTGTCCCCTCTTCCTTCTTATCGTCCAATCGGGATAGTTGTAAGAATCTCATTGGTCTGCTTAAACCCCGCCTCGAGACCGCCAACGTGGAAAACCTTATCCCTTCTAATTGGGAACTGTCCCTAAGGGACTCATAAATACTCCACCAAGGTACATTCTTATTTAATGTCAAGTACGGAGACAGTATTCTAATCTGGGACTTGGATCAGAACACCGTCCGAGACCACCGTACAAAACAACAATATCCGTAAAATATAAATTTATGGTCCTCTGTCTTTTTACAAAGTTGTGATGAGGTCAGATTTAGATCCCGATTATTTTACTTCTTGTATGAATGAATCAATTATATTACTGATCTAAATCTCCTCATCACAATCGCATAGCAGAATACGTAAAAATTAGCTTTACCCACGTTTCAAGAAAATTTTATTTAAAGAGCAGAAAATATTTATTTATTTGTAGTAATAATTATTTGATTCCGTGAGGACTGAATACAACGATTTGATATTTTCGGGAAATTTATTTAGTAAATTCTGTAAAATTCTACAGTTTTGAAAGTGTTTTCTTATTTACGTTGTGAGTGTTGGAAGAGATATATAACTTAACCATTGAGTACTGAAAATTATAATTATAAAACAAGTGTTTTGATAGATTCCATCATGTACAAGTCTATGTCTAGAAATTTACAAATTAATTCTAAAAATTGTTCATTTTATTTTTTAATAGCACACAGGTTTATCTGAGTAAGCACTTGATGGTAAAAATTAATGGGCATCAAATTGTCATTTTAGATAGAGATTGAATAAATCTTGTAGGGGATTATTTAAAAATTCATTTAATTTTATACAGGGTGTTTCAAAAATGACCGGTATATTTGAAAAATCAATAAAAACTAAAGGGACAGCGAAAGAAATACACAGTTTGTTGCAATATGCTTGGGGCAACAATAAATTTTCATGCACACAAACTTTCGAAAATAGTTAAAATTTTCAACAACAGATGGCACTGCGGTCGATTTCGAAAAAAATGCAGTCTGTGAGTTCGTGGATCTGCTGTAAGCTTATGCTGTTCACAGTCTGTCAGTTTGCTGTTAAAAAAGGGTTCATTCCTTAGAACAGTAGATTGCGTAATATGAGACGTTTACTCGGGTTTCTGATAATTTCATTCTGAGACTACGCCATATTATTGCTGTTCATTGTGGATATATGGAGAATATAGTAGATTTTTTTCAGTTTGCAGCGCCATCTGTTGTGAAATAATGTGATTAATTTTGAAAGCTTGTCTGCCTGAAAATTTACTGTTGTCCCAAATAT
Organism: Pardosa pseudoannulata; assembly: GCA_032207245.1. Taxonomy (NCBI): domain Eukaryota; kingdom Metazoa; phylum Arthropoda; class Arachnida; order Araneae; family Lycosidae; genus Pardosa; species Pardosa pseudoannulata. The sequence goes on along the minus strand of CM063510.1, from coordinate 82,469,634 downwards.
ATTGCAATAAATGGTGTATTTCTATAGTTGCCCGTTTAGTTTTTATTGATTTTTCAAATACAACGGTCATTTTTTAGACACCATGTAATAAAAGCCTTTTTATAATTAAACCAATTTTTTTCACATTCTGTAGGAAAACCTAAAATTTAATTTTAAAGTTTTAATTTTAATCATATGATAAATAATTCCTAAAAATATGCATGATATATATTGTAGTCTAAAAAACAGAAAATTTCATTTGTAAAAGACAATTATTTGAAATATAAAAGGTCTGAATATAAGTGTGGAATATCTTTGAAAAATTTAGAAAAGTGAAAAAATATGAAATTGTTTTACTCACATACGAATGAAATGTACTGCACTAAAATAACGTTTCCCTAAAAGAAACTTTTTCACCTTATGTCAAGTTAACTTTTAAGAAAGTTTCTAAGAGCTATGTCACACTATTGATAAGTATGTCAATGACGTCATCAGTTTAACAATTCTTTTTCAATTCTTCTTGTACAAGATGTTTCTTTCTTTCTTTTTTTCTTGTCATGCTGAATATTGTGGTTTACTTTTCTAACTTTAAATTCCATATATGTAACAAATTAGTTTTTTAATTTAGTATTTTAGATTAGTAATCTATTTTAGAGAAAGTCAATTCCATGAAACAATAATAAAAAGTTTTTAGAGAAGTCTTTTAAAAATTGCTTCTTGTCCACTGTTCAGCCGCAAAGAGAGAAATTACTCTTCTTGGATACAAAAGTTATTTAATTTTACTCTTCCTATTTCTGATCATGCCTTACTAATCTAGTACAATGAATTTTTACTTTTAATATTTGATGAGTTTCATTCGTGTCTTTCAGTTTTGTCATTTTAAAGTTTGAATAAAGTTTTTTTTCCATTCTGCAGACTAGAAAACATTTTTGAGACGTTAGAAAACCCGTTGTAAATAAAATTTTTGCACGGAATACTGGTGCTAATAGAATATATTTTATTAGTTTTGTTTAAACTGAAATTTTATATTATACTAATTTTACAACGTTCCATATTTAATTATGTAAGAAGAAACAATGAAATGCTATTATAAAATGCCTTGATTATTCTAAAATATTCATTCTCCTTCTTGATTACTCTAAAATATTCATTCTTTTTTATTGTTCTAATATATTCATTCTTCTTGATTATTCTAAATTATTCATCTTGATTATTCTAAAATGAATCTAAAATCCTTCTTTGCTGGCCATTCAAAATGCAACATGATTGACTGCAATGAGGGGAAATTGTTACATGCAGATTCCGAATTACTTTTCAGAAAAATTGGTTATTGTGTATCGACGTAGTTAAATCACCATGATGCGTATATGGAATTAGTAGATAAAGATTTCTTTTCACTCAAAACAAAGATTGTATTTTTACACTGGCTTATCATTTCTCTAGATCTATCGCCCAACTAACACGGCTATTAAGAGCGATGATGGACTATTTTTTGGGGAATACCTTGTCCGAAAGCCTTGGAAAGCAGCAGGTTTTCTGAGACAGAATCGTTGACCGAGACAGAAACGTTAAATGCAGATAGGGTATTAAGGAGAAATTGGTCATCGTGTTTTGGTGAATTTAAGTCACCATAATACGTATGTGGAAGCAGTGGATGAAAATTTTCCCTTAGTCACAAATATTTTATTTTTATCCTGGTTTATCTTTTATCTAGATCTATCACCCATCTATCATGATGGTTAAAAGTGATGATGGTCAATGATTGGAGAATGGTTAGTCATTCGGGCCGTTGGGGAGGAAAAACAAAACAAGAGCATCATTCAGTTACGTTTCGGAGATAAAATCGTTTATCAGGACAGAAACATTGGATGCAAATTGAGAATAATTTATTTCAAAAGTTGCTCATCTTATTTTGGAGTAGTCAAATCATTATCATACATATATTGAATCGGTAGATGGAGGTTTCCTCGTTACATAGATTATAGTTTTGCCTTGGCATATCTGTTATCTAGATCTATCACCTATCTAACATGGTGGTTGATAATGATGATGGTCAGTGATTGGAGAATGGTTAGTCATACGGGACGTTGTGGAGGAAAAAACACTAACACCATTCAATCACGTTTTGGATATGGGGTCATTTATCATGAAAAAAACATTGAATGCACATTGAGAATATTTCTGAAAAGTTGCTCATCTTATTTTGGAGTAGTCAAATCATTATCATACATATATTGAATCGGTAGATGGAAGTTTCCTCGTTACGAAGTTATAGTTTTGCCTTGGCATATCTGTTATCTAGATCTATCACCTATCTAACATACTGTTAAAAAACGAGCATGGACAGTAATATTTGAATGCATATTACGGTATGTCTCAGTCGATGATACAGGTATATATTTTGCAATGGTAAATTACAAGAGAGTTATGTTTACAATAATGATGCAATCTGTCGATCCCAATGATATAAAATATGTTAAAACATTTTCAGTTCTTTATTTAGTGTAAAAAAATTAGTTGATTGAAAGCTTTTAGATATAATTTCTTATTTTACTAGAATTTGGTGAATTTCAATTTCATTAATAAATAAAGCTATTATATACAAAAACATTTCATTTAATTAAAAAAATTAAAACGCTTTTGTTTACCGTTTAATTTATTGTCAAATTTATTTAACAGTTCCATACTACTTAAAGTATGATATAGAATTACAACTTTCAATAGTTTTTTGAAATTATGACAAAACGTTGTAAACTGTTATAAATCTTTACAACTTTGTATTGTTTATATATATATATATATATATATATATATATATATATATATATATATATATATATATATATATATATATATATATATATATATATATAGTATATATATATGATGCTAGATGAATTTTGCTGCTTGAAGCTTTTCTTTTTAATAAATGATATCTTATAACATTTGAAATTATAGTAGATCCTTTCCAAAGACTGCATATCTATAGCATTTTAAATTTCATTATTGTTTAACTCTTAGCCGTTCATAATGTAAAAGTTTTAAAATATTTATTCAAAAATAAATCCGGAATTCATTGGGTAAGACCCGTTTGTTAAAAATAAAGAATTTAAGTGATAAATGTTGGACTACAGAATGTAGTAAAAAAAAACACAAAAAAGAAATGTCTACCTTAATTCTATTTAGGGAAAATGAAATGAGAACCACAAAGACGTATTACAGTTAAAACAGAAAATAAGCTTTTATTTTCTATAAAACTAGGCAAATTACATAACTGTCTAATCAAGATATAACAAGTATTATTCTAACCAATGGTTGTTTTTCAATATCACCCTCAAACTAGGGATAAAAAAATAGTATAAAACCCTGATAAGCTCAACAGTCAGTCTCAAGTTCTCAACCCTAAAATGGTTTAAAAAGAACATCATTTTATACAAACAAGCAAAACAAAATCAGAGAGGATTCTGGAAGTGAGTCGAAGTATTCAATTTTTCAATAGCATATTATGCCATCTAATTAAATTTCCACCGTAGCATTAAATGAAAGCAAAGTTAACACAATGTGGTTAAATAATAAGAAATTAAAAAATATCTAGTGACTCCAGTAACTAACAATCTTTTTTAGCTATGATATTTGATACTGCTAATTTTGCGTATTATACCAGTAGGCTTCTTTTCATATTTTAATACATAAATACTTAGATTTCTAGTAAAACTTTTTAATATATATATTTTTATACGTCAAACTTTTTTTCATATTTTGATATAGGCATCTTATTACGTTTAGGATATAATGAACTATTTTATCAGATTTTTAAACATTTTATTATTCTATTAAATTTGTTTAGATTCATTTATGTATTAAACTTTTATGTTTAAGAAATAAAGAAGATATTTAAGGAAAATAATTTTTGTTCGAAACTTCAAACTGTATAGTTATATATTTGGAAATAAAGGAATATATATAAGTTTCATTTTTTTAAATATATATTTAACAACTGAAAAATATTATATTATCCAACCAAATATAGCAAAAAACCTAAAAGAAAATGTTTTGTACTCAATAAACTTTTAAAAATAACTAAAACAATTTGAAAAATAAGTTATGGTAACACTTAATTTAAAATGTCCTCTATAAGTCGAAATATAATGATAGATTAGAAAATTGTATTGCCTTACATAATTAAAACAATTTTTTTTTGAAAATTTAACACACTTCTTAAAAATACTTAAAAAGTATTTGGATACATACATTTTGTAATTTCTCTCTTAATAAACTGAATTAAATATTTACAAAAAACCTAAAATACATATTTATTATATAATATTTTATTTCAAACTACTATTTTTGGTTTTATTTTCTAAGTTAAATAGGTGATAAATCTTTGAAAGCAAATTTTGGCTAAAGAAGATATTGAAAAAATGTTGTCAGATCTTAGCGGATAAAAGGAATGTAACTATATAAAATGTTTTTTCTTTCTTATATTTATTTTTTTTAAATAATTTTGATTGAAAATGAAATAGAAATCAAATATTGACGTGAAAATATTTATTATGTGACATAATATATTAGGAACATTATAAAATATAGAGATAAATTTTACAACGCTCATAGATGTACCTTTGCGTAGCTAGACAACCATATCTGATAGATGAATATAAATGAATAAAAATGCATTACTGAATTAGATACAGCATGTAAAAGATCTCTAAATTATTGTCACGATGACTTGTTATTATATTACATCAACTAATTTATCTTCACTCAAATCAATAATCTCCTAAAATAGCTTCCAACTCCACGCTGCATTGCACCATTTGTTGTATTAAACTTTCAGTGTTTGCTCAGGTCATAAAATGAGCCCCGAGGTCAGAGAAATTTAAAGTAAAGACCTTAAATGGACTGGGGCTTTATTAGAGTATCAGTCATAAGTCACATAATTAAATCTGAATTTGACAATAGTTTCTTTTTTTTAATGTAATTAATACTATACATAGCTGAATATATACTAATGCTACATTTGTTATTTAAAATTTTCATTTTTCTGAATGTAAATAATGCTATACATAGCTGAACATATATTAATGCTATCTTTGTTATTTAAAATTTTCATTTTTTCTGAATGTAATTAATACTTTACATAGCTGAACAAACATCAATGCTACATTTGTTATTTAAAATTACAATTTTTTTCTGAATGCAATTAATACTATACATAGCTAAACATATATTAATCTACATTTGTTACTTAAAATTTTCATTTTTTTTCTGAATGTAAATAATGCTGTACATAGCTGAACATATATTAATGCTATCTTTGTTATTTAAAATTTTCATTTTTTCTGAATGTAATTAATACTATACATAGCTGAACAAATATCAATGCTACAATTGTTATTTAAAATTACAATTTTTTTCTGAATGCAATTAATACTATACATAGCTAAACATATATCAATACTATACATAGCTGAACATATACTAATTCTACATTTGTTACTTAAAATTTTCATTTTTATCTGAATGTAATTAATACTTACATAGCTGGACATATATTAATGCTATCTTTGTTATTTAAAATTTTCATTTTTTCTGAATGTAATTAATACTATACATAGCTGAACAAATATCAATGCTACATTTGTTATTTAAAATTTTTATTTTTATCTTAATGTAAGTAATACTATACATAACTGAACATATACTAATGCTACATTGGTTTTTTAAAATTTTCATTTTTTCTGAATGTAAATAATGCTGTACATAGCTGAACATATACTAATGCTACATTTGTTATTTAAAATTTGATTTTTTTTCTGAATGTAATTAATACTATACATAGCTGAACATATATTAATCTACATTTGTTATTTAAAATTTTAATTTTTATCTGAATGTAATTAATACTATACATAGCTGAACATATATTAATGCTACGTTTGTTATTTTATACTTTATAGCAATTATGTAAATATATTTTGCAGAAGGGCATTTAAGACTGAATTTAAACTAAATTAATATATTTTCATATAAAGTTATTTTATTTTTCTTTTTATTAAATAACATTAAATATGTTCATTTATACACCTTTCTTCAGTAAAACCTATTAAATTTATATTTAAAGATAAACATAGTTAAATTACAGCAGACATAAATGCTGTATAGATTTCTTTGTAACAGTTACTACAAGTATTTCTTTTTTGAAACTAAATCAGTTTTACTTTTAACAAGTGTACTGTAACTTTGTATTGGTTATTTTTGTTATTTTAAAATAATTTTGTCTCTTTGTTTTTTGGGTATATTGTTCGACGTTTATTCTAGAATTCTAGAAAATTAATGTTTTCAAAAATTCTTTTGCCTAGTCAAACATTGTAAATTTAAGTTTTAAGACACGAAACACATTACTTTTAAATTTAAATTTGGTGTCAGATAATGTATCATATCATTAATGTATCAGATTAATGTATCATAATTAATATTAATGTATCATAATGTATCAGATAATGTATGCAGTTATTTAGGAAAAATGCAAATAACGAGTTTAAAATACCCTTCCTTACTACTATGGATTTTTTTTTTGCTTAAAGTGTTTTTAATAGTTAAATTTTCTTAAGACAAACATACTGCTATCTACAATTCAAATACAGAAAGTTTAATATTATCACACATTTCTCTGTTTAATATTTCATAATCAAAAGAAAGATTTCAGTAACGTTAAAAATGACGAAAAAGTCTAAACTATAAAATTGAATTAAGCAAAAACACGTAGGTTATATACATATATATGTATTTAGGTATATACATAAAAATGTAATGCTTCTATTTTAGGGCTTAACCCCTTCCTGGTTTTTCTCGAGTTGAACTCGGACAGGTGAAATGTACCACCCTGGCTCGTCCCGAGTGTAGCTCGGGCACTGTGAAATTTTACACTGTGCAATCCGTCTTTCCCGAATTATCTCACATATGCTTTTTATGTTTTCGAATGCTTTTGTTTACTTAATAGAATATTTGCTGCTCAAAGAGATACTGCAAAAGGAAGAAGGTAAGGAGAGAAACAAGGTTCTACGGTCCAGATTGCGATGTTTGACTCTGTGCAGTACCGTGTTTCCGATTGTAACATACATGATCAAATTATGATTAATAATTTCATAATCATTTATGTAAATGCAAAGGATATAAATAAAATTTAGTTCAAGATAAAAGCTAGGTATTGTAAGCTTTATAGTTATAGTTAGTGTGAATTGATTCCAAAGTCTAATGATTTCCAGAAAGCCAACTATATAGGTAAATTACTCAATTATTTAAATTG
>CM063510.1:82437346-82457346 GCA_032207245.1 Pardosa pseudoannulata | reverse complement strand
AGTTGTATCACTGTATAGAATACTTGTACACAGGTATATTTTATCCTCAATATGAAGTGCCACTTGTCGGGACATTACTTCAGGATGCTATGACTCCCACTGAGTTACACAATAAAGCAAGCCCAAGCAATTAAAAACGGGGTCTATTTCTCCCGTGTAATAGGTGAAGAATGTTTCATAGTTTAAGTATTAATACATGACATATATAATATTGGAAGATCATTTTGAAGGTTTAACTAAGACCAGTGCTTAAATAACGATTAAATTATCCGTTATTAAGTATCATCTGCTTAATTACTAATCAGGGATCTAAAGTTTACCCATATATGTTTAACCATTATGCGAGTCACTTCTCCCCTAGTGTTAGCAACTCCATATTCAGCTACCTGAAACCAATCAAGTTATAATGATTAATTGAAACACAGAGCAAAGTTCTATTCAAGGTTATTTCATAGTAACAATTAAAACGCCACAATCCTTCTATTTTCAGATGATTTTAAAATAATCGTGGTTCTCAAAACTTATTAAACATTGTTTTCAGCATCGTGATTAAAAGATCAAAATTAACTTCCTATTACAAAGATACAATTTTACTATTCATAAACAGAATATTATTAGTATAAAGTAATCCATCAAATATTGATTTTGTCATTTAGCATTAGCTTTCAAAACCCTTTCTTTGGACTTGTTTAGATTGTTGGATGTTTCTATACCCGTAAAAAGAACTTTCAAAAATAAATTGATTTAAATGACACGTACATCCGGCAGTTGATTTCCTGTCAAAGTCTCTTCTTTTCTTTTTCATCGTGCAATATTTGTGATAGAATCTAAAGAGGATTTATTTCAGCTTTAGAATTCGATATTGATCTGTTTACCCAGCGTCTCCACAGGAAGAGCATTTCAATACACTTTTCCGAATCAAATTATATTCGGGAAAATAATGTTTGCACATATCAAAAGTCTCATATGTTATTGAGATCCTATTATAACGAGACATAACAAAAACTTTTTATACACGACAGAGTAAAATGAGTTTTCCTCTTCATCCTTTATACTCCGAAATACATTTTTATATTTTATTTTTATTAAGTGAAATATGAGTTCAAATTTTGCTTTTGATCTCTGAATAAAAATAGTTATACGACAGATAAATATGTTAATAAAAATATATATTATATATATATATATAAATATATACAGAAGACTTTCTTCTTTTAATCCCCCTAAAGTGGACCCGTGTTAAACAGGTTAATTGAAATTCCTGTTAAACTATATATAGAAAATATATTTAATTAATAGTAATTCACTTTTCAATAGATGAAATAGATTCATCCGAAAAAGTTTTAAAGCAGATAAAGTGACAAAAATGGACAAGAAAATAGGATTAAATATCAATAAGTCTAAAATCATAAGCCTAAGAATAAATGGCAGAACAATTTATGAATTACTCTTGGAAAATGATCCTAGTTTAGACGTAAATTGTTTTCTGTATCATATTTAAGTGTCCAAGTTGGTACAGACGAGGACAGACGATGAGAGATTCTAAAACCTGTAATTGTTTCAGAAGTTTAATTAAAATTTTTAAATCTGGCAATATAGACTTAAGAGTAAAATTAAACATTTTTAAATCGTTAGTACTTATATTAGGTTATATAATCAGGGCTTTTATATGGATTTGAAACCTAAAAGTTAACCATAGACCAAACAAGAAAACCAAATACCTTTCAAAATAAATATTTAAGGATAATCATGAAAGTGTTTGGGACCCACGCACTAACAAATGAAGAACTGCTTTACAGAACTAACTTAAAACACATAGATAAAAAAAAAGTCTAAAAAATGTAAAAGATTTATTGTGTCAGTGGCCAAATTCTATGATTTTTTACCAAGTGACTAGAATGGAATACGGAAATTCGATTTCTTTAATTGGAAAATAAGATATATAAATAGATATTATGATTGTTACTGTAAACACATAAAGCTCGTCAAGTCTTGAAAATCATCCTACAAAATAAGATTCTAAAAGTACAAATAAAAATATTCTTTAAGTGAATTATTTATATTTTTTCAAGTCATAAATTAAATGTTAATTAAACAAATATATTAAATAGAGATTTAAATATGCTATTATTTTATTAATTTTATTATATTTAAAAAAGGATAACCTAAAATTATACATATTACAGAAATATTACCCTTTGGGACGAAAATTGTACATTAAACGCTAAAGACATACTTTTTACAGAACTAACTTAAAACACATAGATAAAGGCATCAGTTTAAGAAGATGTTGTTTTACTACTATGGGTTAGAATGGCCTCTGGTGAAATCAGGTTCAGTGTTGCCCTAAATTGGTGACCTGAGGGCAGCGGATTACGTGGTATTCCTCTTCAGTGAATGATGGAGAAAGAGATAGGCGAGGCGAAATGGTCGAGCTTTGCTGGGGTAAAGAGAGCTTCAGGTGACAGAGGGGATGGAGCAATATTGAAGACCTTACATACCTCTAGGTATGGAAAATAAATGGTGAAGATGAGTACACTTTTTAAAAATTAGGCAAGCTTTTAATGTAGGTGTGAATTTACAGTTACAATTAATTTGATATAATTAGTAGAAATGTTTAAAAAATACATTCATATTCTTTGTTGTTGAATGTTAGATATTCGGAGACTTCTCCATGATACACTGATACATGTTGCAACCTTGGTGAATATCTTTGTATTACCTATTAATTTGGGGAATTTGCAGCGACAAGTTTCATTTTGTGAAATTTAAAATAGATTCTGACTTTTAAACTACGTAATTGGCATCACCCAGGTGACTGGCAATTAAACTCTGAGGGGGTAACCCAGACAACTATATAACCGGTATGTACTTGTTTTAAGGGTAGATGAGCATGAGAGAAGCTGCCTCAGTAAACTATGTCCATTTGATCTCAAATTTCTCTTTGTGTTTTCAACGACTTAAAAGTTTGTAAAATTTTATGTTAACGGAAAGGTTCTCACTTCATTCAACCCATTCTTTTTGCTCGGGGTGAATATTGTAAAGAAAAGTAAATTGATCGGGATTATAATGTAGGCATTTTGTATAAAACCCCTAAGATAGATCAAGAAAAATTTCAGGTGTTTCCATATCTTATGACAAGGGCAAAAAACCCCACATTCCTCTCCTTTCCCCTTTTTAACCCCAAACTTAAATTGACCCCTGGGGCTACAGTTTACTCCATCACAGAAAGGGTTATAATTCTACATCACCCTAGTGGACAATTTAGGAAATTTCCAAACATTAAGGAGATGCACGCTATCGGGCGCAGATTTTCCTAGAGATTTTCCCACAGATTTTGACTGAGATGTTGAGCCTGGTGTTAAGGGAATTTCATTTCTAATTTCATGCTAGCTAACCTCTTTTATGCCCTGTCCTTATAATGAATCCGTCCTCCAACTATCTGTTAATAAAGGTCTTTAACTAAAATGGTATCATTTTTATGGGTTATGACTAAAACCACCATCTTAATGTCTGTCTTATTACACACACACACACACACACACACACACATATATATATATATATATATATATATATATATATATATATATATATATATATATATATATATATATATATATATATATATATATATATATATATATGTATATATATATATATATGTATATATATATATATATATATATATATATATATATATATATATATATATATATATATATATATATATATATATATATATATATATATATATATATATATATATATATATATATATATATATATATATATATATATATGTAATATATAAAAAATTAATTAACTCTAATATTTCTTTAAAAACCTCCTCTCTACAATTCTAATTCATTTAAATCTCTTTCCCAGCCCCTAAATGGTTTAATCAACGAAGTATTTTCCCCTTAACTTTCCTTTCTGTCATAAAACTGTAAACTTTCTATCTATTCAGCAGTTTTCCAGCTGTTGGAGGAACATGGTTTCGCGTTTTGCTGATATTGCATTTAATTCGCTTATTGAGTTGTTTTATACTGTGAGAAAATTATTTTCTGTCATCGCTCTTCGGTGCACCTCTGTCCGATCAGAGTGAACTCTGTGGCTTTTTTTTGTATGTTGTCCAGTAGAAAGGATGTGCGTTGTTGCCGTTCTGGAATAAAGTTTAAATTAGACTTCTGCGTTCTCTTCAATGTCGGCCTGACTGCATTTTTATTATTGATATCTGTTGAACTTTCTTAAAAATGGATTACACACATACATACACATACACACACAAACACACAAACACACACACACACACATATATATATTTAAATATCGAACATTTTGAAGATTTAAGGGTTTTGAGATCCCTTAATTGTCAAAAGTCAATTATCGATATCTTAGATACACCATGATTCACATTCTAGTTAACCGGAATTTAAGATAATTAAAACTATCTTCTATTTTTATATATATACAATAGATACAAAGTAAAACAGTAAATTTTATATTTTTTTGATAAATGCATAAATTTGTCATCAGAAATAGTGACAGAATGGTTAATGTAGAATGTAAGTAATGATTAGAATGTAAGGAATATATTTATCACCATTAATTTTTAACAAATTATTAAACGCATCTTCAGTACATTTTAGGGTTTTTACTTAAGTCAGAAGATTTCAACCTGTTGTTCCCTAAAATTCTGACTGGGGTTGCACTAATGAACAATATTTCCTTATTCAAAGCACCAAAATTTAAGGAATAATTTTTATAAATGACTGAATTATTAAAAGTAGTTTTTTGTATGCTTTCCAGATTCTCAACATTCTTGCAGAGTAATGTTCTACTATATGATGTGTATGTTCATAAATTCCAATATATATATATGAACTCATAAATATCACTCATAAATGTAAGGAACATAACTACATACAAATATTATATATATAGGAACTCACACTTTAAATGGTTTTATATTTAACATTCAAAAATCTAGTTTATTATAATCAATATATAAATATATTTGTAATATTAACTAAAATATATTCTGGTGTTCAGAGATTTACCTAGTAAATCTCGCAGTGCGTATTATAATTTCGTTATGTATTAATTTATCAGGCAATCAGGCACATTATCTATTAACATTGAATCAATTCTTAAAGCAATTGCATATACTACCTAATATTTCGTCTATAATTTGTAGTATACCTATAATTACTTTGAGAGCTTTTATCCATTTTCTGATTGTCTTTCTACGAAAACCTTTATTTGTTTCTAAAGAGCGAAGATCAATAGAGGTCTATTATCGTCGTACCATAATGATGACAAGAAATGAAATATGAGAAAGAAGAACCATCTAAAAGATGGAAATATTTATTTGCCAATATAAGATATCAAATTCAGTTGTTTTCTGCTACTAGGACAATAAATGATCTTCAGGGTTCAAGCAATAATATTTGACACCATTTTACACAATTATTTATCATTTTTATTGCAGTATTTTTAATAGGTGTTCTTTGTTAAGCTTAAAACTTATTGTTAGAATGTCTCTAAAGTTTAAGTACATTTTGTTTTCTTTAACACTAGATTGCCCAAGGTTTTTTAATTTCAATTAGAAAAACAATTATGAAATATAATGACACAATTTCTTAGAATTTGATGACTTCTTCTATAACATATAAATGGGTTTATGAATAATTGTAGTTACTTCAGCCCTCCTTTATTATATAATATTAAAAATTAATTTTAAACAAATTTTTTACATATTTGTTATTATTTCACAATGCAGTCATTTTGATTATTTTGGGGCAATATAGGTATACAAGAAATCTCGGGCAATCTAGTGTTAAATATTAGTAATTGTCTTTTCGTGTTTATTAATATAAAATAAAATAAAATTGAATTAATATAAAAAGTTAATATATAAAATCAATACATTAATATAATATATATATATGAAATTAATTACTAAATTTAACTGGTTACTTTTTAATGGGTCTAAAAAGTCATACTTCGTTGCAGAAAGCTAAAAATTTTACATGTTACGATTTTTTCTTCTACCTCACGAACTCTCCAAATTATAATGAAATTTTACCGACAAATTCAGTGAAAGAGTAATTATAAATTTAATCATTATTCGAGTTCTATTTGGAATTTTGCAAAACGAATACAGAAATCTTGTTGCTTAGTATATAAATATTTAGTTTCTGTGACTTAAATCTCATATACATGAACTCATAAATGCCTCAAATAATTATATATTTTACGTTAAATTTTTAAACTAATATATAAAAATATTTTTAAGAACAAAACTGTTCTCTGGTTTACGTAAAGTAACATTTTAAATTGTATACTGTAAATTCCAATTTCTTTATGGAATAGTTTATCAGACATATTATCTACCTATATTAAATCAATTTCTAAAGCAATGGCACACACTACATTACATTTCACTTATATTTTGCGGAATACGTAATAATACCCTTATGTTTCATATATCAAGAATAAAGTATATAAAGTGACGCCTCGAGTCAAGGATGTCTTTAAAGCCAGAGCTTAGTAATAAAATAGTTAACAATTATATTTTATTTTATATTATATTTTAGTAAAATATATATTGAAAAATGAGAAAATCAGAATATGAATATGAATACGCTGTCTGAAAGCGGCTCACAAGGAAGAAATAAATCATAAGTGATAAGTAGAAAAAATATATATTTTATAGTTGAATAAGTAATTATTTTAGCTTATAATCCCAAGTAAATGATAAATAACAATAAAAAATTGTGCTTTTTTTTGCTTTCACATTGTTATTTTCAATTCTCGATTGCATTCGAGTGTTAAAAATTATAGCAAGATACAAATAGCAACATAAAGCACAACGCCGCTCGAATTATCTCGAGTGTGCACAGTTTGGCCTGTTTAGCGCTCTCGAGTTAACTCGAGCGTGTACGTTAAGGGATTAATAGTATCCTTTATTAAGTTTAAAGTTTATTGTTAGAATCTCTATGAAGTTTAAGTGAGTAAAATAATTTTTGTTTAAAGATTTAGAAATGTTTCTTCGTGTTCATCATTATTTAAATTAGAATTAAATTAAAATTTATTAAAGGAATATATATATTTCAAATTGTTTACTGTGTTCTCAGTAAATAGGCTTTTCAAAAATATAATATAAATGAACACATGAATACATTAAATAATATTATATTTCATGATAAATTATGTAACGGATATAAAAATTGTTTTCTTAGGCCTAAAAGTGTCTCAGGTGTACACAAATTAACATTTTAAATTGTACATAGCATATTCTAATTTTGTTATGGGATAGTTTATGAGACTTATTATCTATTTATTGAATCCATTTCTAAGGTAGTGATACACACGAAATTACATTTCAAATACAGTTTGCAGAATATGTATAATTACTTTGAGAGGCTTTATCTATTTCCTGAATGCCTTGCTACCAAAACATTATTTCCCTCTGAGGAGCGAAGATCAATATGGTCTGTTACCAATGGCCCACCAGAACATAATGATGAAAACAAATGAAATATGAGGAAGTTGGAAGAAGAACCATCTAAAAGATGAAAATATTTACTTAACACTATAAGATAACAAATGCAGTTCTTTTCTCCTATTAGGACAATAAATGAGCTCTATGTGTTAAGCTTAAATTATTGTGCTTCTTTTTTTTGTTATTTATCCGATTTACTACTATGATATAATTGGCACCCTTAATAGAAGATTTAAATTAACATGCTAATGCATAATATTTAACAAGTCAAAGAATTTTTTGCACAAAAAATATTTTTGTTTTTAAGATTTGAGAAATACCTTGTTGTGTGCATTATAAAATGTTAAATTTTTATATTATAAATATTTAAAGAAATATATGTTTCAAATTGTTTGCAAAATTCTAATTTTTTCTTTATATCTTTCTTTCTAAGATTATTATTTCATAAACTTTTACATTCAGTCAAATCAAGTGACTATAAAATGCTAAAAAATGCAATAAATATATATATATATATATATATATATATATATATATATATATATACATATATATATACATATATATATATATGTATATATATATATAAATATATATATATATGTATATATATATGTATATATATATATATATATATATATATATATTATATATATATATATATATATATATATATATATATATATATATATATATATATATATATATATATATATATATATATGTATATATATATATATATATATATATATATATATATATATATATATATATATATATATATATATATATATATATATATATATATATATATATATATATATATATATATATATATATATATATATATATATATATATATATATATATATATATATATATATATATATATATATACAGAGAGAGAGAGAGAGAGATACATTACATACCAGTAATACAAAAGTTAAAGAGTAATAGACCAATTTAGTTCTGTGATGTGATACCTTACATTTCCTGTATAAACTGTATATTGAATGTAATTAGATTTCCAGCAATTATAAGGAACTCATAATGTTTCATTTGTCATATCTTGTATATGCTTCTAAAACACATTGATCATTTTAGGACTATTAACATTGGTGCATCACATGAAAGAAGATACATAATGATGAAAACAGATGAAATATGAAGTAGTTGGAATCAGGACTATCCGAAATATGAAATATATTTATATTCAAATACAAGATATAAGGTTCAGTTGCTTTCTGAACGACTCTTAAAAGAATGAAAGGAATTTAAAGGCTACGTTTTACTTTTGTCCTTTCTGTTGCAGATGAGTAACAGATCAAGAGATGGTATATAATGTTTTTGAAAGGTGACGTTATGTAACTATAAACAAGTGTACATTGAGTAATCAGACATAACTTCAATTCTATTTTGAAGAAAAAAATTCATGGAGATATTAGAACACTTGAAGATATCAGATTATTCTTGGGACACTAGAAACTGCAATTTATCATCCATCTTCCCTTCTGTGAGTTAGAATTTCATTTTTATGTATATTCATCTATCTCCACGAAACGAATGTAACTGTATTTTTATTTTTATATTTTTACTTTTCTATTTGAATAAAGAATGTATGTGGGATCGAAAGCATAAAATGTTCTGTATAAATAAAACGAGCGTAGTATTCTCCTATCCTCTCTACGGGCATTGATAAACTATGCATTCTGAAGAATGTATGAACACTTTTTTTATATAATGGTAGATCACAGATTTAAGTTGACTGTGAACTTTCAACGCTGATTTATTTTGTTTTTCTAATTGTTTATATTCTGATTGGAGAATAATATATTATTTGCAATCTATTTGTGTTAATGTGTTTACACTTCTAAGATAAAATAAGCTTAAATGTTATTCAATATAAAATAACCGTAATTGAATACATATCATGTATATTCTTTTTAAGCATAATAGGGTCAATTTAGGAATATATTCAAATACCTTAATATAATAAATTAGTTTTCTACACATGCTAAATATTTTCGATTTTATTTCATATAATTTTCTATGACAAAAATGAGGTTAAATTGACGTTTCGCATAATTATATAATTTTACTAAACCTCATTTTCTAGATTTACTGAAAAGTTTAGATCTTTTGTTACAATATGTAAATTTCGGTGATAAAATGAGAGTAAATTTATGTTTAGCAAAAAAAAAAATCTACTTGTGAATTAGCAATCTGAAAACTCTAAAGGTTTTAAGACAAGTAGATTTAAAATTTGAATGCATGATATGTGAAGAAAAAACTTTTTGAGTAAATAGATTTTGTTATTCTTATAGGTTTATTTAGCCATTTCAATAGAAAATAGAATATTAAAACAACGAAGATAGATTACACAAAAAAAACATATTTCTGATCTAGCTGAAATATTTAAAAAATTTTATAAATGAATTTGTAACATTGTGTTGTTTTCATGGTAAATTTTTCAATTTGCTTTAATACCATCAAATGGTTATTTTCCCTTAAATATTTCATAGGCTGTTTATTTCTCTTTTCATTCCTTCCTCAGGTTTTTTGTATTCTACTATCAATTAAACAATACAATTTAAAGAAAAGTTCTTCATTTTATCGAATTTTATATTTGCATTTATATTTTTGATGGTAATTAAACTTACCGCTGAACTATTTATAACAATAGGGAAAATTCAATTTAACGACAATTATTTGCCACTGAATGATAAGTGTTAAGTTGCAATCAAAAAGAGTGCGTCACATTGTGTATACGTGTAATGGGTCCGTTTTTCTTGGTACTTTGTTATAAAATTTCCACATCGTTTATTGTTGGAAATTTTGACATATGATTTTCCATACTAGCTGGGTGCGTTCCATCCAGAAGAGCATACATCTTTGATTGGAATCTAGCAAAAAAAATTTTTTAGAATACTGTACAGGTGTTAGAAGATGTGAAGAGGGTTTTACCCTTTCAAGAGACTGAAAAATACTTTATGAACATATTTTATTGTATTATTTTTTTATATATTTTCTGTTCTGCAGATGAATTAGTTCTTAAATTTTCATAAAAGATGCAACAAAATTTACATATTGGAAATCAATGATTTAAAGGCGATTTCTCTAAGTGTTAAGTGCAATTCTGTGTCAAAGATCATGATATTTAAGTTCAACATATGCAATCAGAACCTATGTCATACATACATTAGCAAGTTCAACGTTCATTGAGCAGATAAATTAGTTCTTCAATTTTCATAATAGATGAAAACAATTACATATTGTAAATCAATGATTAAAAGGTGATTCCTCTAAGTGTTAAGTGCATTCAGTGTCAAAGATCATGATATTTAAGTTCAACATATGCAATCAGAACCTATGTCATAAATGCATTAGCATGTACCACGTTAATTAAAAGCTATAAATCAAGTATTACTTATAACACTACATTAGTGTACAATTTTGGTAATGTAAGCTACAATGAATTACGTTTTAATTTATAGATATTTCCACTATTATATTGTTATGCAAAATATTAAATACCAAAAGTTCCATTAGAACCCTTTATTAAAAGGCGAATGCTTCAATAATAGTAACAAGATAAAATATAAAAACACTAGGGCGAGTATGAGACTTGGAGATTGCAAGTGATGAATAATATCGAGAAGAGTTCCCTTGGTCAAAGTACGATGGATTCCACCGCCGAAGGAAAAAGTGCTCTCCGCTTTAGCTATGCTGTGAAGCCGACTGTGTGCTCTTCTCTTGCGCACTCCCTTTATCTTATCTGTGTTTATAAAAGCCAGAAATGGATATGCGAGTATATATAAAATATAAAATTATTAAATATTTATATAATATATATATATGTGTGTTGTATAATATATATTAATATATATTGTATTATATATTATATATTATATATGTATATTTATATATATAATATTTTTTATATAAATATATATATGTATTTATATGTATATATATATTATAATATATATATATATATTATATATTATATATATATATATATATATATATATATATATTATAAGTATATATACATGTATATATATATGTATTTATATGTCTGTATATATGTATATATATTTGTATATATTGTATATATTATTATATATTTATATTCTTATTTAGTTATAATTATTATATTTATATATATTATATATAATATATATATATTTTATATATATATATTTATAATAATATATATATATATATAAATATATATATATATATGCTATTTCGTTAATAAAATTGTCTTATCAATTTTCCTATTAGCCTCAACTTTATTGTAAAGTAATTAGCCAACGAAATCGAATTGTCTATTGAACTTTAAAAGATAAAAAAAGTAGGGAAGAAACATTTCTGGACATTGTCCATAGCAGATGCATTTAAAAATAAATTTCAGATTAAATAGTAATACTCGTCAGTAATTTCTCTTTAAAATAGTCACAATAATTCTTTGAGACCCATTGGCATACAATAATACTTTAATGTAAACGAGTTTTAAAAAGTTACACCACATAATTCTGTGAAAAACTAACCAGGATATTTCAATTTTTCTTTCTGTTTTGGTTTTTTGCTTAAATTTCTTTAT
This sequence comes from Pardosa pseudoannulata, assembly GCA_032207245.1. Classification (NCBI taxonomy): domain Eukaryota; kingdom Metazoa; phylum Arthropoda; class Arachnida; order Araneae; family Lycosidae; genus Pardosa; species Pardosa pseudoannulata. The sequence continues at coordinate 82,445,230 of CM063510.1, read as the reverse complement.
GCTTAATAGAGAATTTTAAATTAATAATATTTTATTATATTAAAAGGAAGTATTATTGAAATGATGATAATCTTAAAAAAATATAAAGTTTCTTTAGAATAATCTTGATTTGCCTTTGACAACAGCAAAGATATTAAGTGACAGTACATAATGATACATTTATTACAATTTTATAAATAAAATTCAAAATGTAAAGATCAATAAAATTAAATTATTGTATAATTTAAAGAAGTGGGTTGAAAAACAATTATCTATTTATAAATGTACATTTATCCGGCGACATGATAATATATGTATTTTACAATTTAGAACAGTGTTTCTCAACCTTTTAGTATTCACGGCCCAATTTTCAATCATAATTTTCATCGCGCCCCCCTCCCCACCGCGTACAATAAAATGTATACAATAATAATGTATTTTGAGCATTATGGCGCTAAACCTGCACTACAACCTTAATTTTAAACTTTGCAAATTACCAAGAATACGGAAATTTATTGACATTTTGCAACACTGATACTCAGCATTGAAAAAACAATAATCCTATGCCTTTTTATTGCTCTTGCGTCCCGCCATGTCGGGCATTCTCACGGTTTCGCGAGAAGTTTCGATTTGTCTGGAATTTGTCTGGTCAGCTTAAAAGTTAAGTTAGGAGCGTGCGCAGATGTGAACAAATGTTTTCTCATAGGGAGAAGGAGAAAGTTCTATGACGCCAATTTCAATTCCAGACAATCTCATTCGAGTCGATCCTTCTTATCGCTATTGAATCTATTCTTAATGTGTATGTTATATATATTTTCGTGTAATTGCAATTCACGGTATTAAATATTCACGGCAGCAGACTTATGCAGAATCATGGATAAATTTTTAAGCGGGCGTAAGCGAGCATTAGACGATAGACAAGCATCAACAAGTACACAGACGAGCGTGGTTCCGAAAATAAAATCAAGAAAATATTCTCAAGAATACTTAAATTTTGGGTTCACTAGTACTGAAGTAAATGAAGAAGAAAGGCCCCTGTGTATCATTTGCTCAAAAATGTTGGCGGCAGACAGCATGAAACCTAATAAACTTAAACGACATTTGGAAACGCTTCATAGTGAGTACGTAAACAAACCCAGAGAATTCTTCGAATTAAAATTAAAATCATATGAAAAGCAAAAATCATTGTTTAAAAAAACTTTGTCTGTGAATGAAAAAGCTTTAATTGCCTCTTACAAACTTTCATATAAAATAGCCAGATGTAAAAAGCCTCACACCATTGGTGAAGAGCTTATTTTGCCAGCCGCAATTGAGATTGTAGAAATTATGTTTGGAGATAATTTTGCAAAACAATTGCAGTCTATACCTGTTTCAAATGATACTGTTGCCCGTCGAATTGCTGATATAGCTGAAGATGTAGAGTGTCAGCTTTTGTCGAAGTTGCGTGACAAATTGTTTTCAATACAACTCGATGAGGCAACAGATAGTAATAAAGATGCTCATTTCATTGCCTATGTTAGATTTTGTGATGATTTGTCAGTAGTAGAAGAATTACTTTTCTGCAAACCAATAGAACTCAAAGCAACAGCACTCGCATTATTTGCTATCTTAAATGATTTTATGAACGAGGCAAACATAGAATGGAAAAATTGCGTCGGAATATGCACCGATGGTGCTCGTTCTATGTCCGGAAGATTCCAAAGTATTCAAGCACTTGTGAAACAAAAATCGCCACAGTGCGTCTGGACACATTGCATGATCCACAGAGAAGCTTTGGCTTCCAAAGAAATGAGTCCTGGTTTGAATATTGTGTTAACTACGGTTGTAACCGTAGTAAATTATATAAAAATGAGACCCCTGAAATCAAGAATCTTTTCCGCACTTTGTAAAGACATGGGTGCAGTACATTCAGCGTTACTATTTTATTGCGAGGCAAGATGGTTATCACGAGGGAAATTTTTGCAACGTGTTTATGAATTAAAAGAAGAAATCGCCGTTTTCCTAGAAGAGGAAAACAGACCGGAAGCTGAGAATTTTCGCGATAGTTTATTTGTGATGAAATTGAGCTACATGGTCGACATATTCGAGAAATTAAATAACTTGAATCTTCATCTGCAAGGAGCAAATACACATATATTGGATACGAGTGATAAAGTTAATGCTTTTTGTAGGAAATTGGAATTGTGGAGCAGAAATTTAAAGCAAGAAAACTTAACAATGTTTGCAAATTTGAATGATTGTATTAAAACTTACAAGGCTGAAGAACAACATGTAAAAGTTGTTTTTGCAACCATTGAAAATCATTTAGCAATGCTAGCAAAGAATTTTAAAAAGTACTTTCTTGCTGACGACAAACTGATATCAAGTTACAAGTGGGTGAGGGATCCATTTCAAAATACTCCCGAAGGACTCTCAATTGAAGAGGAAGAAACCTTCATAGACTTCACGGCAAGCGGCGAAACCAAAAGACAATTTAGTAATAAATCACTCTTTGAATTTTGGGCAGGAGTGGATGATGAGTTTTCTGCACTAAAAACAAGGGCATTTCGCATTCTACTACCATTTTCAACATCTTACCTTTGTGAAACTGGATTTTCTGCGGTGGCTTCTTTGAAGACAAAATATAGATCTCAGCTAAATATAGAAAAAGAACTGAGAGTGTCTATTTCTAATATTAAACCCTCCTTCGAAAAACTTTGCTCTGAAAGACAGGCCCAAGGAAGTCACTAATAATTATTAAATTTGTTTTTAATTTAGTAAGTTGTTTTAATTTAATAAGTTAATTATTAAATATGTCGAAATGTATTTTGTTTTGTATGTGTGTGTGTGTTCTTTCCTTTCAGTCACTTAATCAATTTTTTTAAATAACATTTTCTCTTGGATATGCTCGCGCCCCCCCATTAGTGTGCTCGCGCCCCCCTAGGGGCGCGCCACAGGAGAATCTTATAAATCACTTTTTTTATATAAATTTTATTTTTATTTAAGAAAAAAATAATTATAATAAATTATTACAAAATAAAAAAATTTATAATAAATTATTTTATTATTCATTTTTCTTACATATTTATATTTAACTTTAATAATAAAATCTTATAATTTATACAACAAATATATTTTGCATTTTTAAAAAATCTGATTTGTTATATAGAAAAACAAATATTTAAATAATTATGTTTTTTTATTTGATGCTCATATACGTTCTTCATAAATTTATGATTTCAATATAGTATGCAGTTATGAACTAAAGAAGAATTTAATATATAAATATATATATATATTATAATATTTATATTATATTATATATATTTATATGTATATATATATAATAAATATAATATTATAAAATATATATAAATATATTTTTTATATAGAATATGACAAATATATATTTATATATATATATTTATATATATATATAAATAAATTTATTATATTATATATACTATTTATAATTATATACTATTTTTATTTTATATTATATATTATTATATTAAATATATAAAAATTTATGTCTTTTAAAAAATAACATTTAACCAATGTTTATTTTAGTCCATTTCACTGATTAATCAAAAAATTGTAAAAAGCAAATAAATAGTACATTTAAAATAGAAATATTTGTTTTTTGATAAAATATTATATTGTTTACTAAATTTTAACAGATTTAATCTGCTCTCTTGAATATAACAAAGTAAATTTGGTGTTTATTACAATGAGTTTTTTTTTTTATGTATTTTATAAGTAAAAATATCTATTTTTTATATTCAGATTATATTAGTAATATAATCATATATTCATAAATTTAATTTATAATAATATATAATAAAATAAAATGTTTATTTTTTTATAATTTTGTAAAAAAATAATTTGTTATATTTTACTCTTAAATATATTATGATTTTTAGATAAATTCATTTAAAAATATTAAGTTTTTTACATAAACGAGTCTTTTAATTTTTACATAATTAAATGAGTAAAAATATATATTTTATCATTAATATTATTTTTAACTGAAATTTTCATTAACAAAAAATAAATCTATATTAATTTAAAATTTCACATATGTAAATATATTTTTAATAAATATAAAAGAAAATATTAAGAATATTTATTTGATTAAAATAAAAATATAAATATTTAAAATTATTTAAAAAAAATTAATATAATTTAAAATAGTTATAATTCAAAAAATATTTACATTTCTATTATTAAAATTATAAATTATTTTTTATTAAATTAAAATAATTTCAAAATAATATTTTAAAATATAAAAAATATTTATTGTTTAATTATATACAAGAATATATATTATATTCCTAAATATTTAAATCTAAATAGTAAATGTATTTTATTATATTATTTTAATTTTGTATAATTTCACTAATTTGTGTGCCTTATATTTAAAAAATATTTATTAACTAATACAGAAATTTTAACAGAAAATACTATAATAGATGTAATTATACATTCTTTTGTATTTAATTAACAAATTATGTTTAATGTTATTTATATACTTATTTTAAAATTTTTATAAACATAATTAGCAATTTCAACATTATATTTAAGAAAAAGATTTTATATCTGTATTTATCAGAAATTTTAAATACATATATAATACAATAAAAAATTTAAAAATAATATAACTTTATCGCAAAAAGTTAATAAAAAAATATTTCTTTTTAACAAAATAAAAATTATAATAAATTTATCAATAATGGTATTATTAATTAAAACGAATTAGAGCATCACTTGTATAATATTCTTAATTGTAATTTTTTGTCATGTTGTAAAATTTGCATTTTATATTTTTTTGTATGAAAAATTTATTAATTTTTTTTAAATAACATAAAATAACTTTTATCTTGTTTTTGTTTTATACATCAAAGATTTCTTTTTTAAATATATTTAAATGATTTAAAAAAATAAAATTATTAGAACGAAAATTGATAATGTCTCTGTTATTTAAAAAATTTATTTATTTATAGGGAAACTTGTAATAATCTGATAAGACATGCTACAATATTATATATATTTGGTTTATTTAATTTTTCTATTTTTGTAAATAAATTTTTGTCCTTAAAATAATTTAAGCAAAGACAAAAATTATAAAAAAACATATAAGCATTTAAAATTGTTTACATTTTTGAAATATTATATTTTATAATACTTTTATATGTCATATATAATAATAAATTATTTAAATACTTGCTTTTTTTTAAAATGTGAAACAATGTATGGTAAATTATATTTCTATAACTATAAACATATCAAATAATAAATTTAATTTAAATATTCTTTTTTAATTTTTTAAACAATAACTGATTATCTAAATTATTTCTTAGATGTCTATTACTTTTTTTTTCATAAATAAAAAGTCTAAAATTAAATATTTAAGCATTATAATATACTGTAACATAAAATTTATATTATGTAATTAATTATATATTTTTATATATTTTCCTTAATGGACAATTTTAATATTTAATACAGACATGAAAATTTTAAATTGTTATTAACAGTTTTTGTATAAAAATATGTAAATATTATTTATTATATATTTTAAATCTTATTTGTTTATATTATATCATAATTGAATAAATCTATGATAAAATATCATATTATGTATTTGTTTTAAAAAATCATTTTTATTCCATAATTTAAATTATTAATAAATTTTCAGTTAAGATTTATCTAATGCATCAAATTATATATAATTTTTATTTTTTATCATATAAAATATAATGAAAAAAATTAATAAAAAAGATATATTTTTACATTCATTCTAAATTATTTTTACTAAATATATAGTGTTTATTTAGCAAGTTTTAATTATTTTGTTTTTCTTTTTTAATTTAAATCATATGTTTTTAAAACTATTTAATATCATTATTTAATATATATATATATTTATAAAATATATTTATATATTATATTATATTGTATATATATATAAAACATATATATATTGTATATATAATATATATGTATATATATATATATATTATATACAATATATATGATATATATATAAAAGATATATATGTATATTATTATATATATATATATATATAATATATATATATGTATATATATATATAATTTATATATAGTATAATATGAAATATATATTTATATTGTATATATATATATATGTAAAACAATGTAAATGTTTTTATTTTTTTGTACTATATATTATATATATATATATATTTTATATATATATATATATATTATCTATATATATATATATATATATATATATTTATATATATATATATATAATATGTATGTATGTGTGTGTGTCCGTGTTTAAAAATAAGGCGAGTTATAACTAAAAATATTTAAATATTAAGATTAAAGTAATAAGAGAAAGAAACCCTAATCTATTTTTAATAAAAAATTTGGAAGTAAATAGAAATTTTGCTTAGGTAAATACCAAAAAGACAGTTCTGAGCGTTAACTAGCTGATAAACATCTCAGCTTTATCAAAGTATAAGAACAAGATTTCTAAATGGCATAGTTGGAAAAGATTCAGAAAGAAAGATTTTTTATATGAAACCAAATGTGTCTTCCATGCCTTTACCACTTGTCCATGTCATATATATGCAACATATTAAGGAGTTCTTCGCCAATCACAATAATCATAAAGTAGTCGTAGCCCAAATATTTATTTTTATATAGAAATACGTACAGCCTTCTTAGGCCTTACGCCATACACCACATTCTATCATAAAATGAAATAATGTCTTTCATGTCACGTGACAAATATTATATATATATATATAAAATTTATATATTATATTTTATATATATATAATAGATAAAAATTTTTCTGTTTTATATATATATATATATACATATATATATGTGATAAGTTGTTAATCGACGAATACAAAGGTCAAATAAGAGATAAAATTGTAGTAATTAACACAATTGTTACATAAATAATAACTTAAAAATTAAAAATGATCTAAAAAGGAAATAAAATTGAAAAATTATTGTGATAAAGTGCGATGTTTTATTTCTTTACTCGAAACACGAATAGAATACAGCAAAAAACTTAAATTTATTTCACCACAAGATATAAAAATTTTGCATATCCATGTTTTTTTTGTCTTTTGTGAAAATCATAAACTAATAGTAAACAGGATGTATTAACTCCAGATTATTTATAAATAGCAAATTTACAAATTTATATGTACAAAAATCATTTTTAAATCAATTATTACTGCACAGTTATATAATAACTCTAGATTTGTCTCCGTAGATTTATAATTCTACTATGAACTTTGAAGTTAGTACCTTGATGTATGTTTCCACGATAATAATGATGCCGAAATATGTATAAATTGATTCTGATTAATTATATGTGTTATTGAATAGCATGAGTAACGGTTTCATTTAACTACTGGTGATAGAATATTATTCTAAGCCTATTTAACTAATTATTAATGATGTTGAAAATTTTGATTATTCAAATTTTCAGTCTAGTTAGAGCAAATTACCTTATTAGTGTTCAGAGTTATAGGTTTACAATTCAGCAGTGTTGCGGTTTAAGACAATATGATAAACTGCAACAATACAAAGTAAAAGTTACTTTATTTCTTTTATTTAAAACTTACAAGGAAGTAAAGCATTCTAGATGAAGTAAGTCTGTTTATTACAATAGGGATTAGTTTTAGCTTTTAAAAGAAGGTTTAGCCGGCTGATGTTTTATAGCTAGTAACAGTTTTAAAATTTTTCCGTATCTGAGACTGATATAAGTGTCTGAATTTTATTATTAAAATAGCTTAAACCCTTGGCTGTGATACCCGAACAAAGTTCGGGCAGCTCAAATTTTAGACTGCCCGACCTGAGTTCGGGCAAGAGAAAAAAATGGTATTTCAGTAACGCAAATCCCGAAATCAG
>CM063510.1:82427346-82432346 GCA_032207245.1 Pardosa pseudoannulata | reverse complement strand
TCTGATTTTGAGCTATTCGCCTAATAAAACCAAAATGATTGACATCTCCATGAAAATTATTTTAACGGATGAACTCCTTATTTTAGTGCTCCTAGACCATTACCTAGAGTATAAAAATTATTAGTAATACAACAAATAGAAGATTGGTTAAAAAATAAAATAATACACGAAAGTACATCCGAATTTGCTTCACCGATTGTTTTAGCGAAGAAAAAAGATGGAACAAAACGTTTATGCATTGACTATCGACGATTAAATAAGAAAATAATTCGAGACCGCTTCCCACTTCCTGTCATCGAGAATTTAATTGAAAAATTAGAATCTGCAAAAGTTTACAGTACATTAGACCTTAAAAATGGTTTCTTTCACGTCGATGTTCATAAGGACAGTACTAAATACACTTCTTTTGTGACAGAAGATGGTCAATTTGAATTTCTTAAAGTCCCATTTGGTCTTGCTAATAGTCCCAGCACTTTTCAACGGTATATTTACAACGTATTTCGAGAATTATTACGCGACGGCACTGTTTTAATTTATATGGATGATCTTATAATTCCGTCGGTCGACGAAGCAGAAGGTATAACGAAATTAAAACGCGTACTGCAAACAGCCTCAGATTACGGATTACAGCTAAATCTTAAAAAGTGCCAGTTTCTTAAAACCGAAATAGAATTTTTAGGACACAGAATAACCAATGGCAAAATTTCTCCATCAGCCGACAAAACAAAAGCTGTTCTGAATTTCCCTGAACCGAAAAATACAAAGAACATTCAATCATTTTTAGGACTCGCTGGTTATTTTCGAAAATTTATTTTAGGCTTTTCTATCATAGCAAAACCATTAACCGACCTCCTTCAAAAAGATCGCAAGTTTAAATTTGGAGAATTAGAACGAAATTCGTTTAATAAACTTAAGCAAATACTGCGAACAGAGCCTGTTTTAACACTCTATAATCCCGACGCAGAGACTGAAATTCACACAGACGCAAGCATTGACGGTTACGGTGCTGTACTTCTACAGAAATCCGCAACAGACGGCCAATTTCATCCCGTGTATTATCATAGCCGAAAAACAACAGAATCCGAACGTAAGTTATCTAGTTATGAGCTCGAAATTCTAGCGGTAATAGAAGCCCTTAAGAAGTTCAGAATTTATGTTTTGGGCATTCCCTTTAAAATTATTACAGATTATAACGCCTTTACAATGACAATGCAAAAAAAAAAGATACATGGGCTAATATTGCACGATGGACTCTAACACTCGAAGACTTTGATTATAAAATAGAACATAGATCAGGGACGAAATTGAAACACGTAGATTCTCTTAGTAGAAATGTAGCATTAGTTACAACACGATCAGACAATTCAACCACACAAAAATTGTTGCTGCACAAAACGATTATGAGCACCTTTAAAGACATGGTTGACAAAAATCAAAATAGTGATTATTTAGTTAAACAAGGTGTATTGTACAAGTTTAAAGATGGTCGAGAACTTTTAGTTATCTTAAAAGAAATACAATTCGATATCATTAAAGATATACACAAAAAAGGACATTTTGCTGTTTCAAAAACCAAAGAAGTCTTAAATTATTTCATCCCTAAAGCCCGACAGAAAATTGAGAAAGTAATTAATAATTGCATCGACTGCAGACTTTGTAATAGAAAATGAGGAAAAGGAGAAGGATTTCTAAATCCAATTCCCAAAGAATCGATAACCTCTTTCCACCTACCATATTGATTTTTAGGACCGTTACCATCAACCAATAAAAAGTACCAACATTTATTTACTATCATTGACGCATTCACAAAATTTACTTGGATATATCCTGTAAAAACTACTTCGACACAAGAATCTATTTCAAAACTACAATTTCAGCAAAATATTTTTGGACACCCAACCCACATTTTCTCAGACCGAGGATCCGCTTTTACAAGTAAAGATATTAAACAGTATTGTAAAGAACAGCATATCAAACATATCAAAATTATTACTAGAATATCGCAAAGCAATGGTCAGATCAAACGTCTACACATCACCATAATACCAGTTTTGTCTAAATTAGCAATAAATGAGCCTACTAAATGGTACAAATTTGTCCCCGACGTCCAAAGAATGATTAACAGTACCACCAGCCGTAGCACCAAATTTACACTCCTTGAATTAATGACTGGTGTGAAGATGAGAATCCCTGAAGACCTACGAATTAAGAACTTGCTCGAGTAATAATACATTAAGAACTTGCATGAAGACAGACAACGGATGAAAGACGAAACAAAGAAGAACATAGCCAAAATACAAGAAGAAAACCTCGTGCAGTACAATCGTCGCAGAAAAATGGCAAGAAAGTATAAAGTCGGATACATGGTGGCTATTCAAAGAACCCAATTCGGTTCTGGTCTCCAGCTGAAACCAAAATTTCTCGGACCTTACAAGATCACCAAGATCAAGAAAAACGATCGTTACGATGTTGAAAAAATTGGCAACCACGAGGGTCCTAACATGACCAGTTCAGCAGCCGACTACATCAAGCCGTGGGCCAACACAATTGACTATTCCTAATTACGACATTTCCCCGGACAATGACTCTTTTTTATTTTGACTTAACAAGAACTAAAGACTTTTTTTTTCATCTTATCTGTATATAGTTTGTCAACTTTTTTTTCTGTATTTCTCTTTTTTTTGTTTTTCTTTCTTTTCCTTTTTCCAGTGCATTTTCCAGCCAACAGACGACTATGGTCGCGAGGGCGTAGACCAGAGTCAGGAGGGCCGCTGTGGTGCCCTGACTGAACCCAACACCAGGCATCGGGCAATCGAGTCTTCGACGAGACAGACGAGAGACAGACCTCGAGAGACTCTCATGGTTTTGGCAGAGCGGCGGACGACGGCCCTCTCAGCATTGAACAGAGCTTGCAGACAGCAGCTCTCCCATCAATTTCAAATGACTGGAATAGTGGAACTTGATTAAACCTTTATTAAATTTTTTTGTCAAATAAAGTATTAGTTTTAATTCTGAGTGAAGTTACTGTGACGTCTACCCGGTATCCCGTTGTAGACGTGCACGGGGTATCACATATATACATACACACACATATAATACATGTTTGTGTGCTTGTGTGTACTTTTGGGTCTAAATGCAAATTCTTCTTGGCGCAAGTATTTGTAAGCGTTATAATATACCATACTCTCAATTCATGCAACTATTTAATTATGGAAGATATTAATTATTTTCCACTCATTCATTCGTAATCCTATTGCAAAGTTTTAGAATGATATTTACAAATTTGCGCAATTATATATATCCAAGCTATAATTAGTACTACCAGGAAATTCGATATGGGTATTTCACGTTTTATTAAAGAATCATTTATTTATTTCTTGGAACACAAAACAAAATAAAATACAGATTTATCAGATATTTCAATTTTTGAGCAAATTTATATGAGTGATTTTAAGTTTTCTCTAATTGACTTCCTAGAAATGTAAATGGTTATTTGTACTTTCTTAGAATTTTCTGATACTTCTATTAATGTTGTTTACGTGTTATAGCATATCTTTTCGAAACCTTTGATTTAGTGTTATAATAAATTAAAATATTATGATAATAAAAGACACATATTATTTAGTTTAAAATTATTACTCTACAGTTTGATCTTAAATGTACTTTTATGCATATTTTTATTTGATAAAGCCTTAAAAATAAACGTATATTTTGAGTTTACATTATTTGAACTTGTATAAGACTCGCCTTCCACTGAAAATTAAGATGAAAGACTTGCTTTCGAGTTCTTCTGTGTACACCAGAAGGTGTAAGTATTACTACATTCATTATGTTTATATTTATATCAAAATATTTATTCGTTTGACTTTTAAAGGTATAAACATTCAATTTGTCTTAGATGAGAAAAATCTCATTTAAGATAGGAAATCTAATGTGTCAAGGAAAAAAAACTATATTTACTGCTTCTAAAAGAAATACTCATTAGCTGAAAGATGGACAAGCCTAAACTCCTTGTCTGTGAAACCCAAACTCAGTTCGGGCAATGGAAATGCTCAAATTTTGGAATGGCCGAACTGAGTTCGGGCAAGAGAAAAAAACAGTATTTCAGTTTCCTGAAGTTCAAAATCGGTTCGTGAACTGCATAATAATTAATTCGCCATTTTTCCAATAAAGATATTTTCCCGTGAAAGTTCGGCAGTTTCGCGCTCTTTGTCGGTATTTCGTTGATACTTTATAGAATTTGTGAAATTCAGAGGAATCTCAGGGACATGGAATTTATGGCAATAGATATAGATTATTGTTGCATTAGTTTATAATATTTATCCAGAAATTTATGTCATTTGATTCATTTTGCTTTAATTTGAGCAAATATTACTGTAATCCTTTCTCACATATGTAAAAATATTGAAAATAAGAATTTCGTTTGACACTTTTGGTTTTCAAAAATTATCCGTTTCTAAAATCTTTATGAGAAAGATGATTTATATAATTAAATACTTTATAGAATTTGTGCTGATACTTTATAGAATTTGTGAAATTCAGTGGAATCTGAGGGACATGGAGTTTATGTCAGTAAATATAGAATATTGTTGTATTAGTTTATTATATTTATCCAGAAAATTATGTCACTTGATTTATTTTGCTGCAATTTCAGCAAATATTACTGTAATCTTTTCCCACATATGTAAAAAATATTGAAAATAATAATTTCGTTTGACACTTTTGTTTTTCAAAAATAATCTGTTTCTAAAATCCTTATGAGAATGATGATTTATAGAATTAAATACTTTATAGAATTTGTGCTGATACTTTATAGAATTTGTGAAATTCAGAGGAATCTGAGGGACATGGAATTTATGTCAGTAGAAATAGAATATTTTTGTATTAGTTTATTATATTTATCCAGAAACTTATGCCATTTGATTCATTTTGCTTTAATTTGAGCAAATATTACTGTAATCCTTTCCCACATATGTAAAAAATATTGAAAATAATAATTT
>CM063510.1:82409846-82422346 GCA_032207245.1 Pardosa pseudoannulata | reverse complement strand
GTCACAATGGCTTATGAAGACAAAAAAGGTTATTAAATTCATTAAAATATTGGGATCAATAAAATAAATCTGTCTCTAAGTATTTTATAAACATATTAACGAAATTAATTGAAAGGTAACTACAGGAAAGATGCTTCAAAATTGATTATATTTCATTAAAAATATCACAATGTTGCTAAGTTAATAAGTTTTTCCACTAGTTATATGTTAAGGTGCTTTACGGACATTAAAGACATTTAAAGTAACATATATTTCAATTTCTTAAAAATGATCTCCCAAAATACTAGTTTTTCTTTTTTCACCATTATTTGTATCATCTAGAGCATATTTTATATATATTAATCCCTTTTGATGAATAAACTAATGTAGAAAATTTATCTAATAGGCACTGATAAATTAAAGCAATATATCCTGATGAATGATATTTATTTTGTGCATTTTAGTTAAACGATTTATATGCTCAGCAGAATCAATATAAAATATCTCTCTAAATGATAGGTCAAATCTATTAACTGTAGTAAAAAGATGCAACTGTTAGATTTGAAATAAAAATTGTTTCTCTAGTGTGTAAATTTTTACTCATTGAAAATTTAATACAGTTTTTTTAAATTATTTTTTAAATATATTCTACTTTTTTACTTTGTAATATACAAAGTAAAGAAAATGTCACAATGGCTTATGAAGACCAAAAATTTTCATTAAATTCATTAAAATATTAGAATCAATAAAATAAATCTGTCTCTAAGTGTTTTGTAGATATATTAACGAAATTAATTTCAAGGTAACTACATGAAAGATGCTTTAAAATTGATTATATTTCATTAAAAATATCACAATATTGCTAAGTTAATAAGTTTTTCCACTAGTTGGCTATTATATGTTATGGTGCTTTACGGATATTAAAGACATTTAAAGTAACATATATTTCAATTTCTTAAAAATGATCTCCCAAAATACTAGTTTTCCTTTTTTCACCATTATTTGTATCACCGAGAGCAGATTGTATCTATATTAATCCCTTCTGATGAATGAACTAATGCAGGAAATCTATCTAATGGTCAGTGATAAATTAAAGCAATATATCCTTATTAATGATATTAATTTTGTGCATTTTATTTAAACAATTTATATGCTCAATAGAATCAATATAAAATATCTCTCTAAATAATACTTCAAATCTAAAATGTGTAGTAAAAATATACAACTGTTATGTTTGAAATAAAAATGTCTCTCTTTTGTCTAAATTTTTACTTATTGAAATTTTAATATAATTTCTTTTTTAATTATTTTTCTAACAATGTATATATTTTTTTTTACTATGTATCATACAAGGTAAAGAAAATGTTGCAAAAGCTTATGAAAACCAAAAAATTTCATTAAATTCATTAAAATATTAAGATCAATAATATAAATCTGTCTTTAAGTATTTTATAGATATATTAACGAAATTAATTGCAAATTAATTAAAAGAAAAATGCTTCAAAATTAATTATATTTCATTAAAAATATCACAATGTTGCTAAGTTAAGAAGTTTTTTTCACTGGTTGGTTATTATATGTTAAGATGCTTTACGGTGATTAAAGACATTTAAACTAACATAATTTGATCAAAACTTTGAATTTTTTGCAGCTGAAAATGTCAAGGTAGTTATACGTTTCATAAAGAAATGAAATATTTTCAATTAAAATATTATTTATTCATTATAATCGCTTTTTGTAATAGATAAGTAAACCTACAATCATATCTTCCAGTATGGTATTTCTATCATCGCTTTAGTACCTACAAATTGCTCCATACATTTCCCACTATCTTTAAAACTATTTTTTATTTTCAATTAAAGTGACATAAACCTGAGTTCACAACCTGTTTTATATAATATATTTTACAATGTGAACTATTTTGTAGAGATACAGACAAGCTAAACGCAAATCACAATAAATGAAATATTGTATAATTTGTAAAATATAATTAATATTTAATATTAATTGTTTTACTCCCAAACAATTAAAGAAATAATATCTTGTATTAATATTAAAATTAATATCTTGTATTTTTTCTATAGAAATGTTGAAGAGAAAGTAAAAAATTCAAATGCTTAGGTTACTAAGAACGTTCCTGAGACAATATATTGTACACACGAATATTTTTTTTATGAATGCTATCAAATGATTCAGTTTTAATATATGTTTTGTACCTTAGAAAAAGTCATCTCTGAAGACCGTAATGTCTTATATGTTTTCTGCAACGACATTGTTTTTGTACATTACATTATCATTATTGAAAGTTAATATTTAAGTGTGAGTTTCAATGATGTTTGGTATATCCTTATGATAATTTTTGACTACTAGTACAATAAGGAGAACACTGGAAACTCTCATCATATCTTGAGGTGTCGGGTTCACGTAAGAACATGTAAATAGACGTGGAAAGATTTTTATAGTATCTACATAATTATTCTTATACTTAAAAGTTTTTACGTGACTTGACAATGTTTTAGCTGGGTTATTTTTCTAAATTCTTTCAAATTTTCATTGATTTTTTCTATTAATTTTTGATTGAAACTGATTTATATTTTAATTTTAAAAATTATGTCGAAATACAGAAATTTTTAATACAGATAACAAACGCAACAATGTTGAGGGAACTGTCTTACAACTACCTTTTAAACAGTTACATGAAATAAAATAAAACAATGGCAATATTTTTTTTTAATTTCCCAAGTAATAACCCATGCGCAAAAGCTGAACTATTGCACATTTCTGTTTAAAAATTATGGAAGAGATTATAGTTTTTACAAATATCTTTGGCAATAGTTAAAAAAATTAACCCTATATCAGAAAATAAATATGTATATAAATTAGAAAACACTTTCAAGGTTGATTTAAATCTTACTTTTCAGGGTTTTATAGAAAGTCATAGGTGATATAAAAAAAAAAGATTTTTTTTTTAAATATCCACTATACAAAATTTTCTGAAATTGTATACGTTAATAATCATAAATGAAAACTATATTAAGGTTAATTTCTGGATTTCAAAACTGGAGCTGAATTTTAAAATTGTAATATATCTTTTATCAAATACTTAAGTGTGTTCTGTATAATATAATACAAACACACACAAATATCAGTATGTATATTGCTTAGCTAGAAAACATAAATTTAATTTGTTAATCTTAATACATAAATTTTAATACATTACTTTAAAAAAATCACATAACATATAAATATCGTTCTACGTTAAAAAAATTGTCTATGAGGAAAAAAATAAAGAGAGAGAGTGAGAAGATACAAAACTTTCTGTTTATCCTCAAATCTCATTTATAAATTTTTATTTGAAGTGAAAGATAGTTTTTAAAAACTATTTTTTTAATTTTAAGAAGCAGATTTTTTTTCGAAAATTATTTTCAATTTTTCGGAAAAAAATCTGTTTTTTATAATTTTTGAAAATGACTGACAAAACATTTTCGGAAAATTTGGAAATTTTCGGATGAGAATCCCCCATGTGAAAACGTTTCTATATTCTCGGTATTACCGCAAAGATTTCGTAAAACGCTGAAGAGGAATGAAATTATAGCCTACTTCGGATTTTTACAAAGCTACCGTGGTAAAAGTTAGGTATAACCGTTAAAAGTTAGGATTTATCAGCCTTCGGGCTTTTACAGTATACACAATATCTATATACATAAAACTGAAATAACAATATTTTCTTTCTTAATTAAATTTCCTATGTTTCACCTTTTCTTTACCTTAAAATGTGTATCAATTATTTAAGTACTCCTTTAAAATGTCTAAAGAGAAATTATTGTGGTCTAGTGGGAAAAATTATTATTTTTTTAACATTTATATTTTGTTTTGTAAATCACGCGACATTTCATGTTATTGTGGCAAATTTACACGCATTTGTATTTCTAAGCTATTTCCAGAGGGAAAACTGCCTCAGTAGTGGTAAAATAAGTGGGTGTATATTATTTGTCGAGAATATTCGAATTTTATGGCTTCACGTACGAATTATTTATTAAATTAAGCACGAATTATTTATTAAAAATGCATGATTATATAGTTTAACCGCATATTGGATGAACTTATTCAGAATAGAATATTAAATGGCCATGTTAACCAATTCAGGATAAATATTTTACGTTGAAAATGTATACAAAAATAATATGGTCTAGACCAGTAATTTTTAAAGGCAATGTCACGAAATATACTGTGTTTCAGAAACAGTTTGCAAAAATTACTGAACTATGTTATTCAACATTAATAATATATAATTATTAGGTACATTATTAATATAATTAAAGCATAATATTAAGAATATATACTTTTATATTAAATTATTGTTACTTAGTAACTTTTGTGTAACACCAACAACAGTAGGTCTAAATCATTAATTACTTAATAAAAGGAACACAACAATAATCTTTTCAAACAAGAAATATTCATATTATTATGTACTAGCCTATTAGTCATATGACGGGATCAGTAAAATTTTTTAATTTTGCAGAATTGTAAAGAGCCCTATGAGACAGGTAAAAAAAAAATATGATTGTTTTTTGGTTGAGAATTATCTGGTACAACTCAATAATTTGTTTATTTTTTCTAACCGCATGTTAGTTGCTAAATTTTAATTTTTCTGTCATATTACGTGATATTTGGACAACAGATGTTTTAATATGACAGTGCTTATTTGCGGTATATATGAATGATGTAAAATTGAGCGAATCGATTAAAATGTGTTTATCTATGAAAAACAACGCAAGAAACGTCAAATTTTTTTTTGCAAATTATATATATACTTAAACGCTTTCTAGACATTTATTGGTCTTGAAATACATTTATTAACTTTTATGAAAAGATGTTGTAATACAATTTTAAAATTTTTCATTGCAACAAAATAATCTATGATTCAATTTAATTATCACATGTGTACCTAGTCTATTTTTTAAGCTGATATAAAAGAAAATTATTATCATAATATCTGTGTTTAGTGATAAAACGTATGAAATATGCACGTATTTAAATATATTTAAAATAAGAAATGATTCAATGAGATTATTATGAATGATGTCATAATGCTAGAAAAAATGTTTTTTACTATTATTATGTGATAAACTTAATCGTCTGCTCTTACCATGAACATAGGGCTTGAAATAATAAAATATTAACGATCCGAGGAGTGGGGGGATGGATTTCAAACGTTTTAAAAATCGCTTTGAATTTTTGCTAACCTAACTCATCAAGAATAAATATGGATGCCTCTATCCATGTCCAGTCCAAGCTTCATAAATTCGGGTCAGGGCGGACAGTCAACTTAGACTATTTTATATAGAGGATGTTACAGTCAGTTAACAAAGTAAACGATGCTAAAAATTATTTCGTGGTCACATGACCTTTATTCTTTAACTAAATAATACCTAGGGGAAGTTGGGTCTTCTACACTGTCACTGTAGCTCAGTCGGCAAGGCAACGATCTTTTAACTGCGAGGTTGCGGGTACAGAACCCGAGCCGACCTACAATTCGCCGTGTAAGTTAAATGTGACTAGGGCAAGTAAAATATGTTCGTGGTCACAATGCCCTCCAAGTTCTCAAATAATACTTGTTGGAGGGAAAATGTCTGTGGGTCGTCTGCATGGCTCTAGGTTAAAATTGCCTACTTGACTAGGACCTACTTGATCGAAGTCATTATTTCACCTTAATTTTGCTCATTAAAACGAAAGGCGCACACCTTGACCTTAATACGAAATCCTGCAGGCCCAATCGTGCTTGGTTTGTCCATGTGGCATGACAAACAACAACAACAACAGCTGTTGCTCCTTTAGCACCCTTCTGTGAATACGTGTAGCTTAAGAAAAGCTGAAGATGCCAGTGGTATTACCACCGATGAATCGACGTAATTTAGCAGCAGGGAATAGGTTAAATACTTCCATGATTGGCTTGCCACCTTCAGAGGTACCACTTGAACTTAGGGGCATACGATAATTATTAATTTTTACTTACTCTAGAGTCAAATAATGAACACGATGGATCTTTGGTAAGTACGAGCTTTGAACTCAGAGAGTTACGGTGATTAGACACACTACTTTGGTGAACACAGTTAATTTTATTAATATATAATTATATGAATACGTTTAAGAAATAATGAAAATATGAATCAATCTTATTGCAATCATGTCAGTTTCATTTGTAGTTAACATATAAAGTAACATATTTTATATTATATAGCTCTTACTACACTTACAATAGTTTTTGCTACATTGTCATAGGTATTTAAAAGTGTCATTAAAACATTATGAAGGGAAACTGATGTCTATTAAGAATTTTCAATATATTTTTGAATGACACTTAATATAGGGGAGACCGGGGCACCTTAGGGCACTTTTCAGTTAAACATTTTTATGATTTTTTTAAAGCTAATTGAAAAAAATAAGTATGCATGCATATATTGTCATCATATCTGCTTCTTTTAAACATTAAACCTACTTAATATCTCAATTAGTTAAAGAATAATATAGAAATAAAATACCTTTCCAATGGCCCAACCTGCCAAACTATATGAAGTATGTTGGGACACTAAACAACAAATACAAAATACTGTTCAAATTATTTTTATTAACTGTTATAAAAGAGAAATAGCTGAAAATTGTTCAAGTTAATACATTTTTTTTAACAAATCTTATATTTTCAGCTGATTCAAGCATATTAGCATTTACAGCAGAATGCTTTCTGTTTGTTTTTCTTGTTCTCACCATTTTTTTCTGAAAAAAAAGATTAATAAGTTAATATTTTGACATGTTAAATCAATTAAAAATTAGGCACCAAAATATTAATTATTTTGCTTGAATTGATATTTGTTTACACTTTTTAAAATGTCCCAAGGTGCTCCATCTATGTGTGTCCCAACCTGCCCCATTTTACATAGTATCTTTTTGTAACTACTATACAGTTAGGCTTAACAATATAATTTGTTTATTAGCATAGAAATAATAATAAATGAATTTTCTTTCATAACTATACACTTTTTTTAAATATTTTAATTTTTTTTCAAAAAAAAATTACTTTTCAAAATGCACATTGATGTAATTTTGGGTTATTCAAAACAAAGAAAATTAAATTGTTCCTCACCTATAAGTACTATTTTCATCAAAATTCTTTGAAAAGTGAAGAGGAAGGCCATTTATCAATACACGTGAAAACTAATTTCTGGTTGCTAATTAAAGCCTGAAAATAAAGGTGTCCCAAGGTGGGCTATGTCCCAAGGTGCCCCACTCTTCCCTACTTCTTTTTAATGTCACAAAACTAAAATTAATAAAGAAAAAATAAACAAATAAAAAAATATGCAAATTTAATATCTACTAGAAGGAACATTTTAAAATTAAATTACTTAAAAAATTATATTTTTACACAAGTACTGAAAAATTGCTTTACACTATGCAAAAATTATAAATAGCTTTTTTTACTATTATTATAAAAAGCTCCCTATTATTTTGATTTATATCGAAAAAACTCGTTTTAGTTTGTATTTATAGTTTACGAAGTTTTGAGAAAAAATTGCTTCTAATATTATTCGATATCGCTTTAAAAAAATTAGAAAAAATGATCCCAAACTTTAACGCCTTTTTTGTGTAAAGCGCTGATAAACTTATATTAATAAAGAAATATTTCCGACGTTTAGCGTTTGTATTATACTTTGCTGTCTCATTTCTTTCTCAATTTCTTGATTCACTGAACCAGATAGAATAGAATCTCCGTAATTGATGGTTGAAACAGATGCAACGAACACAAAATGCCAGACTTTTGTTTCGTAGAATAAAATATATTTTGTTAACCATAAAACTTTCGGAATTCCCTAAAAAATTATGTCTCTAATTAACAAAACTTTGACCAGACCATTTTATGTTGTATAGCATCATAAAATAATTTCTTTGGAATAATTTTTGCAATCCAAATATTTTTTTAACATATATATTTTTTTTACAATTTTCAATGAAAATAAACATTGGAATATGAATTGAATAAATATAAAGAAGTAGTTTAAAATATAATTCTTTTGAGACTTTCAAACATCCTAAAAGTGTCTTTTTCCATTCATCATAAATTATGTTATATCCATTTACAATTATGATTTTTTCTTCGTTAGATTTATTTATTTACTTTTTTGTCATTTCAAAAAGGTATAAATTTTATTTTCTATTTGTAAGCTAAAGAATTTATTTATTAATTTATTAATTTATTTTTTGTCATTCCAGAGAGGTATAATTCTAATTGTACTCTTAAAATTTTTTTTCTGATATTATAAAACTTTTAAGAATATAAAAGATTTAAGTAACATTAGCTTTTATTATACTATAAAATATTGTTAGCATTGTAAATATATCACTCCTATTTGTTGTAGAGAAAAACGTAATTTCTAAGTAATATAAAAAATAAATTATTATTTAGGTTATATATCTCAAATGTTAATTTGAGGGTATGAGGATCTTCTATATTTTCTTCACTTAGTGTACACATTTTATATTTTTGGAAAAAAAGTCTGATTCATATAACATAACTAAACAATTTAATATAAATAATTCTAATTTAAATAATTTTTGTTTTATAACTTCATAGAATAATTTCTTTGGATTAATTTTGTAATTGAAATAATTTTTTTGAACATATATTTTTTAAAAATTTCAACTAAAACAAACATGGGGGTATGAATTGGATAAATATAAGAAATAGTTTAAAATATAGTTCTTTTTAGGACTTTTAAACATCTTAAATTTTTTTTCATTCATCATATATTATGCTATATCCATTTTCGATCATGTTTTTTGCTTCGTTAGCTTTATTTATTTACTGTTTTGTAATTTCAAAAAGGTATAAAATTTCTAATTGTAATCTTAAAACAAAATTCTAATATTTTAGAACACTTAAGAATATACAAGTTTGAGGAACATTAGCCTTTATTGTACTATAAAATATTGTTAGTATCGTAATATATCACTCGTATTTGTTGTAGAAACTAACTTAATTTCTAAGTAATATAAAAAATAAATTAGTATCTAGGTTATATATCTCAAATGTTAAATTGAGGGTATGCAGATTTGTGTGTTTTTTCTTCACTTAGTGTACACATTTTATATTTTTGAAAAAATACTGATTCATATGACAAAACTAAATAATTTAATATAAATAATTATAATTAAAATAATTTTTGTTGCATAATATCATAGAATAAATTCTTTGGATTAATTTTTTGAATTCATATAATTTTTGAAGATATATTTTTAACAAATTTCAATAAAATTGTATTGGATGTATGTGTATTGGATAATTATAAAGAAGTGGTTTAAAATATAGTACTTTTTGAGACATTTAAATATCATAAATTTGTTTTTTCCATTCATCATAAATTATGCTATATTCATTTTCGATTATATCTTTTGCTTCTTTAGCTTTATTTATTTACTGTTTTTGTAATTTCAAAAAGGTATAAACTTTTAATTTCTAATTGTAAGCTTAAAAAAATTTTCTGATATTTTAAAACTGTTAAGAATATAAATATCTGAGAAACATTAGCCTTTATTGTACTATAAAATATTGTTAGTATCGCAATATATTACTCGTATTTGTTAAAGAAAAAAATAATTTTTAAGTAATATAAAAAAATAAATTAGTATTTAGGTTACATACCTCAAAAGTTAATTTGAGGGTATGAGGATTTCTATTTTTTCTTCACTTAGAGTGCACATCTTATATTTTTGAAAAAAATTCTGATTCATATGACAAAATTAAATAATTTAATATAAATAATTATAATTTAAATAATTTTTGTAGTATAACATCCTAGAATAATTTATTTGGATTAATGTTTGTAATTCAAATAACTTTTTGAATATATATTTTTTACAAATTTCAACTAAAATAAACATGGAGTATGAATTGGATAAATATAAGGAAATGGTTTAAAATATAACACTTTTTGGGACTTTTAAACATCATAAATGTGTTTTTTCATTCATCATAAATTATGCTACATCCATTTTCGATTATGCTTTTTACTTCGTTAGGTTTATTTATCTATTTTTTGTCATTTCAAAAAAGTAGAAACTTTCTAATTGTAAGCTTAAAAAAATTTGATATTTTAAAACTGTTTAGAATATAAATATTTGAGTAACCTTAGCTTTTATTGTACTATAAAATATTATTAGTACCGTAATATAATACTCGTATTTGTTGTAGAAAAAATAATAATTTCTAAGTAATATAAAATATAAATTAGTATCTAGGTTATATATCTTAAAAGTTAATTTGATTGTATGTGGATTTCTATATTTTCTTTACTTAGTGTACACATTTTATATTTAAAAAAATTCTGATTCATATGACAAAACTAAATAATTCAATATAAATAATTAATTAAGTAATTTTTGTTTTATAACATCATAGAATAATTTCTTTGGATTAAGTTTTGTAATTCAAATAATTTTTTGAACATATATGTTTTACAAATTTGAACTAAAATAAACAGAGTATGAACTGGAAAATTATAAAGATGTGGTTTAACAGATAATAATTTTTGAGACTTTTAAACATCGTAAATGTGTTTTTTCACTCATTATAAATTATGTTATATCTTTTTTAGATTATGTTTTTTGCTTCGTTAGCTTTATTTATTTACTTTTTTGTCATTTCAAAAATATAGAAACTTTTTATTTCTAATTCTAAACTTAAAAAATGTTCTGATATTTGAAATCTGTTAAGAATATAAATATTTGAGAAACATTAGCCTTTATTGTACTATAAAATATTGTTAGTATCATAATATATAGATCGTAATTGTTGTAGAAAAAATATAATTTGAGGGTATGAGGAAATTCTGTTTTTTCTTCACTTAGTGTACACATTTTATATTTTTGAAAAAAATACTGGTTCATATGACAAAACTAAATAATTTAATATAAATAATTATAATTAAAATAATTTTTGTTGTGTAATATCATAGAATAGATTCTTTGGATTAATTTTTGTGTTTCAAATAATTACTTTGAACGTATATTTTTTTACAAATTTCAACTAAAATAAACATGGAGTATGAATTGGATAATTATAAAGAAGTGGTTTAAAATATAGTACTTTTTGAGATTTTTAAACATCCTAAATGTGTTTTTTTCATTCATCATAAATTGTGTTATATCCATTTTCGATTATGTTTTTTGCTTCGATTCGCTTTATTTATTTACTTTTTTGTCATTTGAAAAGGTATAAACATTTATTTATAATTGTAAGCTTAAAATATTTTCTGACATTTTAAAACTGTTAAGTATATAAATATTTGAGTAACATTAGCCTTTATTGTACAATAAAATATTGTTCTTATCGTAATATATCACTCGTATTTGTTGCAGAAAAAAATTAATTTCTAAGTAATATAAAAAAAATAATATCTAGGTTATGTTACTCAAAAGTTAATTTGAGGGTATGCTGATTTCTATTTTTTTCTTGTCTTAGTGTACACATTTTAGATTTTTGAAAAACATTTTGATTCATATGACAAAACTAAATAATTTATATGTAGTTATACCCTTAAATATTATCTAGGAAAAATATTCTAAACTGAGAAGAATATTTTATTTTATATATTATCAAAAATATGATGTCACTTAAGAAACCTTACATCTCTAAATGTACTGTGTTCCATGAATTGGATATTCCAGCTCTAAGTAGAAACATGGAAGGATACTACAAATAAAAAACGTACTGAAAACAAATTCTGTATAGTTTTTTTCAAATGTCTTTAAGTATAATTGCTTGATTATTTACTTTAAATTCTGGTAAAAGTAAAATTGTATTTTTTCGAATTACTTAAAATTGCATTGTAGCAAACATAAAGGAAATATGTACTAATAATAATTAATAACGTAAAGAAATATATCTTAAATATAATGATAAATAAACTATATTTTCAAACCTCTTAGTCACAAAATATGAAACATTTTGTTCGGAAGGAACAGTAATTATAATCGTGGGCTAATACAGATATTATATTAATTTTTAATAATATTTCTGATTATATGTTTATTATTACAAATGTATAATGTCTCATTTTGTCAATCAATTTCGTGTCTATTTTGTGGATTATACTCTGATGTAAATATAATTCGCAGCGTCATTTCTGAATTAATTTTATTAATAATTAATCTGCTAATCGAAATTATTAAATCAGTATGACCGTTGTTTATATTTATAATGTATGTTAAAGTACTTTAAATTGGAAAAAAAGCTTTGAAATAGTACATATTACAGTATCTTAAACTAACATCAAATTTTAATATTTGTGTATATTTTTTATATAATAGATTTCTATTTGAAAGATTGTATTACACAATGATTTTGTCTATTTTTCCAATTACTTCTAAAACCACTCTATAATACCAATAATTAACACTAAATCATTTCGCTTTTCAGCTACTTCAGTATTTTAAATATTTAATCAGCTATTATTAAATTTTATATT
>CM063510.1:82402346-82404846 GCA_032207245.1 Pardosa pseudoannulata | reverse complement strand
GTTCGTTCCTCGAATCAGCTTTTGACCTTGAGAATCGGAGAGCAATGGCGGCGGCGGACAGGAAGGTTGAAGCGAGAACCCGTACGAAATCCTTTATTTCGGAAACTCGGCGGTTTATATACAATGTCCCTAGGGTTCTGTGCAGGCTTAGGAAGGCATCTGCATAAGCCGTTCTCTTCCCCTCGGTGGACTTGCGATCAGGCATTGAATTTGGATTAGATGATGAGTCGTCACAAGAGCATCACATCCGGATCCATCCGGACCTCGAAGATTCTGAATTTCGGAGTGGTGTATTCAGTATCCTTTGCAATTTTGAATTACATAAAAATATAATATTAACATCCTTTCAATCATCCCTTAACACTCAGTATTTCGGATGAAACTTGTGTATGTGCTACATTCAATGTATGCTTGCAGCACTAAGCATACAAGTGTTAACTTTTCAATATAAAGTAAGAGAAGGTAAATGTTACTCATTAAACATCATTTTCAACTCATAAATTTATATCACTCGTGCCTTAGATTTGTAAATAATTGATTCATATTAGATATGGGCTTGAATATGTTATGGGATGGTCCAATAATTTTCACATTGTTTTTTAATCTGGTTTGGAGTGAGAGAATTTAACTTTTTAGACGGTTGTCATAAAATTAGAAAAGCTTTGCATCAGAAACAGTTAAAGAGAACAAGAGTTGTCGATTCAGTTAAAAAAATTACAAATAGTAACATATATGATATATATTATTAACAACTATTAATAATATTTAATAAGAAAATCCTACTTTATATAATAAAAAATAAGCATCATAATTGAGTGTACAAAATATGAAAGTTGGGAACTTTTACCTTATCTAACTTTTTAGACGATTGTCATATTGTATGAAAAGCTTTTCATCAAAAACCGTTAAAGAAAAAAGAGTTGTCAATTCAGTTTTTACAAAATTACAAATAGTAACATATATAATATATATTATTAACAACTATTAATAAAATTTGATAAGAAAACCCTACTCTATATATATTATTAACAACTATTAATAAAATTTGATAAGAAAATCCTACTCTATATAATACAAAATAAGCTTCAAAATTGACTGTACAAAATATGAAAGTTGGGCAAATGCCTGGGTTATTGTCTATTGCGAAGTTTAGGAGTTCGAATATGAGACTCTTTCCTTCTTTTAAAAAATTTCAAATAAATTGCAATTCAAATAAAGTGATTATGATGAACACTTTAACTTTAATCCAGTATAGTCAAATATATTTCGTACGACTTTATCTTATACTTCGTCAAGTGATCTTACGATAAATAACACTTCTGCATTCTTCAATCCTTTACCTCTAAATATTTTTCCGTATTTGTATCTAAAAGTATGTAAATTTAATCCAAATAAAAATATTCTTGTTCAAATATGTATTTTTGTATCTTTAAACATTTCTATCCACTCGAAAAAAAATGCCGAACTATTGTAGATTAGTTAGGGTGCTCTCCTTCGGTACCGGTGTTCGTGGGTTCGAATCCCACAGTGGTATGGATATTCGTAGCCGTTCGGAATCGGCTTTAAGCTGTAGGTCCCGGTCTCATTAGCCCTCGTGTTTCAAAAAGTAGACCGTAGCACTCCAAACCAAACCGAAAAAAAAAACACTCGAAAATAGTCAGGAGATGAAACAAGCGTATGAGGTATACCAAGCTAGGGGAAGGGTTCTCTATTTTTAAATATCTATCTTTATACTACATGTGATTATAAAAAGTAATCAAAATAAATCCGCACAAAACATACATCTTGAGTTTTACCTAAAAATGTAAGATTTATACACAAATAAGTAGAAATATATATCATATTTTTAACAAAACCTGGAGATATGCTGTCAAAATTTATTCACATTCTCTCGTAAGAAATATATAATCAAAATGATCGTAATTTCCTCTGCTTAGATAAATTTTTTCATTCTCCTTTTAAGGATTTTAAAAAATCTGGTCGTTATCGATCCTTAAATTTATACCAGATTAAATCCATCAATTAAAGTAAAAGCAATCACGCTTCATAAATCTAATTGTTGCTCATTTAACACCCTGACAGCATTTATAAATTAAATCATCATTTTTCATTTTAAATCGGATCGTTATTGCATGATCATTTTCTCGTTTCTCAAATCAGCGCGTCGCTCAATTTAAAATATTTGATACTTACATTGTTCTCAATAAAAGTTTATATCTTAACATTAATCAATAATCGATAATATACTTAAGTTTAAGGAAAATGCAGAGAAATTAATGTAAGTCATAAATGTGTTTAAATAAAGAGTCTATACTAAATTCTTAGACAGCCGATATTACAATGGGTAATGATTTATTTCTGTTATTTAAAGGATATTGTTACTATAAAATATTGCAAGAGAATTTATTACACTTCGCATTATTAAAACAATGATTTTTAGAATTATTTAGGCTTCCAATTAAAGTTGAGCTCAAATATTGAAGTAAAACGTTTAGTTTAG
>CM063510.1:82389846-82394846 GCA_032207245.1 Pardosa pseudoannulata | reverse complement strand
TTTTCAGAGCGTTTTTGGACGAAAATTGTATCTTGACAACCGCTTTGAAGATATCATTGATTTGGCGGAATTGTACGTGCAAATCTATATTAATTAAATTATTTAAACTATAAAAAAGCGATTTCATCATTGATTTAAATAGTAACAAAGCAGCTAGAAAAATGTATTACTCTATCATTACACTAGCTATTTTTCAACATTTGTTTAAAATATTTTGCTATATATAATATGTCTTAATTCTGTATAATTTTGCTAATGAGGAATTATATGAATATCAACAGTACCGCATTTTATTTGAAGCAAAAGCTCCCCACTCTGGTATTATTTGTCATAGTTGTATTTTTACTAGAAAACTAAGCCATGATATTGTGTATAACTATACATGTTATTGCATATAACTTTACGTGATTAAATAAAGCGATGGCAGAAATTTCTAGAATTCTAATTTTTACTGTATTATGGGCTGTGAAACAAAATGTGCACATTCTTATTAAGAAGAAAAATTTAAATTGGGATCTCAATTTTACTTTCTACAAAATATTCATTCCCTATATAATAATAGCCTAAGTTATCTGTCCGTCTGTCCTCCAATTTATGAAGCGGTTGAATCTGGAATGGATAAGAACATCCATATTGGATTCTTGATTAGTTAGGTTCGCAAAATTCAAAGAGATTTGGGAAACGTTCGAAATCCACTCCTTCCTCCATTTTCGATCATTTAATGCTATTATTTCAAGCAATATTTATCCCTCTTAAAAACAGACGATTAATTTCATCAATTTATCACATTATATATAGATGAAAGTAACGTTTTTTTCTAGCATTATGACGTCATTCCTTTAACCTACTCATTTAATCATTTCTTATTTTCAATTATTTAAATGCATTATTTTCATACATTTTATCACTGAACTTATATATGAAGGCAATACTTTTCTTTTATATTTGGCTTAAATAACAGATTGGGTACATATATGATAGTTTTAAATTTGATCGTCGATTACTTTTTGTTGCAATGAATGTTTATCATCGGTATTAACAACAAATATATTTCATAAAAGTCTAGGAGTCTTTTTCAAGGAATAATAAATATCTATCGCTTAAGTTATATATCATCGAAAATTAAGCAGTTTGTTCATTTGTGTGTTCTCTTATTATACATAACCACACGGTTTGAAATCTATTCGCTAAATTTTGAACATCATTCATATATACCGCATAACAATCATTGTTAGTATTAAAACCTCTGCTGTTCATACTATCACGTAATATGACAAGATAAATTAAAGTTGGCAACTAACATGCAGTCAGTAAAGATAAACAAATTATTGAGCATCTACCAGATAATTCTCAGCCAAAAATATACCAATGTTTTTACCTGCCTCCTAGGGTACTTTAAAATTCTGGAAAATTAAGTATTTTTCTGATCCCTTCATACGACGGGTTATATGCTAGTTGTAAAATATTTCTCTATTTTAACCCATATTGGACCGCTGTTCTATAAACAGGACAGCAAATATAATTCCATTTGATAATAATGTTATAAATATTTTTTGAGTGGATTTTATTTTAAAACCTTTAAAATAGACACACTTTAGCATAGTAATAAAAAAACTAAGAAATCAAATTATATTGTATTGTAAAATTTATTTTCAGCAACCTCTTCAAAATTGTCATTTTTTAATCTTTAATTTTATATTTATTATTATTATTTATTTTTTAAACATTGTGGAGGTTACTTTTAGTTTAAAAACAGAGCTAATAATGTAGCTGAAAGTTTTTGTTGAAAAATATATTTTACATGTGTATTTTGTAAGTATAAAAAAGGTGCCCTAAAATTAAGACGACGGTCCAATCACGATTATTTTTCTATGAATTCGATATTGCATTGATAGCGCACATTCTTTTTTTATCTTTCAATGAAAACCAGTTCAAACACCTGTTCACACACCTGGACACAACAAGGGGTAAATAGATGTCTATTCTATTCAGAAAACTGGAGATTTTTTGCAAGATAAACTTACTCTGTTACTGCCAGTTCAATAACTGCAAGAGAAAACCTAGAACAGTATGCTTAAAATGTAATATTGGACTTTGTTTTGACTGTTTCCCCAAATTTCATCTATGAATCAGCCTAATGCAATGTAAGTGATATTTGTTAAGTTTTAGTAGTGTAATGGACCGTTGTCCTATTTATAGGACAGCCAATTACAAAAAAAAATTAAAAATATTTTTTCAAAATTTTGGTTTTATATACTTAGTTACACCATATTAATAATATGGATTAAGTTTTAATAACTTACAGAAATATTTAGTTGGTGTGGTACAATATGGATTAATCACACACTTTTTGATTACATTTTTTTACTTAGAATGCAATTGTTAATTACAGATATTTGTATTTTCCTGATATAAATTTAAAAAATTTGTAAATTACTATTCGTTCAGATAAAAATCCACTTTATTCTATCTTAAAATAGAAATTATGAATCAACATAGTTCACACACATGCGAAAAGTATGCAGGTAAAAATGAAGGGTATCACCAAGCGGTGCGATTTGGGGTCGTTCCTAGATATACTTACCAGATACTAAAAAAGTTAACGCATTCATTTCTGAAATTCGAAATTCTTCACTTTCTCTTGACAAATAAAATACTTTTCAATCTTTATATACATCTATTTCATATCAATAAAATGCCAGATTTGAAGGAGTGTTGGTGATTAAAATCATTTTTCCCAGTCTACCAAAAGTAACGCTAAAATAAATGCAAAATTGTCTGTCCACTGGCCACATTTTCCTGATATCACAGGAAAATAATTCACTCCTCCAATGTCATATTTGCTGGATATGTGGTTTGAACCCAAATGATCAATGTTCCCTTCTGACTAATAATTGCGATATATAAGATGTTGTCTTATGGAAATAAATTTTCACATATTCACTCATTTTTGATGAAATGAGTGTGTTTTCAAGAGCATTCGATGAAAAGCCCTTGTCCTGCTCAGGCTTTTATTTTTACTCTTAATAAATTTCAAAGTTCTCTTAAGTTGGACTTCGCTATTTTCTCAATTGAATCATGATTAAATATTATTTAGGTTCTTTAATTGCCAAGTTAATCTGGGAACTTTGTTTTAGAAAATTTAGAGATGATTACTTTCATTTCTGGACCTGACAGTGAAAGGATTTAAAGATTGGAATCATGGAAGCAAAGAAAATGTACAATTTTAGAAGGTATGTTTAAGGGGTAAACTTGTATCGCTTTGTAGGATTTCATACAATGACGAGCAGCCATATTCAATTTCTATTAATTAATTATCAACTAAAATGACTTATGATTCTAAAACATTCTTTAAGAAGATAATACATGACATTGCTCGCCATTGACTGTAATAGTGTATTCGATGTTATTATGTAATACATTTAAGAGATAAGAAAAAGTAATATCTAATTTTAAATAAGTTCTTCCGAGGACAAACTATCTTTGCATTATTTTTCAACAACCAATGGATTTGCGTGACCCCTTAAGCTTATTTCTACCATGAAATTTGGTGTGTAACGGATGAAACAATATGGCTGTGAGACAATAAATTACTTGAAACAGACGTACAACGTGTCACTTTGTGTTTAAAAATATTTTACTTAAAAAAATAACTGCATTATCTCATTTAATATGTTATAAAGAAAACAAAATATTTTTGGAACTGACATACAAAATAATATGGTTCACAATGCATTTTAGTTATTCAAAGAATAAATTTGTTTTATTTAACACTAGATTGCATAAGGAAGTCATTTTGAGTGCTTTTTAATTTCATTTAGAAAAACAATTATGTATATAAATGACACAATTTCTTAGAATTTTGTGACTTTTTGTACAACATATAAATTTGTACAAATATGTAATTTTGTACAATTATTAATATGTTGTACAAAAAAAGTCACAAAATTCTGAGAAATTGTGTCATTATATACATAATTGTTTTTCTGATTGAAATTAAAAAGAAGTCAAAACAAATTCCTTGGGCAATCTAGTGTTAAATAAAAATATAATATTTCTGAAGACGAATAGCGTTTTTGATGCAAAAATCAGCTATTTAAAATACCACTGATAGCAACTAAAATTTTAATTATTCAGATTTGAATCTAAGCAATAGAACTAAAAAAGAATCTTTAAAAAGAAAATAATTTTTCACTTACTACATATTTTTACTTTATCCTAGAATATTATGTTTAGCTTGATATTTTAAGAAAACCTTAATATTTTTAAAGCATTTAAAACATTTAGGGCCCCGCTAAATTAATGGAATTTTACAGAGTATTACAACAAAAAAGCGGTTGCTTCTTTAAACACAAATGAATGAAAAGTTCTGTATATATGATGCTCTGTTAAGATTTAATTTCTTAAGTAAATACTTGTTGCAGTTGGGATGTTTGTATTAATATCAGAAAGGGAGTGAAAAGAATGCAGTACATTGCAGATTATAATGGTGCTATTTATTTCGAACGTGATATTTTTGAAAATCCCAGAGTTCTTTCAACCTGAAAGTAAGGTCAATAGACTTATGAAATATGGTCACGTACTCAGCTGGACTATAACCGTCTTTCAAATCTAAGCTTAGAATAAATTATTATTTATTAATGTTAATAAGGTAGAGTTCTGGAATACAGTTGAAACTTGTTATAACGAGTATCAAACAGCCAATTATTTCTTAGATATAACCATAAATTGGTTCCATATGTAAAAAGCTAAATTCGTAACTCATTATTTCGTAAGAACAGTTAATAGTGATGTTGATAATAAAATGATAGCAATGTTTTAGAAATGTGTCCTGAATTCAATAAATTAAAATTCATGAACTTAAACTGCACGACAAAACAGCAAATTATTAAATTTCTTCAGTATGCAAACGAAGGGAAAATATTCAATTTTGCTTTTATTTGTTTTGATGCGCTTTGTGAGGAAGGTATTCTGATTTAGAGAATATTTTTGAAAATAGC
>CM063510.1:82382346-82384846 GCA_032207245.1 Pardosa pseudoannulata | reverse complement strand
AAAATAATAAATATCTGATATAATAATCTGGATAATATTTATGTATTACGACCACAACGAGAAAATATGTCCGTTAATTATTAATTATTACTTATATCCTGTGGAAATATACAAAGATATTTCATCTTTTTGTACTCAAAATGTATGACTTTTTATATTGACTTTCTAGGGATTTCTAGGAAATAAAAATATTTATAAATAACGCATGAATGTTTTTGGAAAAAAATTACAAAATTAATAATACAAGTAAAATATCTGATATAAAAATCTTGATAATATTTATGTATTATGACTACAACGAGGAATTATGTCCGTTAATTATTCATTATTATTGATTTCCTGTGCAAATATACACAAATTGTTTGTCTCTTTATACTAAACATGTATGGCTTGCTATATTCTT
The DNA here is from genome assembly GCA_032207245.1 of Pardosa pseudoannulata. Classification (NCBI taxonomy): domain Eukaryota; kingdom Metazoa; phylum Arthropoda; class Arachnida; order Araneae; family Lycosidae; genus Pardosa; species Pardosa pseudoannulata. The sequence goes on along the minus strand of CM063510.1, from coordinate 82,384,443 downwards.
TTTCCAGTGATTTATAGAAATTCAAAATATATATAAATAACTCATACAATTTTCATATAAAAATATACAAAAGAAAAATACAAGTAAAATATCTGATATAATAATATGGATAACATTTATGTATTATGACATCAACGAGGAATTATATCCGTTAATTATTCATTATTATTTATTTCCTGGGCAAATATACAAAGACGTTTCGTATCTTTGTGGTAAACATGTATGACTTGTTATATTATTTTTCTAGTGATTTAAAGAAATTAAAAATATGTATAAATAATGCATACAATATTCAGATAAAAATATACAAAAGGAATAATAAAAATAAAATACCTAATTAATAATCTGGATAATATTTATGCATTATGACAACGAGAAAATATGTCTGTTAATTTCTCATTATTATTTATTTTCTGGACAAATATACAAAGATATTTCTTCTCTTTGTAATAAACATGTATGGCTTGTTATATTCACTTTATAGGGATTCCTAGAATTTGAAAATATGTATAAATAACGAGTACAATATTCACATAAAATACATAAAGGAATAATACAAGTAAAATATCTGTTATGATAATCTGGATCATATTTATGTATTATAACAACAACGAAGAAATATGTTCGTTAATTCTTCATTATTATTTATTTCCTGGGCAAATATACAAAGATATTTTGTCTCTTTGTACTAAACTCGCATGACTTTGTATATCCACTATCTAGGGATTTCTAGAAATAAAAAATATGTATAAATGACGCATGGAACTTTAGAAAACAATATACAAAATAAATAATACATGTAAAATATCTGACAAAATAATCTGGATAATATTTATGTATTGTGACCTGAACGAGGAAATATGTCCGTTAATTATTCATTATTATTGATTTCTTGGGCAAATATACAAAGATATTTCGTCTCTTTGTACTAAACATGTACGACTTGTTATATTAACTTTTTAGGGATTTCTAAAAATTAAAAATATGTTTAAATAACGCATAATATTTTTAGATATAATTATACAAAATAATTAATACAACTAAAATATCTAATGTAATAATATAAATAATATTTATGTATTACGACCAAAACGAGCAAATATGTCCGCTAATTATTCATTATTATTGATTTCCTGGTCAAATATACAAAGATATATCGTCTTTTTATATTCGATATATATGACTTGTTATATGCACTTTCTAGGGATTTCTAGGAATTAAAAATATTTATAAAAATCGCATAAAATTATACAAAAGTAATAATAAAAGCAAAATATGTGATATAATAATCTGGATAATATTTATGTATTATGACCACAACGAGGAAATATGTCCGTTAATTATTCATTATTCCTGATTTCCTGAGGAAATAAAGAAAGATATTTCATCTCTTTATACTCAAAATATATGACTTATTATATTCACTTTCTAGGGATTTCTAGGAAATAAAAATATATATAAATAACGCATAAATTTTTAAGAAAAAATTTACAAAAGGAATAATACAAGTAAAATATCTGATATAATAATCTGGATAATATTTATGTATTATGATTTCAACGAGGAATTATGTCCGTTAATTATTCCTTATTATTGATTTCCTGGGCAAATATACAAAGATATTTCGTCTCTTTGTGCTAAACATGTATGGCGTCTTATATTCACTTCCTAGTGATTTAAGGAAATTAACAATATGTATAAATAACGCATACAATATTCAGATAAAAATATACAAGAGAAATAATAAAAGTAAAATATCTGATATAATAATCTGGATAATATTTATATATAATGATCCCAACAAAGGAAATATATCCATTAATTATTCATTATTATTGATTTCCTGAGCAAATATACAAAGATATTTTGTATTTTTGAGCTAAACATGTATGAAATGTTATATTCACTTTCTATGAATTTCTAGAAATTAAAAATATGTATTAATAAGGCATTAAACTGTCAGATAAAAATATAAAACGAATAAAAAAAAGTAAAATATCTTATACAACACGACTCAGAAGAACAAATTTAACAATTTATTAATTGCATTTAATCAAATTATCTTTATTTTCAAGTGATATTTTACTTAACATTTTT
>CM063510.1:82364846-82367346 GCA_032207245.1 Pardosa pseudoannulata | reverse complement strand
GGTAAAAAAAAGTCACATTTTTTTATTGCATTGTTTTGTTCATTTTACATTTTTAAGTAAAGATGTGTTATTAAAATTAACATTTCTAATATTTTTAAGCATTTATTACAACTTTCTTTTTCTATGAAAGCATCGTAGAACTGAATTTTACCTTTATTTTCATTGATATCCAATTTAATTTTTGGAATTTCAGTGAAAGCAAATCTAGGAGGTGGATCCGAAGGATTATCACAATTAATTTCCAAAAATTGTCTTGCTTGACTGATTCCATCAGCACTACTATCAGAGTCACTACTAGCCATGTCATCTAGTAAACGTTCGCTACTATCATTTACAGATAATTTAGTTTCTGATTCCGAGTCACAGTTCGAATCACAAGAAATTAGCACCATACGTTCTGAATTATCCATTATTTAAAAGTTAAAATATATTATTCAACTCTTACATCAATAAAATTCTCAGGTGGTTAGTAAAATATAACCAGAAAGCTATACACTGAAAGATGACAATTCGTCTTCTGATACAAAGCATGCGAAAAACCCGCGCTTTTGAACCAATCAAAGTACAAAATACAATAAAGTGCAAACTATCATTTATTGGACATCTATACGAATAATTTGTTACTAAAATTGAAAAAAATAAGGCCGAAACAGTGCAAGTGAAATAGAAATCTGCTGCTTTTGGACCTTTACTGATTTGCCCGTACGTTATACGGGCAAATCAGTAAAGGCCCAAAAGCTGTGTCCGTAAGGCGTACGGGCAAAACAGGGAAGGGGTTAATCACGATAATATGTGGCTGGGAAAATATATTTGTAGGAATTAGAATGGGATAGAGGAAAAATGTTATGAGATATGAAAATATAACAATCTGGATATATTTCATATATATATATATATATATATATATATATATATATATATATATATATATATATATATATATATATATATATATATATATATATATATATATATATATATATATATATATATATATATATATATATATATATATATATATATATATATATATATATATATATATATATATATATATATATATATATATATATATATATATATATATATATATATATATATATATATATATATATATATATATATATATATATATATATATATATATATATATATACATATATATATATATATATATATATATATATATATATATATATATATATATATATATATATATATACATATATATATATATATATATATATATATATATATATATATATATATATATATATATATATATATATATATATATATATATATATATATATATATATATATATATATATATATATATATATATGTATATATGTATATATATGTGTGTGTGTGTTTGTATATTCGTTACATAGTACACATTTTAAATTAAACATGGAGATCACTATTTCCATAAATCTTTCAAAGTATAGATAACTCTAAGTAAAACATCATGCGTATAAAAAAGAAGATTAAAATAATTTGATTTCTTAAAGACTTAGTGTTACAAAATATTTTAAGCTTTTATGAGAGATACGTGTACATTTTAACCTTAGAATTAAAACATGAACGTATGTATCATATAAGATTAAATTAGTTTGCAACGCTTAAAGGATGGAGTCTATTTTTTTAACACCATTGTTCTTCCTACAGGTTCTTCTACTGCATAAAACACTTAAAATTTCATACGAAAACTAATATATATTATTAAATAATAATATACATTTATTAAATTAATGTACATTAAAGTAAAAAATCTTTTTGTTGAGAATCGTGTTTTTTAATGTTTTATTATGATTTGAATATTTATTATTTAAATCAATACCAATAGTTATAAATTAATTAGTATTTTTCATATGACACAGTTTATATTAACCAAGATTTCTGACATTTGAAATACTGGTGGTAACAATTAGCTCGAATAAACAAGATTCTACTGTAATTTTTTTTGCAGTATTATCAAGTACAGATGCATTCCCTGCACTATATTTAATTTTATTACATTAATTAAATTAGGATATATATAATACTGTTTTGATCTAATTTTAATTTAATCAATTGACAAAATAATTCTAAGAAAAGTTCACTAGCCTTCTTTTCAAATATATGACTTTTCAAAAATCCTTTCGAATATCCAATTATATTCCTCTTAAAAAACGGATTTTATAAGAGACTAGTAATTAATTCACTATGGTAGGAAATATTCGTTGTTTGACCATTGTCTTTAAAACTGTTTTAAACATCGCTTAAACTTCGAAGTTTAATGATATGGCCTAGATACTAATTACCCTGCAAGAAACCGCGTAATTACTCCCTTATAATATATGAGATAAGCCATAATACTAAATTCAGTTTCTTTCGAGATGCGGAAAAGGTCAAACTAACCATTAATCATAATAAAAGTTACTGAAATGTTTGTTCATTCTTATTTTAAATTTTGTTTTAAAACACTAGTGGATAGTTTTGTTGCTTCATAAACTGT
>CM063510.1:82352346-82354846 GCA_032207245.1 Pardosa pseudoannulata | reverse complement strand
CTTTTAAACCTGCATATTTATTTCATTGATATTGGAACAAAACAGAAATTTGAAATTATAATGCGATGCAAATTTCAAAAAGGCACATTTTAAATTTAATCTTAAAATAAAGTTGTTAAATATGTATTATGTTTTCATTTTAATAGAATTTTGATAACAAAAATCAATTTCTTGCTGTTAAACTTTAAAACAATTACACTCATACAGAAGCTGTTGATCTTATGAAAACAATTATTTAGTGTAATTATACTAAAAGATATATGTTTACAGATTTAAAATGGAGCTAAATATAATTTTAAACGGTATATTTCTTAACATTTATTAATATGTATACTTTAATGCATCTGTATAATTGTTTCTAGACGCAAAAATATGTTAATTGTAAAACATTATTAATAGCCAATTCGTTTTCTTATTCAGATAAACTATTTACCTTAAGAAGGCTAATAATATTTTACTGTTGGAAACTTAAAGTTCATTTTAACATTCATACTTTATTAAATTTATCTTCCTTAGTATAGTAACAATAAACTTATATAGCAATAATATTCTTTAAAAATTATAAGAAAATGTAATAATCAAATTTTTAACATTCTATAGCTTAAAAAAAGTTTGTTTTACTTACTGTAATAAGAGTAATGTCATATAGCAATATTTTTAAAATCTTCGAGAAAAAGTCAAATTTTAACATTCTATATCTTCAAAAAGTTTATCTTCTTTAGTATAATAACAATACCATTATAAAACAATATTCTTTAAAATTTACGAAACAAATATAGCTTAATAAAGTTTACCTTTCTTACTTTAATAACAACTACGTTATATAGCAATATTTTTTAAATTTCCCCCCAAAAAAGAAAAAATTTAATTTTTTAACATTCTATATCTTAAAAAAGTTTATCTCCTTTAGTATAATAACAATACCATTATAAAACAATATTCTTTAAAATTTACGAAAAAAATATAAAAACAAATTTTTAACATTCTACAGCTTAATAAATTTTACCTTTCTTACTTTAATAACAACTACGTTATATAGCAATATTTTTTAAATTTCCCCCCAAAAAAGAAAAAATTTAATTTTTTAACATTCTATATCTTAAAAAAGTTTATCTTTTTAGTATAATAACAATACCATTATAAAACAATATTCTTTAAAATTTACGAAAAAAATATAAAAACAAATTTTTAACATTCTATAGCTTAATAAAGTTTACCTTTCTTACTTTAATAACAACTACGTTATATAGCAATATTTTTTAAATTTCCCCCCCCCAAAAAAAAATTTAAATTTTAACATTCTATATCTTAAAAAAGTTTATCTGCCTTAGTATGATGACAATAACGTAATGCTGCAATATTTTTTAAAACTTACCAAAAAAAGTAAAAAATCAAATTTTTAACATTCTGTAGCTTAAAAAGTTTATTTTTCTCACTTTAATAACAACATCGTTATATAGCAGTATTTTTTTAAATATACCAAAAACGTAAGAAAAAAAATTATTTCAAAATTATTGATAAATTATGAAATTAATATAAGAAGGTCATCATAAAAGAAAAAAATATTTAAAAGTTACTAATATATATATATATATATATATATATATATATATATATATATATATATATATATATTTATTATTCATAAAATAAGTAAATAATACAAAAATAAATAGAGACATATATTTGTGTCATCAAATTCTTGGAATTTAAAAAGAAATTTTCAAAAAGAATTATCTAAATTATTCTCCAGAAAAACTCATTCACTAAATTTTGGGTAGCTTCTTTTTTAGTAATTCACAGAGACAAAAAAGAAGAAAAAAAGAAAGAAAAAAGAACTCTCCGAAGCTCCCATTCTCAAGTGCAAAATGTGCACAATTTTCTCTGCCACAGCACTTGATAGTTGTCTTTTCGTCTATCAGATAGGGACTGTTTCATTAGCGCCGAAAGAGCTTGTCTAATGACCACACATATTTCTTCCACGAAAGACTTCATTAGTGTAACTGTCATCAACGACTCTTTGTAGGATACATAAAATAAAATGCTCTCTGATTCTAAGGGAAATTGTTCTGTTTCACGTCTGAGGCAAACATGCTGATGGTGACCTAAGTAGATGTTGTAAGAGGAGTGTTCGTGACACACGGGAATGATTGAGCTGACACTGTGTTAAGGTTGAAAGTCGGTACTTTTAATTTTGCTCACGATCGTAAGCATTTGACTAGGAACATATAATTAAGGGTAATAGTCCATTTTACATTGTAAAAATCAACCTTTTTTTCCCTCACTCTAACAAATTATACAAAAATAATTATGAAGTTTTATAAATTGCTGAGGTTTAAAAAACATTCTTTTGATGAGACATAAAACATTTTCTGACCTATGAACTACTTGTTATATTTATACAGTATACTGATGAATAGAAATGTATACACTTAATAGACTTTAGAACTAACATGTTTCTCTATTACAAAATATACGGAATTATATAATACAATATAGA
>CM063510.1:82327346-82347346 GCA_032207245.1 Pardosa pseudoannulata | reverse complement strand
ATTTAAATGTGAATATAAATGAGTAATTAAATAAATGAATTTAAAATATTTTTATATATCGAAGATTTGTCTATCGTAAAAAAATATAAAAAGAATACAGCAATTTAAGTATAATTATGTATTTTTCATTTACAACCTACATAGATTAGAAGAAAATATAATTCATTGTTTTGAGAGACATTTCTCAATTAACCACTGTACATAATACTGTTAAAAGAAAAATAATTATTAATTACAAAATTCACACTATTGAAAGTTTACATTGAGTTTTTTTTATGAAGATAGGACTTTTAATGTTTAGAAGAAAGATAATATTTTGGTTATAGAAAATTAGTTTGTAGTCTTATATTCCAAAAACTAATGAAATAAGAGCTTACAACATTATATATATATATATATATATATATATATATATATATATATATATATATATATATATATATATATATATATATATATATATACATACAAACTTATACATATATACAAACATATACATATTTCTATCTATAGGCACGTGTGCATTGACAAAGAGAGTGAGGGACATAATACAGTTAATAAAAAGTTTTTTAATACATTTTTTTTCTTTTTGTGTTATTGTAAATTTATTATTTATTTATTTTTTAAACTTTTTTCAATAGGGTGTGTTTTATTTGATATAAAACATAGTCAATACTCGTAATTCAAAATGAATATATTTAAATTATTATTTACATACTTCTATTGTATTATACATTAAAGTCCATTAAATGAGAATTCATATCAAAGGTTTTCTCATTGTTTCAATCCTTTTATTGATATGAAAATCATAATGTGTTCTATTATAAAAAAATTAATTATTATTTGCTAGACACGTTTATGTTATATAATTAAAATTACTATAAATTGTACTAATATTAAGAAACTTACAAATATATGAAAATGCATAATTATTATACCTTTTATGTGCACATTTATTGTTTCTTTTTAAGGTTTTATATTAAACAGTCAGCTAAGGAATTCAAGATTTTAAAGTTTCTATTACGCTCTCTCTTTATTTGCTATTTTAAAAAGAGAAAAATACATTTTATTTTAAAAAGAAGGCATTATACGAACATAAAAACCTTTGAATGACAACTTAATACATTTTGTTTCTTAACCATTTTTCATATTTCTATTGAACCTCGTGTCACTTATGACTCGTAATTTATCATCTTCAAGAGATATTTCATGAAGCATACAAACTTGTATAAAATGTATCTTTTCATCCCATCATCACTCTGGAAATCGACTTAGTTCATGGAAACTAACCTTACTAAGTATAAAAGCATAAAAAAACTTTGCAATTTATGAAAATACGTGATAAACAAAGCCCACATGTCATGAGAACTAAATTATATGTTAATGAGTTAACAACAAGCTTTTCATCAATTATGTGTCAATTTTCCTTTTCAAATATAATATCTAACTTTTAAATATCTAGATTTACTCAACATAACTTTTTTAAAAATATTTTTCAAAAACACTTGTTCAATCATTAGGACATTTATTGCTCAATTAGCCTGGGCAATTACAAGAATAAGAGACTAATTTTATCCAAGTGCTAACGACTGATTTATTTCGCCGATTATATATATATATATATATAATATATATATATATATATATATATATATATATATATATATATATATATATATATATATATATATATATATATATATATATATATATATATATATATATATATATATATATATATATATATATATATATATATATATATATATATATATATATATATATATATATATATATATATATACATATATATATATATATATATATATAATATATATATATATATATATATATATATATATATATATATATATATATATATATATATATATATATATATATATATATATGTATATATATATACATATATATATATATATATATATATATATATATATATATATATATATATATATATATATATATATATATATATATATATATATACACACTTTGTTCATGGAGTAGACAGTACCTTATGCCTAAATTCGATGATATTTTATTTCAAACTTCTAAATATAACTATATTCTATTGAAAGAAATTCTTATACGTAACTATAAAATTCTTGCTACATAATATGTAAAAATTAAATGCATTCTGTCAGGTATCAGTTTCTTAATAAGCATGTAATATTGGTCTCACTGAATGACTACTTCATACTTCTAAAAAACATGTATCTCATATTTCTAAAAGGCTTTGTGGGTGAATAGCATTTTAAAAATATTTATTCTTTTTAGAAACTTTAGAACGTAAAAGCAGAAATATTACTATCTAGTACCTAAGTATAAAAAGGATTCAAATAAAGTAATCTTTTAACATTAAATGTAAGAGGATAAGTTATTCAAGAGTAAATATATTGAACCATAACTCATTAATAAAAAATTTTATGCTAAAAAAAGTTTAAAAAATTTCATAGAAACAAACAATACAGTGGTTAGATATATAGAATACTATAATGGACAGAAATTTATTATTAAATTTAAATTGACTTACAGAGTAAAATTAAATAATTTTTCAAAATTATATAAGTTTCATGGTAAGAAACTCTTTAGTATAAGAAAAAGTACTGTGTAACTTAATATCGTAAAAACTTATAAACTATACGTAGAGTGAAATACCAATTTTTGATTTTTATGAAAATATTAGCTGTTATATATAAATTAATTGCTTTATACTGCATAAGATATTTAAAGGTAGAAAGACATAAATATTATATATATATATATATATATATATATATATATATATATATATATATATATATATATATATATATATATATATATATATATATATATATATGTATATATATATATATATATATATATATATATATATATATATATATATATATATATATATATATATATATATATATATATATATATATATATATATATATATATATATATATATATATATATATATATATATATATATATATATATATATATATATATATATATATATATATTATATATATATATATATATATATATATATATATAATAACTAATTTCAATACAGATAAAAGCTTTTCTATCATAAAATATATAAATATTTACAGAAATAATATTATCTTTTATGTTTGTGATTTGAAGTAACTAAATATAAAAAAATGATTGAAGTTAATTACATATGCTGTATTAGATTTTTGAATTAATTGATATTCATTGCAATAAATTACGCTGTTTAATATTTTTTAACAATCTCATATTGTAAGGCATTATTTGATAACACGTGTAAGACCAAAATTTTCCTTCTATCATTTATAACAATTATTTTGTTTAAACTTAGATGTGAGAGCAAAAATAATTAACAAATAAAAACTACAATTCTGTGTTCCGCTAAAGTGAAACTAAATTTTACAAATAAAAAATTCATAAACTTTATGTTACGAAAACAACTATGTGATGATTGAATATATCATTTCACGAAAACAGAATATAATTTATTTCTTAACAATGTTTCATATCTCTATCGATCAGTTAGTTATATTTTTCACAGAAATTTATCTTTTTCAAAATATTTATGATGCATAAAAATTTCAAAAAGATCTAATTCAAAAGGTTACTTTTTATGTCATCCCTTCTATTCAAAATATGTAAAAGTTTAGTGATTTGTTTAGTCAGGAGACATAAAAATGCAAAATAATCAAAAGTCGTTAGAAAATGTTTTATAACTATTGCTCCATAAATATCCTGAAATGATTTAAATTAAATTAGTACTCGATCTTAGACTATGTAAGTATGGGTTTCTTTAATTCGTATAATCATTTTATCTAGTAATATTAAGCATTAAAATTAAAGCTAAATAGGGTAAAAATTTTGATAAATTTCATTTCCAAGTAAAAAGGAAATTAATTGATTTCTTAAACTCTTAAATTATGTAAAATTCGTAGATTATTTTTTTTTATTTTTCTTGGAAGAGACAGGGAATAAAAGATATTGAAAAATTCTCTTATGAAATTTTTCCTGAAAGAAAATTAAATTAAGCAATTAATTAATAAATCGAAAATACATTTACTAATTTTGTATTGAAAAACAAAAATACAATACATGTAAGTCATTTTTATGTTTCTATCTGCCTATAATTGTTATAATATTAGCTGAACAATTTATTACAGTTTCCCAGGTTTTTGTCTGATTTATTTACTATTTTTCTAGTGAGAAATTTTAATTAGCATTATAAGAATTAAAAATTTCGTTAGTAACATATGTTAGGAGAAGACAACTTGGTACTTTTTGAAACAAAAAATATTATAAAGTATGATTCTTGCAGTTTTATTTCAACACTCATTTTGTTTAATATATTGCAATTATAAGAATGTAAGGAGTGCAATATAAGAATTGAAAATTTCATTTGTAACATATGTTACAATCAGACAACTTTATTACTTTAGAAACAGAAATTATTATAAAGTATGCTTATTACCACCAGAAAACTTTATTACTTTCAGGAACAGAAATTATTATAAAGTATAATTTTTAGAGTTTTATTTCAATACTCATTTTGTTTTCGACATTGTAATAAGAATATAGTGAGTGCATTATAAGAACTTAAATTAGTAACATATGCTACGAGCAGACAACTTTAGTACTTTTAGAAACAAAAATCATTATAAAGTATGATTCTTACAGATTTATTTCACTACTCATTTTGGTTTTGAGATTAAAATATTCTAGAAATAAAAACAATATATTTGTTTTATCGTTAACCCACGAGTATGCCCGCCGGGCCTTTCAGGCCCGATCATTATAAAAACATTCTACAAAAATATACCCAATAAAAAAAACATTTCATATTTTCAGCAGCTATCTGATAGGTCTTCTAGACCACAATCACATGTATTTCCGCAATTTTCTCTGAATATTTTTTCTCATTAAGGAATACTTTTAATTTATTCGGGCTTTCATCGAATCAAATTATGAATACACATTCCACTAAAGATATTGAAAAAAACCAATAAAATGACGGAAATGTTTTTTTTCCTCTTTAAAAAGGGTTTTATCTGTCCCAGCTCAAAAGAGAGAAAATTTTGAATGTATTGCCTTAAATGTGAGAAAAAGACATGCAGTAAATAGAAAAAGGGCCATTTTCAAAATATGTAAGTGAAATGAATGTTTAAATTTAGTATTTCCTAATTGTATAATAAATTTTCTATAAACTATGAATATAAACCATTTAAAGTCAATTTGTTTACTACAAATTGAATTAAATTACCTGAAATCTTGATACACGACACTGAACAAAAGTTGTAAGCAATAAAATATTTCAAAACGAATTCACATACACACACACACACACACACACATATATATATATATATATATATATATATATATAATTATATATATCTATCTATATATCTATCTATCTATCTATCTATCTATCTATCTATATATATCTATATCTATCACTACACTGAACAAAAGTTGTAAGCAATAAAATATTTCAAAACGAATTCACACACACACACACACATATATATATATATATATATATATATATATATATATATATATATATATATAGATATATATATATATATATATATATATATATATATATATATATATTGTGTGTGTGTGTTATATATATATATATATAAACGAATGTGTTTTAAATAACCCTGAAAAAGTAAAGTATGAAAAGCATTGCAACTTGCAGCACATGAATAGGATGTTTCTTGTTATAATCTAGAAAAATGTTCATTTTTATGAGGATAGGACGTATACTCAACACTAACACACACATGAATTTAGATAGTTGTAGGTAATTCAATATGCTGTAAAATAAAAATGTATTACTTACATTGAAAAGGAATTGTAAAATCGGGAATGCAATTTAGTTTAAATGAAGTGAGAAGTAGACTTTAAATAATTACAATAGAAATTACTAAATTTTGTGATATTTAAAATATGTACGATTTGTACATTTTGTTTTATTTAAAGCATCTGTAGTTATCACTGTATGAAATTTGAAATCTAATAATATAATTTTTCACTCTTTGTTTATTTATTATATCATATGGCCGCCCTTAGCGTTCCAGAAGCACATAAATTCCACTTTACTATTTTGAAGATAAAAAAATGGTTGACATCCTCTGAGTTATAAAATTTGTGAATAATAATAAACGGAACATATTTACTTCTTGGCTTTTTCTGAGGCTTTTTCCATTTTTTTTTCTTTCCCGCCAATCGATTACCCTTTGTCTTAATAAAATCTTTCCGATATTTTTAATCATATTTCAATTGAAAGTTATTTTATTTATACTTTTTGAAGGACTCATTTGCTTCTCCAAGAATAAAAATAATAGCATCGATCGAGTACAGTGGTTAATTTTAGTATTAAAAGTTTCCAGCAAACTTTTTCCATACATTCACGTTTTCGTGCATCTATGTATTTCTGAAGAGACAACTTTGTAATGTTTTATGAAGGTCCTGGTGGATCAGAATAACATCATACTTAATACCTCACAATTCTTCTGAAGTATCCAGTTGGTTTCTAACAATTTCCAAACAAGTATGATCCTACCAGTCTATCAGAAATAGCCTTAAGAATGAATCCATTTAATTTTCAAACAATTGTTATCCTACCCGGTGTATCAGAAATTGTCTTAACAGCTGGTGATTTCTTGTATGCATCCATTCAATTTCTAGTAATTTCCAAACACGTATGTTCCTATCCGGTTGATAAGAAATGGCCTTAATACCTGTTGGATTCTTTTGATGAATCCATTCAATTTTAAAACGCTTATGATCCTTTGTATAATTCTTTTTCATTTTCCCCGACTCTTTATAATGCCCTTTTCTTACGCTGTGCTAACATTGTACCGATTTCACCAATATTTCCTGGTTTTTAGTAATGACTTGTTGACTAAGCCGATTCTGTTAAGCTTAGAGTATTAAATAGCTTATTTAAATAACTAATTGAAATAAACAAGAAAATTTTAGGAGCTTGAGACATATGTGAATGAGATTTTAAGAATCCGATGAAGGTTGATGGAACTCTCCAATAAAATAAAATACATTAAGCGAAGAAAAGGTTGTAACGCTTGTGTTTATATAACGTGATACACTCACTTCCAAAAGTTAAGCACAAGGATAAAAATGCTAATTCCCGGAAGCCAATCAGGATTCAAGGGGATGCAATCCGCTGCAGAGGTAGATGGGAGTATGCAAATATGTTTGTTAACAGCCAATCGCGCTTTTATGTCAAAAATTAGGCAAAAGGTCAGTTTTATAAGATGCCAGCTTTATGAAGGGTTACAGAAGTTGATTGCATGTGCCAATAGAAGGTGTTTAAAACTTTGGTAGAATTTGTTTGCAAGACATCTATGACCTCCAGAAAGCGAATGGAATATTCTGAGAGCTGGCGTGCTGTGGAGCACATTGAAGCAGGACCGTCAATCACAGATGTTGCTCTTTTCTTCGGCATTCATCCTTCTATAATTTTACATTTATGGAAACAATTCCAAACCACACAGACAGTTGTCCGACACAGCTGGTCGCCCAAGGGTTACAACCCCCGCGGAAGATTGATATATTGCTATTTTAGCCAAGCGGAATCGCAGAGCGACCTCCATATGTGTGACATCTATGGTTACAGCGTTTATTGGCAAGGCAATATCTGCAGCTACTGTAAGCCGAAGATTACATATGAGTAGACTGTGCGCCCCTGGTATCACGAGTTCATGTTTTTCTATCCGCCCAATCAAGAGGGGCACGATTGAAGTGGTGCCGGGAACATGTCAATTGGACTGTGTCTGAGTGGGGCAACGTCATGTTTACTGATGAGTCAAGATTTTCTCTGGAGTCAGATGACAAGAGTAGAAGGATATGGCGTGAATAACGAACACGCAATCAGCTCCAAAACATCACCGAACATCGCGCAATTCGAGGCGGAACCATTATGATGTGGGCAGAGATTTCATTAGGATACCGCACTGACCTGCACATCTCTAAACGGGTTTTTCTGACGGCTGTCGGTATCAAGATGAAGTCCTAGACCCTCTTGTGAGATTTTACGCTACAGCAGTTGGCCCTAATTTTGTTTTAATGCACGTCTCCATAGAGCTCACATTGTCGATGATTACCTGGAGAGTGAATTGATTGCGCGTATGATGTGGCCAGCATATTCGCCCGACCTTAATCCCATTGAAAACCTTTGGGATGCTCTCGGCTTTGCCGTATCTTCACGTTTCCCACCTTCAGATACTCTTATTGAGCTGGAAACTGCTCTACAAGAAGAATGTTTGCTGTGATTGACCACCTAAATGAAAACATGGCCACAAGTTGTCAACTTTGTATATAGATGAGGCGGAATATCACATACCCTATTAATCTCCTTTTTTTCAATTTTTGCTGTTTATTTTCACATTATACATAATTATGTTTAAGTGTCCAGTATGTCATTATCTGATAACTTACAAAAATTTAATATTGTTTTCATTTCTGTATATAATTATTGATTTTGTTTTATGCATAAATATATATGCTTCTTGAATGAAAAATTTTGTGTCAGTCAAAGCAGTATTTATTGATTTTTTGCATTTTACATATTTGTGCTTAACTTTTCAAAGTGAGTGTATATTGTTCTCATTTGTACTCACTTCATCAGGTTTCCAGACATCGACCTTCTTCAAGTGTACCCCATGAATTTCGAAACATTTCTTGCTGACAGATTCATCAGTCATGTATGATAAGTTTGAAATTCAATATAAGGGAATAATCTAGCATGTTATTTCTTAGATACGAAAACTATTAAGATCTTTAGTAAGAAATAATGTAAAGTAATTTGTTAAGAATAAATTCATTCATATATCGATTAAACAGATTCAAACTACTTTTCTCCCTCCAATATAGCTTGCATAAGTTGAATACCTTAAAAAAAACACTAAATAGTTAAATTATATGTTTTATAACATTCTTAGAATTTTCATGTGTATAATGTTTTATAATTTCATAATATTTTGTAATTATAATGTTTTATAATTTATAATATTTTATAATTTTTTTCCACAATTTTTTTTAATAAATCTACTTTAATAATATTTTTAATAATAAATCTACTTATATTTTCGACATTTTCCAATATATGTATATCAACCATACATACTAAAATTCTTAATATAAATACCTCAAAATACGTAGTTATAAATAAGTACGAGTTATATAGAGATAGGAATTAATTGTATATAAAGACTTCTAAATTTATAAAAATGTTAACTAAAACAAGTTAAATAACTTCTACAATACAAATATACCTAGTTTACAGGAGTTTAATTCATCTATTCGCCTTTTGGTCTATTGAAAAACTTTATGTATATAACTAAGCAATAAAACATCTAAGCCATAATACCACTGAATTGTATAATCCTCATTAAAATATTCTGGTTTTCTAAAGAACAGTATTATTCTAAGTAAATCTATCTCATAAAAATTCGAGATTCAATAGAAAAGGCATGCATCTCTAGAAAATAATTCGAATTTGAAACGAATGTAGATATGATTTTAAGCATGCAATGGGTGATGAAGGAGATCTCCAGAGAAATAAACTCCATTAGTTCGAGAAAAAGCTGTCATACTTGTCGTGAGTCGATAAAGTCAAACTGGGATTTCAGACACATTCTTCACATTTCAACTCACTTCATCAGGTTTGCAAACATTAGCATAATTCAAATTGACTGCTCCCAAGAAATTTCGAAGATTTTGGCGCTGTGAATCCCATCAGTCATATCGGATGACTTGAAAATCGATTAAAATTAATGGAATCTTTTATAATTTTATATCTAAGAAAATAAAATAATTATATGTCGCTGCAACGAACATTGTAAATAACTTTTTAACATCTCATCAGCAGGAATTAACTAAATTGTGCCACAGATAAACTTTAAAACAAACTAGTAAATATTATTATTATAACCTGTGAGACAATGAACGTTCAATATCTACGATTTATTGGTGGATAATTTTTATAGGTTGTTTTCTTGGTTCAATAGCTGTTTTTTACACTCGCTTGATGTCCTAGGAATGGACCATAATATATTTCATCAAATAAGAAAGGTCTAGCAATTTACAAATAATAAAGTTCTATATGACATATACACATGTAAATATGACAAATGTAAATATACCTGCTATACAGTGAAACTTCATAAAAAATCATCTACGTAACTTATTCGACTGGGTTTAATTGGTGGCTTTTGGTGAAAACAGTAGAAATTGTTTTTGACAAATTATTTGAAAGGTCAGAATGATAGCTTTCTAAAGTTTTTTTATAACTTTGCTGTAAATGAAATAAAAATTATGACCGATATACCTAAAACTTCATTTAAATCATAAGGTGTTGTATTTCAGATGGATTTTATTTGTAGAAAATTAGCAAAATTAGGTTTCTATTTTAAAAATAGATTTTGCCTATAATTTCGAATTAATTAAAATTTATAAAGGTGGGGATTTTTAAGACATATAATTATAGCGAGTGGTAATCATTTTGTATTTTCTTGTCGATAAAATTTTAAATTAATTTTTTAGAAACTATGTTTTGATTTATTACTCCTCGGGAATAACGTAATAACAGGAAACATTTACTGCATCAATGAGAATGCTGTCAATAAAGTCTGGGTGGGTGTAATGCCACTTTGGCATACCAACCCCGAATGAGCGCTGTTAACCCATATTGGACCGCTGTCCTATAAACAGGAGAGCAAATAGAATTCCATTTAATAATAAAGTTATAAATATTTTCTGGGTGGATTTTATTTTAAGACCTTTAAAATAGGCACACTTTATCATAGGAGGGAAAAAAACTGAGAAATCAAAACATATTGTATTGTAAAATTTATTTTTAGCAGCCCCTTAAAAATTGTCATTTTTTAATCTTTAATTTTATATTTGTTATTATTTTTTCAAACATAGGGGAGGTTACTTGTAGTACTCCAGACATTGGTATTACATTCGTGAGTAAAGTTAGGTCCAGAAAATGGTATTATGGCACCAAACACTTTATTCATTTTAACGATGATTCTTCAATTGATCCTCAAGATCGTTATTATAAAATTCGACCTTTTTATGACAAAATCAGCATAATCTTAAAGCAACTTGATATATTTTCTGAAAATCTCACCATCAATGAAAGAATGGTGAAATATGTTGGAAGGCATAGTTGCAAGATGTTCATTAAAAATAAACCTGTAAAATTTGTATATAAATTTTGGGTATTAGCATCCTACAACGGATATCCTTTTTCTATTACCCCTTACCAAAAATGGCAGTTCAAGAACTGCAAAAAAAAGCAACAAAAGTGTGCTTAAAATGTAATGTTGATCTTTGCTTTGAATGTTTTCCCAAATTTCACCTATGAATCAACCTAATACAATGTAAGTGATATTTGTTAGTTTTTAGTAGTGTATTGGACCGTTGGCCTAATTATAAGACAGCTAATTACTTAACTAAAATTTATTTTTTAAATTTTGGTTTTATATGCTTAGTTACACCATATTAATGTTATAAATAAAGTTTTAAAAATTTTCAGAAATATTTAGTTGGTGTGGTACAATATGGGTTAAGGCAATTTCTACCTTTCGTAGTTAACAAGCACTGTTTAGGTGAAAGTACAACTTACCTCGAACACACACGACACAACCATTTTAGGGGCCTTTCGAACTCATGCATACACTCATTCATCCATCCACAAGCCAGAATTTAGATCCAAACCAGAGACTCATCACTGATTCAATACCCCCAGAGGTATAATTTGTTATGGGAACTTGGAGGACTCTGCAGTCACGACATATTTAACGTGCCCTAATTGCCATTAGCATAACTGTGGTTTTGTCCGAGGCGAGGACAGAACTAGCTACTTCTCGGTTACGATACTGATGCTCTACCAACCAGGCTACTGCAGCCCCTATACTGTAGGTCTTATGAATTACAATTTAAAGAGTAAAAAAAGTTTTTTTGAAAATTACAGTTGCTTTAAAAATAATATGTGGGATTGTTTTAAGAAAATGACTGAACTGTAGTTTTTATGGGGATTAACTCTCATAACTTTTAACATAGGTCTTCGATCCAGTTTTTTTTCTATACTTTTTGGTGTCTGGGTGTAACTCCCAAAAACGTTTTTCGATTGATAGATTTTGTTTTATAACGCTAGCTGTAAGTATCTCAAATTTTAACTGAACTTTTTAACACTAGATTGCCCAAGGCAGTCATTTTGACTGTTTTTTAATTTCAATTAGAAAAACAATTATGAAATATAATGACACAATTTCTTAGAATTTGATGACTTTTTCTATAACATATAAATGGGTTTATGAATAATTGTAGTTACTTCCGCCCTCCTTTATTATATAATATTAAAAATTAATTTTAAACAAATTTCTTTACATATTTGTTATTTTTTCACAATGCAGTCATTTTGACTGTTTTGGGGCAATATAGGTATACAAGAAATCTCGGGCAATCTAGTGTTAAATACATGTAAATAGATGCCATTGTATAATTTTCAAAACATTTTATTTTAATATGAATTTATGTGTGCAAATTTGTTAGAATTCTTTCTGACGCAGTTTCTTTAGTTTTTCTAAATAAGGTACTCAAACTCAATCTATTACACCAAGATGCATTAAGTGAAATTATAATTCATATTCGAGTCTTGATGAGTTTTGGTTCGCAAAGTTCAAAGCGAGTAAAGTTTATGTTCTCCTAAACTTTCGATCCGATTCTAAAATATATTTAACCCTCTAAGCGGTTCACACGTACAATTCCGCCAAACCGATGATGTTTTCAAAGCGGTAGTCACATACAATTTTCGACCTCCAAAACGTTCCGAAAATGGATGTAATGTATATTTCTGCCAGTGTTTTCCCCCTATGGACGCTGATAGCTTTTCATGGATTTGTAAATCTCTATTTCGAAGTATTTCGTTTGCGGTAACAGATGTATCTCTAATCGCACCACTTACATAGCTTGGATGACTTTCGTAAAAAAAGATAGAAATCATTCTCTTAAAGAATATTTTTATTTGTACTTTTAGAACCCATTATTTCTTTTGAGATGATCTTCGAGACTTGACGAGCTTTATGTGTATTAAAAATTAACAATCTAAAATGTCTATTTATATCTATTTATAACCGGAAGTAAAGGGAACGAGGGTGGGTTTCCCGTATTCCAATCTAGTCGACAAAGGGTGAAGTAAAAAATCATTGAACACTTTGGTCACTGACACAATGAAACTTTAGCGTATTTTTGGAGACTTTTTTTAATCGGTGTGTACCACTCGGAGGGTTAATATTTTAGAATTATAAGAAATATATTTAAAATTTTTATAAATATGCTTCATATCACAGCGAAAACTACTGTCGTCTTTAAAACGTTCGAAATTCCCCCTTCCTCCCTTACTCGTTTAATGCCAATATTTTCCCCGGTTAAGAGCAGGTGATTAAATTTATTAATTTATCACATAATAAATAGGTAAAAATGCTGTACGCTATCTACCTCTAGAGTGTAGTTGAAATGATAGTTTCGTTCCTTCATTTCCATTAATTACTGTGGCAAAAATATTGGGAAGAAATTAAAGATAATGTTGTAGTAGATACAAAAACTTTGATTTATCTTTTTGAAGGAATTCAACGTGATTCTAATCTGCATTCATATTATCGGAAGACTTTAGAGCACTATATAAAATTATTAAGCATGTACCACATAATCCATAGCCAAAAAACAAACCATTTTTTTACCTGCACTATAGGGTACTTTACAATTCTTAAAAATTAAAAATTTTACGGATCCCGTCATATAATGGGCTATATGACAGTACACTAAATATTATAGATTAAGCAAATATAAACAATAAACATTATTTTATATAAAAACACGAATGGTAGATCAATAAGAATTATAAGAGTAAATCATGTGAAAGACGCTTAGTACATTATTCTTTTCTTAATTCTAAAAAGTTTTTTTGGCCTTAGTACCAATTTTGAAATATATATCGTCAGTTTTTGCAAATTTATAAAATAGATTTTAATAACTAACAATAACAGTTAAATACTTCCATATTTTCCAGTATTCAACCATTTTTTAGTGCACATGCTGATCTTTAACCTTTCAAGGAGTTACATAAATTGATTTATATGTTTATAAAGCATCAATTTTTATTTAAGTATAATTTAAGATATATGAAAATGAAGATAATTCTTATTCAAAAACTCTATACATTATCTAAATTAAAACTTTATGCAATTATTAATTATTCCACTCATGAATAAAATATTTAACACATTGGAGAAATCGAATAATTTAAAAACAATCTGTATCATAATAGAACTAAATTATTCTTCATAATTTTTCTTTATCCACCTTTCTTTATTTTCTTATTTATCTACCTTTCTTTATTTATAAAACATAACGATGAATAGAAATTTATACATTTATTAGACTTAAGAGCTAACATGTTTAACTATTACTACATACACGGAATTACTTAATAAAATATAAATTATTAATAATTTTTTTATATGACTTGCTATATGCTAGTATATTAAATATTATAGATTAGGCAAATACAAATAATAGTCCATTATTTGCTCTGGAAAAAATATTGGGAAGAAATTAAAGATAATTTTGCCGTAGCTACAAAAACTTTGAATTATCTTTCTAAATGAATTCAACAGGATTCTAAACTGTATTCAAAGAATCAGAACACTTTAGAGCACTATGAAGATCACAGAACAAGTTATTGAAAGTGTAATAGATAATTCTCATCCAACCCCCCCCCCCAATTAAGTGCTTCATAGGGTACTTTACAATTCTGGAAAATTTAAACTTTTAGGATCCCGTCATATGACGGGGTATATGCTTGTACATTAAATATTCTGAATTAAGAAAATATAATGAAACATCGTTCTTTTATATACGTAAAAGGATGGTAGATCAATTAGAATTATAATCAATTAGAATTATAGTCGTTCCTTTATATAAATAAAAGAATAGTGGATCAATAAGAATTATAAGATCTATTCATATGAATGACACAGATTACTTTATTCTTATATTAATTCTAACAATTTTTTGGCCTTATTACCAATTTGGAAATATATATCGTCAGTTTTTTAAGATTTATAAAATATATATTAATAACTAATAAAACAACTAAATACTTCAATGTTTTCCAGTATTTAACAATTCTTTTAGTGTGCATGCAGATCCTTAATCTTTCAAAGAATTATATGAATTGATTTATATGTTTATAAAGCATCAATTTTTATTTAAATATAATTTAAGATATATGAAAATGAAGATAATTCTTATTCAAAAACATAAGACTCTATACATTATCTAAATTAAAACTTTATGCAATTATTAATTATTCCCTTCATGAATAAAATATTTAACACATTGGAGAAATCGAATAATTTAAAAACAATCTTATCATAATAGAACTAAATTATTCTTCATAATTTTTCTTTATCTACCTTTCATTATTTCGGGCTCCTAAAGTCTGCCATTCTTTCATGTCAAACAATTTCCTAATAATCAGAGTGGATTGAAATGGCATAAATTTCTCGAACATAATTGGCATTCAAAAGGAATGTGAATATGATTTGAAGCATGCATGGGTGTTGACGGTAATCTCAAGTACAGATAATCTACAATACTCCGAGAGCAAGTTAATGTAGAAAGATAATGTAATCTCGTAGAAAGATAATGTAATCTCATCCTTTAAGATACATTGCTTAAAACTCTTACTCACTTCATCAGGTTTGCAGACATCCGCATATTTCAATATGACATCCCTCAAGAAATATGGATGCATCTGCAGCTGACATATGGATCAGACTAACTGGATAAGTTGGAAATCAGTTAAAGTTAATAGAATCTTTCGTCATTTTATTTGTAATTTTATCAAATAATTGCTCTCTTTAATAAGATGATTATCAATACACTATAGAAATAAAAATAAATGTCAAACACTTTTAGAACTCTTATATATATATATATATATATATATATATATATATATATATATATATATATATATATATATATATATATATATATATATATATATATATATATATATATATATTAGATAGATAACAATTCGCATAGTTTATTTTATTAAAAAAATGTTATAATAATTCCAAAAAATTAAACAATGCTTTTAAATGTGTAAGATGCTGCATGCTTTTATATAAAATAATATTAATTTCAAAATCGCATGGGTTAAAGAAATAATATATAAATACATATAGAGGTATAACTTTGAAACATGGCTAAATTTAATATCATAAAAATGAAAAGAAATGTTGACTAGCACGTAATCATAAGCATTTTCTAAAAGAGAAATTTTTTATATAAATCATAAATTTGACATACCCAAATAATCGGAATGGATAATTATAGGATACAATCTGTTGTATGATAACTATGAGTAGTGTAAAAGAAATATTAGTTCGTGAATTTTGCAGAAACTACTTGTTATATTTATAAAACATCATGATGAATAGAAATTTAAACATTTATTATACTAAAGAACTAACATGTTTAACTTTTACTAAAAAATGCATTACTTAATAAAATATAAATTATTACTAATCTCGTCATATTACGGGTTATTTGCTAGTATAATAAATATTATATATAAAGCAAATATAAAGAATAATCGTTCTTTTATATAAATAAATGAATAGTAGATCAATAAAAATTATAAGATATATTCATGCGAATGACACGGATTACATTTTTCAATTCTTAATTCTAACAATTTGTTTGGCCTTATTACCAATTTTGAAGTATATATCGTCAGTTTTTGAAAAATTAAAAAATAGATCTTAATAACTCATAAAATAACTAAATACTTCATTTCTTCCAGTATTCAAGGATGTTTTAAGTGTGCATGCTGATCCTTAAGTTCTCAAGGAGTTAAACGAATTTCTGAGATATAAATGACATATGGATTAAATTATATGTTTACAGAGCATCAATTTTTATTTAAATATAATTTTATATACCTGAAAATGAATATAATTCGTATTCAAAAACGTAATAATCTAAACATTAACCAAAATTAAATTTCATGTAATTATTAATTATTACATGCATGAATAAAATATTTAACACATAGGAAAATTTGAATAATTTAATAAGATTCTGCTCCATAATAGCACTAAATTATTCTTAATAATTTTTCTTTATCTAAATTTCTTTTTCTCGTGCTCCTAAAGTCTGATATTCTTTCACGTCAAACCATTTCCTAATAATCAGAGTGGATTGAAATGACATAAATTTCTAGAAAATAATTGGAATTCGAAAGGAATGTGAATATGATTTGAAGCATGCGATGGGTGTTGACGGTAATCTCAAAGACAGATAATCTACATTACTCAGAGAGCAAGTTGTCACACGTCGTAGAAAGATAATGTAATCTCTTCCTGTTAGATACATTGCTTAAAACTCTTACTCACTTCATCAGGTTTGCAGATATCCGCATAATTCAATATGACTTCTCCCAAGAAATGTCGAACCATCTGCCACGGATAGATGGATCAGCCTAACTGGATAAGTTGGAAATCAATAAAATTTAACAGAATAATTTATCCTTTCATTTGTAATCTTATCAAATAATTGTTCTCTTTAATAAGACGATTATAAATAAACTATAGAACTAAAAACAAATGTCAATCACTTTTATAACCCTTAAATTTATTTTATAGATAATAATTCATATAGTTTCCTTTTATTATATGATTACCATATTTAAACAAGTGTAAATGTGTTTCCATGTATTTCTTTAATCAATGATAAAAAAAATTATTATAATATTTCCAAATAATTAAACAATTCTATTAAATGAGTAATACACACACACACACACACACACACACACACACACACACACACACACACACACACACACACACACATATATATATATATATATATATATATATATTATATATATATATATATATAATATATATATATATATATATATATATATATATATATATATATATATATATATATATATATATATATATATATATATATATATATATACATATATATATATATATGTATATATATGTATATATATATATATATATATATATATATATATATATATATATATATATATATATATATATATATATATATATGTATGTATATATATATATATATATATATATATATATATTATATATATATATATATATATATATATATATATATATATATATATATATATATATATATATATATGTGTGTGTGTGTGTGTGTGTGTGTGTGTGTGTATAAAAGACATTATTTCATTGCTTGATACTATTTTGAGTTACTCCAAAGTAAATAAAAGCCTAAACATTTTATACATTACGAGATCATGCTGGTGAATCGAATTCTATGTATAAAATTCATTTTGATTCCTTCGAATATTTTATTATAAGCTGAAAGTATACTTCGAGGTGAACGTGTAACTCATAATACCTATGACGAGAAAAACATATTTAATATCCTGAAGAATGTTTGCTGAAGTATAATATTCTTCTAAATCTCATTCCTTTTCTAATATGTGATGCTGCGAAATTGAATACATTACCATAGTATAAGCGACAAATAAATACGAATGGGATTTTAATCATGCAATAAGATGATTATTTGGAACAGAGGTAAAGTCCATTATATTAAGATAAAGATGTAACGTTTTGCATGTAAATTTTTACTTTTAAACGGAATTGATTTTTAAACTTATTTATAATTTAGTGCGTTGTTCACATTAATTCTCACTCAAATTTGTTTAAATCCATCTAATTAAAATTGAATGCATACCTGGAAACCACAAAAGATTTGCTGAGTTAGAGGTTCATCAGTCGAATTCGATCTGAAAATCAGTGAAATTCGATGGAATCTTCTGTCATAAGGTGACATAATTAATACATATAAATACATATAAATACATATAAATATATACATATATAAATACATATAAATATATACATATATATCTACATATATATATATATATATATATATATATATATATATATATATATATATATATATATATATATATATATATATATATAAATATATAGATACTTAATTTCATGAGCATACAGATAATTTTATTATTACATCTTAAATTTAAAAATAGTCTTTGATTTTTAAGCTATATTTAAAATTACAAGACTTGTAGACTGATTTGTTTTGGCTTGGTTTAATGTGCGATGGTCTTTTTTGCAATACGAGTGTTAATGTTACCAGGACTATTGATTAAAGTCGATTCCAAACTGCTACGAACAACTATGTACCATGGGATTGGAATCCATGTTTAACCGATATCAAAGATTAACACCCTAACATTTCAGCAATCAGTTTTGTAGAAAATGGCTGCTTAAATTATTTTCATACAAAATTAATACAATTTTTGAGATCTTATTAGAGTGTACACTAAATACCTTTTACCCTAAAATAATGCAACTTTGTGGACTTGCATCGAATAATTAATATCGCGTTTTTTTGTTATAGTTTTTTTAATTTTAACCATAAGTTTAAAAGTTAGAAAGGTGTAATATGATATTAGGTATAATACAATCTTAGACCAAGAAAAAGACGCACTGAAAATATACAATGAAAATTGGACACTAATTGATAGGTATACATTTTTTAACGGAAAATGAAAAATTTTGAAGTATAGCGTCCAGTGAATGAACACCTGTCGCTTCACCTCTTTTTGTCTGCTCAACCGGAAAGATATTTAAGATCAGAAATTTAGATTCCAGGTCATAAGTTCTTTGTGAATTTTATTCCGTGTACTCAGGTAGACAGTAAATGTGTCTGACATAACAGGTGCTTGAACGAACTACGTAGATGTAAGTATTTGAGAGAGGTCGTGTAGTTGTGCTCAAAGAATCCGTTTGGTCGGATCTGAA
>CM063510.1:82314846-82322346 GCA_032207245.1 Pardosa pseudoannulata | reverse complement strand
TATACTTGATGAGT
This sequence comes from Pardosa pseudoannulata, assembly GCA_032207245.1. Classification (NCBI taxonomy): domain Eukaryota; kingdom Metazoa; phylum Arthropoda; class Arachnida; order Araneae; family Lycosidae; genus Pardosa; species Pardosa pseudoannulata. The sequence goes on along the minus strand of CM063510.1, from coordinate 82,322,332 downwards.
TAAGGTTAATAAAATTCAAAGCGAGTAAAGCTTATCTTCTCCTAAACTGTCGATCCAATCAGAAAATAAATTGGTATAAATATGCTTCATAAAACAGCGAAAACTACTGTCGTCTTTAAAACGTTCGAAATTCTCCCCTTCCCCTTTACCAGTTTAAAGCCCATATTTCAAGCCTTATTTTCTTCTGTTTAAAGAAGGTGATTAAATTTATCAATTAATCACATAATAAATAGGTAAAAATGCTGTACGCTGTCCACCTCCCGAGTGTAGTGGAAAGGATAGTTTCATTCCTTTACTTCTATTAATTACTGGGGCAAAATATTGGGAACTTAAAGATAATGTTTGCGTAGCTAAGAAAACATTGAATTATCTTTCTAAATGAATTCAACGGGATTCTAAACTGCATTCACAGTATTAGAAGACTTTAGAGCACTATGGAGATAAAAAAAAAATTATTGAACTTGTAACAGATAATCCTCAGCCAAAAAACAAACCATTTTTAACGTGCCTCAAAGGGTACTTTGTAATTCTGAAAAATTAAAAATTTTATTATTAATTAAATTGAATTAATTAAAATGATAGTTTCATTCTTTTACTTCCATTAATTATTGGGGCTAAAAAATCGGAAGTACTTAACGATAATTCGGAAGCTAAGAACTTAGCTAAGAAAACTTTGAACTATATTTCTAAATGAATTCAACGTGATTCTAATCTGCATTCATAGTGTTATAGACTTTAGAGGAGTTTGAAGATAAACGAATTAATGAGAGTGTAGCAGATAATTCTCAACCAAAACGCAAACCATTTTCTTACCTGCTTCATAGGGTACTTGACAATTCTGGAAAATTAAAAATTTTACTGATTCCGTCATATGCCGGGCTCTATGCTAGTATATTAAATTTTATATATAAAGCAAATATAAAGAATAATCGTTTATTTATATAAATAAAAGGATGGTAGATCAATAAGAATTATAAGATCTATTCATGTGAAAAACTTTTAGTACTTTATTCTTTTCCTAATTCTAACAATTTGCCTTAGTACAAATTTTGAAATCTATATCGTCAGTTTTTGCAAACTTTAGATAGCCTTTCTAGTTTTTCTGCTTTAATTATTTTCTCATGGGTTGGCACTTTTAATCTATTCTGTTTTGTGTTTTGCTATGAACAAATATTTTTATTACTATCCATAAATAATAATAATAGAAAACTCTTGTCGGAGATTCACAAAGCACCTAGCTCTATTTCCTTCTGTTCAATGAAAACCTCATAGTTTTGAATTTTATGTGTTGGTGTGTGGTGTCTTTTTTAAAAACTTAATCTTGAATTTTTATATTAAAGTATAACAAAGGTTAAAATAATATATTATACTTTTCATGCAAGCAATGCATATAAATCCTTCCTAAGTTCACCGAAGATATTCTAGTTATTTATTTAAAAATTTTTCAGAAAATTATGTCGTTTGATTTATTTTGCTGTAATTTGAGCAAAATTTACTATTATCTATAAACACTTCCCATATATTTGAAAATATTGAAAATAGTATTTATTTCGTTTAATTTATTTTCAAAAATAATCATTTCCTATCATATTGATGATAATGACAAACACAATTAAAGAGAAAAAAATTCTATTTTTGGTACGTTTTTCTCAAATATATTTCACAGGCAAGGGGCTAAATATAATATACCGTTTCAATTCAGAATCACATTTTATAAACCGTATACCATGGTTTATGTCAAAAGATGTGTATTTATGTCAAAAGATATGACTTAGAATTTTATACTGGTTTGGTAATCAAATATTATCTAGGATAAAATAAAGTATCATAATGTTCTTGACACCAATACGCAACCAATGGATGCATTTCACTTTTGTATTATCAATGATTTTTAAGTTCAACAATATGTCTATAAAACATTTGAAAGAACAGAGGAAAAAATATTTCTCTTTCACAATAACCCCCTTCCACGTGAATTAATTTTCAAATAATACAAGAACCAAATATAGTGGCATACATTTCTGGGATTTTGAGTAAGCGATAAGCGTTGACTGGAATATCGAAGAGAGATAAATTCCATTATTTCGAAAGAGAGTTGTCATGCTTATCATGGAAAAATAATGTCAACTCATGATTTGGGATACGCTCTTTACATTCGAATTCACTTCATCAATTTTTCAAACATCCTTATTAATTCTAAATAATTATTCTGCGAATAATTTCGAAGCTTTTGAGAGTGACAGGACTATTAGTCACATATGATAATATGGAAATTTGTAGAATTAGAAAGAAATATTCCACGTGTTTCTATTTATTATAAGTCGAAAATAACCTAAGACTTAAGCTCTCAAATTAAAAGTAAATATTTATATATTTGAATTGTTTAAGAATTGCATATATTTGAATTATCAGCAAAATCCATACTAATTTTGTAATACTTTATGACTTTGTATTACTTTTAGAACATTAAAACTAAAATTTTAAATAAAATTAAATAAAATTATATATATATATATATATATATATATATATATATATATATATATATATATTATATATATATATAATATATATATACATTAAAACATATATATATATATATATATATATATATATATATATATATATATATATATAATTTTATATTAAAAATTCATATGATGCTAAATCTTTGCAAAATCTTACAAACAAAGTGAATATAAGTAAAAAAAAATTATGTATATTGCATTTCTTTTTTATTAAAATAAAAAAATGTGAAAGACATACATATCTTATAAATATTTCCCTTGTAATTGATTGAAAAGTTCTAAGCATATCGTTAGCAAACAGTAAAACTTTAACATTAAAAACAAGTGTGACTGAACACTCGTCCATATTAAAAACGTAATGTTAATAACAGGATTTCATTTAAAAGCATTATTATGGTAAGTTAACTTATGAGAAATAAAACCAGATTTCATTTACCATTCCTTTTTTATATGAAGAAAGCCCAGTTTTCTGATATCATGGTCGAGGTTTACAGGTCAAACACATGTCACCCTGAAGCAAAATAAATTGGTTGAAAATGCTGGATATCAATTGAGTAATCCGCAATTTCTTTATCCGGCAAAGAAAACACATCCTGAATCCGTTTCTTTTATGTAGCATAATGATTAATTTTAATAAGGTGTTAAAGAAGAAAATTTCCGAGTGTACCGTTTCTCTAACAGTTGGAGGTATGAGTGAAAGAAAATATATAATTATCGAAGATATAACAGTTTGAAATAAGCATGAATATGATTTTGATCATGAGATGGGTGTTGACGGGAATGTCGAGTAAAGGTAAATCCCATCGGTTCTAGAGAAAAGGGCTGTGTTTCTAGAGAAAAGATGAAAATTTCCGCCTGAACCATTCTCTAACAATTTGAGGTATGAGTGAAAGTAAATATATAAGTATCGAAGATATAACATGAGTTTGAAATAAGAATGAATATGATTTTAAGCATGAGATATGTGTTGACGGGAATTTCGAGTAAAGGTAAATCCCGTCGGTTCTAGAAAAAAAAATGTTGTGTTTCTAGAAAAAAGATGAAAATTTCCGCATGAATAAGAATGAATATGATTTTAAGCATGAGATATGTGTTGACGGGAATTTCGAGTAAAGGTAAATCCCGTCGGTTCTAGAGAAAAGATGAAAATTTCCACGTGAGTAAGTATGAATATGATTTTGAGCATAACATGAGTGTTGACGGGAATATCGAGTAAATGTAAATCCCGTAGCTTCTACAGAAAAGTGCTGTGTTTCTAGAGAAAAGATGAAAAATTCCGCTTGAATCATTCTCTAACCATTTGAGGTATGAGTGAAAGAAAATATATAAGCATCGAAGATATAACATGAGTTTGAAATAAGAATGAATATGATTTTAAGCATGAGATATGTGTTGACGGGAATTTCGAGTAAATGTAAATCCCGTAGCTTCTACAGAAAAGTGCTGTGTTTCTAGAGAAAAGATGAAAAATTCCGCTTGAATCATTCTCTAACCATTTGAGGTATGAGTGAAAGAAAATATATAAGCATCGAAGATATAACATGAGTTTGAAATAAGTATGAATATATTTTGAGCATAAGATGGGTGTTGAAGGGAATTTCGAGTAAAGGTAAATCCCACCAGTTCTAGCAAAAAGTGCTGTTCTTCTAGGCAATAGAGGCTTACAGATGTTTTACTATTCGTACTGTGATCTGGATGGCCCAGGTCAGGGATTCAACAAACTTACCATTGGTATCTCCTTTTGCAATTTTACAAATATTCGCATAATTCAAATGCGCGAAGCTCTAATTGGTATTTATATCGTCAGGCATATTTTTTTAACTCTTTGCACATGACGGCTCCGCTACAGAAAAAATGCAAAATAATTAGTTTTTCCGATTTGTTTTTGTTCTTATGTTAAAAGCTGAAAATTATATGCATTGTCTCTGTAGCAGAACCCTAGAATTTGAAGACAATTTTTAAATGGCTATGCTCAGGAGCCCTAGAGTGCAAAGGGTTAAAGTAAAAATTTGAATCTATGAAATTCCATGTAGTCCAAAATATCCCTTTAACTCTTTAAAACACAAGTATTTTAGAAAAACTGGTAAAAGTGATAGATTTTTTGACAGAAAAGACATATATAGGTATAGAGTAAGATATTTTTTGCAGTTTCAGTTTGGCGGGGGGGGGCTAGTTAGTGGGAAATAGGTAAAACTCATAAAAGAAATTGTTATACAAACAAAGTGTAAATGATTTGATTACATGTTTATTTTGAAATTGACGCCTGTCCAAGATGAGAAAATGTGTTAAGTGATAGTCAATCTAATTTAGTCAAATAAAATTAAACAGACTTCTTAAACAGTCTTAAGTTGTAAAAAATGGAATTGTAAAAGTTATCGTTGCAGAGTATCAGCAATGTGTTTTAAATGTGAATGAACATAAACAAACTTTTAAAAATAAAACTGACGTTTAATTTACTTAAAACATACAAAGAAAAGGTTTAAGACAAATAAACATGGTATAGAATCCTTTAAACTGGTAACTTAAACTGTTAAACAATATTACTACTAGTAAAAGAAAAACATTGAAAACGATTACAAAAATGAATATATTTGACCTTACTAAAACTTGGGCTAACCCAGAACCAGAACCTCATAAAGCGAAGTTGTTTGCCACTCCTCATTACACAGATCGACTTCTCAAGCAACAAACAAGTTAAAATGAGCCGCTTAAGTAAGAACTTGTATTATTAAATTCGTTGGGATAAATTTCCCTTACCAAATTAGAAGCTGACTATTTTATTGAGTTCAGAAGTCAGCCTGGCCAAAGGTTATATTAAGATACGTACTTTTGACTAGTATTTTGTGTATGAGTGAACAAACCTAGGTGTTTCGTTTGACAACATTAAGTACTTAAGGCATAGTGTCTCTTTTAAGGGAAGGTTAAAAATAGTATGAAAAAGTTTAAAATTTTCTTGTAACTATTCATCTTGTTCTGAGAATATAAATGATAATCCTATAAAGAAGCTTTTCAAATTTTCCAGTATCTGCATTTATTTATATTTATATTTTCATTGGCAATTTAAGATTTATCCAACTTCGAATATAAATTTTTCATCCGTACAGCAAGTGGTATCACAGCTAGTATATATATCTCCTATAAATAATGCTTTTAAGTTCTTTTTTTGCAGAAAGTATCAAAGAAAAGTTTCATTACAAAATTTTTCATTTAAAAATGAAAAATTTTTATAAGTGGCATTCTACGGGTTTCATATCATAGTTTATCCTTAACTAGAACATGTTCTGATATTATAAATTGTTTAAATTTAAAAATTTCTCTAACCACAAAAATAAAAATGAATCATTCAATTTAAGTGAGTTAGAAAACATATTCAGCAGGAATGAAGTATTAATTAATCAAAAGTAAAAAAGATGTAATTTAACGTAATGCGTCTTTGAATGATACCTCTCAAAATTAAAAAAAAGTTATACAGTTGACTCCTTTATAACCGACTATCATTTAACTAGATTTAAGGTTTAACTGGGCTACTTAATTTGATTATAAAAAGTAAAATATGCTAAAAAGTACAAAAAGTGGATAATTCAGTAGTTTTAAGCACTAGAAATGGCTTTATAGTATGTAGAACAGTGAACATTCTGTCCATCCAATGATATAAGGCTTTACAAAAATTCCAAATTTTAGCAGCGAATCACCGAATTTCCAATCTTTAGTAGTAAAAAAATATACACCATTTTTTAAACATTACTATTAATTATATATAAAATTATATACTAGACTCCATTTTAACCGGCTGCCATTAAACTGGATTTCCGATTTAACTAGGCTAATTAATTTGATTATAAAAAGTAAAATATTCAAACAAAGTACAAAAAGTGGATAATTCAGTAATTAAGTATTTTAAGCATTAGAAATGGCTTTATACTATGCGGTACAACGACTATCTTGTCCATCAATTGTACATTATAATGCTTTTCAAGTTTTTCAATATCCGCATTTATTTATAATTATATTTTCATCGCCAGTTTAAGATTCATCCAAATTCACATATAAATTTACCTTTTCATTAATACAGTGAGTTATATCATAGTTAATATCTATATCTCTAATAAAATTTGATTTAAGTTCTTTTTTCGCAGAAGGCTCCAAAGAAACATTTTATTACAAAATATTTCATTTTTTATAAGTGGCATTCTACGAGGTTTCAGATCAGATTTTATCACTAACGAAAACAAGTTCAGATATATAAATTATTTAAATTTAATAATTCCTGTAACCCCAAAAATAAAAATAATTCCTTCAATTTAAGTGAGTTAGAAAACATATTCTGCAGGAATGAGGTATTAATGCATCAAAAGTAAAAAAAAAATAATTTAACGTAATGCGTCTTTGAATAATACCTCTAAAATTTAAAAAAAAAGTTATACATTAGACTCCTTTTCAACCGGCTACCATTTAACTTGATTTTTGGTTTAACTGGGCTAATTAATGTGATTATGAAAAGTAAAATATGATACAAAGTACAAGAAGTATATTATTCAGTAATTTTAAGCGTTAGAAATGGATTTATATGGATTTTATGTGGAACAGAGATGATCGTGTCCATCAATTGTACATTATTATGCTTTCTAGTATCCGCATTTATTTATAATTCTATTTTCATCGGCAATTTAAGATTCATCCAAATTCCCATATAAATTTACATTTTCATCAGTACAGTGAGTTATATCATGGTTAATACCCATATCTCTAACAAAATTTAAGTTCTTTTTTTGCAGAAGGCTCCAAATAAACATTTTATTACAATTTTAATTTTTTATTTTTTATAAGTGGCTTTCTACGAGATTTCAGATCACAGTTTATCCCTAATTTTAACAAGTTCAGATGTTATAAATTGTTTAAATTTAATAATTTCTGTAATCACAAAAATAAAAATAAATCCTTCAATTTAAATCAGTTAA
>CM063510.1:82299846-82309846 GCA_032207245.1 Pardosa pseudoannulata | reverse complement strand
AGAAAATATGACAGAGCCTCCTAGGAGGTTGTGCTTCTGCCTATCGGTCCATGGAGGATAACTTATTTCCCTTCTACCTCCCAAACGATAATCCGATAGAGTCATTCCCCTATCCGCCATCTTGCGAAGCACCACTATAGGGTTTGCAGGCTTCCCCAAGGAAATCCCCAAGGTATCAGTTAAGAAGGCTGTTGAAAGAATATCGATAAGGTATTAAAAAATAATTCTGTAAGTAAAGCAATAAAATTTATCATGCCTTTAAGCATAACTGTAGAAATTAATGTGGGTTTACTGTATGTATCATTCAATAAATTTGTTATTTACACTTACTCTAGGCTTATATAATTCATAAATAGAGAAATTATCAAAATTTTAATATTAAAAACAAATTTTTATACTTACGTAAAAAAAGAAAACATATAAATTTATCTACATATTTTTAAATATATTTAAAGCATTTTTATCAGGTCTAACATCTTTTTGTTTGTTCATTTGAAACTATTTCGTGTGTGACAATCTCTTGCTCAAGGCAATGATGGATTTTGACAACTTGTTTGTTTACTCCAGATGATGGTGACTGATTATTGATTTCATATAATTTAGGTTAAACTTTTTATTTTCTTTATAAACGGGTTAAAAATTAACGTTAAGACTTTGAATTTTATTTATTACCAGTGAAACTTATTAGATTTAAATAAATATTTTGTAATGGAATTTTATAACATTTTATTTTATTTAACTCTCATTTTAATAAATAGGTAACTGAAATTTATAATGATTGTTTTAATCAAATATAAAAAATAACAAAGCATTTTATTACATATGTTAGTTAGTATGCACAAATAAATACTCTGTCGAAAAATTCATCTATTTAATATATTTTCTAATTAAATCACCCTCATTCTCATTAACTGTGATTAGGATTTATCTCAATTTAAATATGAAAATTAAATTAATATACTTTAAAACAAATTTATGTGTTATTTATATTACATGTAAACATCATATAAGGCAGTGTTATTCATTTAATTCAATCCAGTTTCCTTTTCAATAGTTGCAGTTTTTAGTTTTGGTTAGTACAGTCGCATGTATTAATAATACAGGTAAAATTCGTTGATTTTAGATTAGCTTTTGTGAATATTTAATTTGTTTCACATTAGAAGTTTTAATTTACAAAATTAATAGAAATACTTATATTTTACATTTAAAGTAGAGTTACAAAATACAAGTAGATATTCACTCTTTTCATAATAATAACATTTTGTTCTCTGTGGTAGATACAATAAAAGAAGTTTACAGGGCAGAACTTTATAAATATTTTTTTTAGAATACTTTTTTTGTTATTTTCAAAATCAGAGCACGTGTATTCTTTTATTAATCATTATTCAAAAAAATTTATTTCTAAATTTCTCTTAAATATGAATATTTTATTGTTATAATATTTTACATACATATTTCTCAGTAAAAGTACATTGAGGAATATATTGAAAGCAATAAATAATAAAATTTCATTGCATATCTTAGAAATCCTTACTCAATCTGGTTTATAAAATTTAAAAAAAGTATTATATGTATGTCTTCTTTCAAAAATATGCAAAAAATTTTAGAAACGTACAAGGCTGATATTTATTTTCCTTACAACAGTGAAGTCATTTATTTAAATTTTAAAACTGATAAAAATTAATTATTTAGTGTTACATAGCGATATTCTTGTATTTCTTAGAATAAGTTACACTTTAAAGTAATATTATTCAAACATATTATTATAAACACTAATAATTGTAAGTTTTAAATAATATTTTTTATAAATAACAAATAATAATATTAATAGTTTAAAAATAGATAAGAGAATTTTCGAATTGTAATCTATGCTCAGCTTTAGGAATTACCGTTGCGTATCTCGTCCTTTTCCAACTTTGTATCAGTATTCTTGCAATCATTACGCTTTCTCTTATATATTTTTTAGTATTGAATAAGAGTTTTATAAGTTTAGAGTTTACTGATTTCGTAATATTCTTTTTTAAAATACCTACGTAATCGTTACTAGTGTCTATCATATGCGATATAATACAAATCATATTAATTTTCAATGCTACACAACTGATATAGCACGAAATTTGTTCTCATATACATTTGTAAAAAAGAAGATATCATTAGTTGTAAATACAGAACAAAATCTGGGTGCTCAGCTAGTTTTTAGTAATAATTTAATTGAACGCTGTAATAATAATATCATTTTTAATAGTAGATGTTAAAAATCAATCGCTTTTTCTTTATAGTGAGATTTCATATTTCAACTACATTGAAATTTTGAATTTCCTGCCGTATTTTGTCTAGCTTACTTATTATCAAATTTTTAGGTGTCACTCTATGATCTAACAGAAATGCATACCTTTTAAGTATGTGCATCTTTGGTGTCAGTTACATTTTATAGGTGTAAAAATATAACTGAAAAAAGGTACTGAATTTTCAATGGCATTTAATACTGTAACGCGACGATGGGGGTTCGACAGCGAATTCCTGTTCGAAAACGGACCTGTCGACCCCTTTCGTTCGCACTCGTATAACACACTTTTGAGGAAAAAAAATATTGCAAAGCGATAATAAATTAAAAGAAACTAATTTTGCTAACGGACCTCCTTTACCTTGCAGGGAAAATAACTTAAAAGTAGCCTGACAACTTTTAAACCGGCAACTCTTGTATGGTACGGTAAGTTCCGTCTGAATTTACAAAAAGGTTGACTGTTTTGAAAGGGAAAAAAGTGAATGGTCGGTGGATGGTTTAAAGGCATAACACTCATTATTTCCAATAGCATGAAAAAGCATGATTCATTGAAATCTTAATTAAAATACGATGCAACATTCATGATTATGCAAATTTTAATACTATTCAACATTTTACTTTGATCTAATGTTTATAACAAATATGAAAATAATTTCTACACATATGCTCAGTATGTATCACTTTATGTTATTCTTATAGTATATATTAATAAAAAGTACCTCAATAAATAAAGGTATATCTACTATTCAATTCATGCTTTACTTGCTCAAAATATACCTTAACAATCATAATGGAATATTCTACTTTAATACTATACAGTTCTTAGACCCAATCCCTTATTTTTAAGATGTTAAATTGTAAAATGTATTATAGAAGAATAATAAAGCGCATAAAGCATTTTCTTTCTGGATAATGCTCCATATTTAAAGGCTCCAAGACATATTTAATTTATTGCTGACATGTGTTTGTTAGGCAACAATTTCTGACAAGCATTAAGTTGAAATTGATTGTTGGTTATTTCTTTTTTTTATCGCTTTAAATAAATCCGTTAAAATGCTTTTATACTCTTATGCAATCATTTTTGTGAAATTATGCTTAAAAGTACTTTAAAAATCAAAGAATTATTTTTTAACAAAAAATATAATGTATGTGTTTTAAGTATTTAACAGAATATTCGAGAAATGGTCAAACATAAGTTTTTCAATTTAAGAGCTACACTTATAAATCTAAATAATTTTTTAATTAATATTGATAATTTATTTTAAATATAAGTTTTTCCCCTCACTAATGATTATCCAATATATCCTTTATATAATCCTTAATATAATCCTTAATATATCCTTAATATAATCCTTAATAAACGTATTAAGCATTCCTATTAAAGTATTTGACACATAATTCAATATTTCAAAATATACTTATTGCAAATTATTTAAATTGCAAAAAGTAATATAATTGTATAAGTTTAAAATAACAAAAATAATATGTAATTTTATATGAAGAATAATATTAAATATTCCTTTTTAACTTCCATTAGTATGAGTTATTGGCTATCCGAATGTAATAAATATTTTTTAATAATACTTAAGCAGCTAGTCTTTATAATTACAAGTACTATTTTGTTATTTGCTACATTAATCCGTTAACATAATGGTTTTGTATCTGTAAAATCTAAAGAAAACTGTAGATTTGTGTAAATTCCATACACTTAGCAAACATTTATATACTTTTATTTATAAACACGTATATACAAATGTTACATATAAATATGTCTATTATAGAAGTTTAACTCATGATTGATACTAAAATGGATCTGTTTTTCACAAAAAGTATAGTTTAAAAGGTATCTTTGTAATTTGGATTGAGTATATTGTTTATATATTTATTAAAGAGGGCATCTACTCTTTATAATTACAAGTGTTATGTCGGGATTTGTTGCATTAATCCGTAAACCTAATGGAAATGTATCTTCAAAATCTAAAAAAACCTGTAGATTTGTGTAAACTGCATACACATTGTAAACATTTATACACTTTTATTTATAAACATATCTGTACAAATGTTACATATAAATATGTCTATTATAGAAGTTTAACTTATTCATGCCAAAATGGATCTGATTTTTCACAAAAAAGTATGGTTTAAAATAAATGTTTGTAATTTGGACTGAGAATATTGTTTATATATTTATTAAAAAGTGCGGCTACTTTTCAAAATTACAAGTACTATATTGTGATTTGTTACATTAATTCGTAAACATAATGGTGTTGTATCTTCAAAATCTAAAGAAAACTGTAGATTTGTGTAAATTCCATACACATAGCAGACATCTATATACTTTTATTTATAAATATGTATATACAAATGTTACATATAAATATGCCTATTATAGACATTATTGACATTTATTTAATCTATAACATTTTACTACGTATGCCGTAATATTCAACGTCTACATGTATACACATTGAGTTAATTACAATGTGATATTTATATAGAATTATAGATTAAAATGAATCTAAATAAATCGCATAAAAGTAGATGTAATCATTAAAATACTAAGTGGAACACTTTGAAAATGTATAATAAAAAAATCTGCACAATATAACTCAATCTTTTGTCAAATACTTATAGTTTACAGTTTATTTTTTATTTTTATAAACAATGTTGCATCAAAGGAATATTTTACATTTGATTTCATACAGTGTATGATATTTATTATTTACGTTGAAATATTCTACTGAATTTTTTATAAATATAATAATTGTTATTCAGCCCTTTTTCTCAAAAAATATACTGTTTTAGGACACTTTGAATTATATAACAATAAACCTAAGTACGATGCTCACATATATGTTATACTATTTTATGAAATTTAAAAATTTTGTGTAAAAACATAATTTAAATTATATATAAATGCGATTTGTATAAATTATTTTAATATTAAATAAATAATATAATTATATAAATTATGTAAGTTATTTCTGAAAAAGTTATTTATTAAATTATTATGTTAATATAAATTATCTTTTCTTTTGACTTTTTTTGTAATTTATCTTTCTGTAGCACAAATTTAAATTATCATACCCAGAAAAACTGCATCCGAAATGAATGTCAATACACTGTAAGTTTTGGAGTATGTTTTATTTTTTACTCAATAAAACTACTCACAAAGACTTGTATGCAGAGTATAATGTTTCAGTATAATAATGAAAAAATTTTAAATAAATCGATTCATTAATAAGACTTATTAAAGCTAAATAATTATATAAAAATATTTTAGAAATAGCAAAAATTATCTTAAATATTCTTCTAATCTTCTTTTAAATACCTCAGACGCATAGCATGTAATTTAATTTAAACTACAAATAATTCAGTTTTATACGAGAAAAATTAATGTGTTCAGTGGTTAAAAGCAAAAGCGTTTTGAAGAATTATTCCGCTGTAGGAAGTAAGCAACCTACAGTTCCATCTCAAAGCCTTTCAGAAAACTCAGCATAACCAACAGATGTTCTCAATAAATTAAACACGTCTGGGGTTGCATTTAAATGTGTGCGTTACTTCAAGGGAGGGATATGTTTTATCCCTACGTTACTGGAATAAAATTTTAAATTAGACATGTCAGAAATAAAGAATAAGCTCTCAGAAGTCTTTAATATTAAAATAGAATGAAACGTTAAAGGATTTTGAAATTTGAAGGCGGTAGCTTCAGAGTTTTTATTTAATATCATTTTAAGTAATCGTCATTTATGAATATAAACTGTACATTATCTCTTGCTTTTCCATCATTTGGAGCTTACGACACATTTTTGAATACAGCTCTTCGGCAGAAGATAGCACCATATGCAATTATTTTATTATTCCAAAATTTTGGTGTGGCTCGGACTATGTGGAATAAAAGGCACTGAAGAAGAGAAGATGTGAGATCACGTGACTTAAATTTAACATTTTCTCTTAAATAAATATATGGATATTGTAACAAAGAGTTACAGTTTAACAACGCCAGCTCGAAACTGACCTAATCGCTACTCTTAAATTCTATTGTCTATGAGCTAACCCATTTGGATCTTGTTGTAATCTTCTTGCAAAGCTCTGCTTTGAGAGAATTTGCCATCCTTGATCCTGTAGCTCTGCTATCTCCTTTTTATTTTAATTTTATTGAAAACAAAAAAAAAATTGCTACCTAATTGTGTTAATTTAATCTCTAGTATTAAACTCTAGTTACGACTAGCTGGAACTCGCAATGGGTTCGTGAATGTTAACTTTTAATTTTAAATTGTTCTCACTTCATTATGTTATTACTTTTTCTTGCCAAAACTCAAGCATCCATTGCCTATTTTATTTCTTTGCCCCAGTCGTAGTCAAATTGTAATCTTTAGTTGTTTGTGTAATCTCCTAAGTAGGTCAGAACTAGAGGACTAGGCCCAGGAAGTTCTGCGCACCAATTTCACCGCGTCACCCAGAAACTGACTTAAAGGCGAAAGCGAAGTTAGTGACACTCCTTCGACCCTATTAGTCAAGATGGGTTGCTAACTTAGCCCAAGGCAAAGATGTCCAACGAACTTTTTCAGGAGATCTGCATCTCCCCTCGGAAAGAGATCAAGGAAGAAGGAGTGTGGAGCTTAATTTCTTCTGCACCAGTTTTTACACAATTTCTTTTTTACACGAAGACACCATGTTTTGCATATCTTCGACCGAGTGTGTTCCCATTGGCTTAATGGCCTAATTAGCATTTTTATTTCCTATTTACACCTTTATTTATATTCAAGATAAACAAAATTTAGCAGGAGGAATTAGTTTTTTATCAATTTTGTATTTTCTAGCAAGCTCTCCACTTATACGTGCGGCTGGTCTATACACTCTGTTGGCCTCATTCCTACAGATATTTTAGAGACAATAGACTTTCTAAAGATCTAAAATTTTGAGAGGTGAAAATTTAAATTGAATGCTACGAAATTAAGAGACTAATAAGAATCATATTATATGGAGTATTTTGGGTATAATAAAGTGAAAAATGTAGAACAATTAAAGCAAAATACGGGTTTGGTTAATTTTGATTTAGAGAGCTACGGTCTACTTTTTTGCACCCTGAAAACTAATGAGCTACTGCTTAAATCCGATGTCTTCTGTAACAATAATTCCGTTCAACTCTTTTAACTCTTCCTTAAGCCATCGTCAATGACATACAGTACAGGACTGTTTAAACTAGGAGAAACTTGAGACTTCTCAAACCCATAGAAGGGCGGTTGGTTTTTATTAATTCTGACCCCTCCATTCGGAGTGAACCCCTGTTTTTCCTCCGCGGGGCAGTTGGATTTTTTAGAAGAAGGTATCGCTGCTTGTGGGATAGATATGTTTTGTAGAGACACAAAAAGAGGAAAATCAAAGCTATATTGTTTTTTAGGGCCGTCTCGGGAGCAGTGTTCGATATCTACAAATGATAATTTGATTCCAGTTGTATTCCTTAGGCATTTAATTGTATAAAATTATTTAATCAAGACATATTTGTCATGTAATTTTAATGAGTTTTAAATTTTTTCTTTTCTCAAACACTAAGCCAACGTACCATTATATTACAGCTACGAACATCCGTATTACAATGGGATTCGAACCCACAAAGTTCATAGAATGCATGAATGGAGATAAAAAAGCTTGAAAGTAAATATAAAAATTGATGGTTAATTGTCGTACATTAAATATGGAAGGCAAAACATGTATTTTTTAACACTGTAAAACGCTGATTAAGTCGGGTTCTCCTGCCATGTATAATAATCTGCTATACTTGGCTGTGCCATGGATAAAGACAGGCTATTTATTTTTCTCTGGTTACTAAACTTTACTTTTCTAGCCATAACATAACATGGTTAAAAAATAGAGTGAATTTCTACCGGATTTCATCAATTTCTACAAATTGAACACTTGTTCTGTTCCTTTCTCTTATTTTTTGATGTACCTGGGTATTACGTACTAATGACTTATACCAGGCCATGTTGAGATAACTTACTTGCGAAGAGTTGCCGTTTTGCAGACTTTCTTTTATTTACAAATTTAATTTTGCACAATCTGGTGACGCAAGTAAAAATTTTAATCTCACTACGGAGACGCCGTAAACCGCTGGAATATGGAAGTAACTTGCTGATGACGCTATCTTCAGATGAACAAAAAAAAAAAGTTGAGCGTCCCTTGCCTCTGCCTCTGCTGTCTTCGCTTTGTCTTTCCTCCGAAGAGGCCTTCAAATCTGCTGAGCAAAAAAATCCAAAAATTGCTGTTGCCAAGGCCAAAGACGACTGACCAGCGTTAGCAACCCCTCTTGTCCAATGGGGTTGAATGATGGGTCACTGACATCTTCGTAACTCAGTTAGTTCCCGATTTTTCCAGCTATTTTTCATTATTACAAGGAGAGCAACACCTGTAACTCCTATTTTGTTTTATATCGGGCAAAAACAAGGTAGGGGATTTTTTCAGGAATGGACTTTTTTTGGCTTACCCTCAATTGTGCAGTTTTGCTTGATAATAGCTCCTAATTTGTTGATCATTGATTCTGTGATGAACATTAATCTTCTTTAAAAGTTTTCGATCTTAATAATTGTAAACACAACAAAAATTAATCTAGTTACACTGCTCAAAAATTGTCTCAAAGATGATGGTAGGGCCTGGAAGCAAGCAATTGTTTAATTTCTTAATACAAATACTAACATTTATATTAGTTCACAGAAATTAATATTGGTTTGAGAGGTGTCTCGGCAACAAAAAGTATGAAACTTTATTGAATATCTTTCGTAAAACAAATTTTAATGTCTCTATATGAGAACAATTCATATAGATGTATTATTCTCTTGTAAGAATAAAACTATATTGTATTTTTTCTTTATTTCACACTTAATTTTTGTTAAAGACAACTTATAATATTGAACTTCTAGACGGTCTTTTTGGGTGAGCCATGTAAATTACACAACCCTGGAAGGTACGGACATTTCTGGATGCTCAAAGACACCATGTATTCTTTTTTTTACATAGATATTTATTATTCTATGACTAATTTCTCAGCAACAAGAATTTCATTTTTATTTAAAACAAAGGTCAAAAATATAAAAGTTACTTTTTTGTATATAAATTATAAATATTTAAAAATATATGTATATAAAAAATATTTTATGTTATATATATAAAATAAATTGTATTTATTTATATTTAAAATTTTATTATATAAAAAATTTGAATATTTAGTATAATTTATATATTTTTTAAAATTAAAATATATGTATAAACTTCATATAGTACATTTACAATAACATAATTTATATATACATATACATAAAACATTTTATTTATATATATATAAATATATATTGTATTTTTTTATATATTTTATAACATATCATATATAACTATACATTATAACATATATCATATATAAATTTTTATATATATATTATAATATATATATAAATTTTTATAAAAAATATGAAATTATAACAAAATATATTGTGTGTCTTGTGTGTGATTTTTTTTTCTTTTTTGCTAAAATATTTATAAAAACATTTCTATAATTTATTTTTTTTAGTAAGAATAATTTGTTTAACTCTCAAATTTCTTTCAAGGGTACGTTAGAAAATTATAGTTTTAAAACATTTAAGTGTCTCTTCGAAGTTCAAATATGATATGAGATTGAAAATAAAGGATATAATCTTAGAATTCTATTAATATTAAATTAGA
>CM063510.1:82287102-82297246 GCA_032207245.1 Pardosa pseudoannulata | reverse complement strand
AATTTAGATTCCAGGTCATAAGTTCTTTGTGAATTTTATTCCGTGTACTCAGGTAGACAGTAAATGTGTCTGACATAACAGGTGCTTGAACGAACTACGTAGATGTAAGTATTTGAGAGAGGTCGTGTAGTTGTGCTCAAAGAATCCGTTTGGTCGGATCTGAAAATCAGTGAAATTCGATGACATCTTCTGTCATAAGGTGAAATAATTAACTTTAATGCTCGGGATATTATAATTGGTTAACTGGCAAAGGGAATTCTCGGTAGAGATGGATATTTTATAGATAAAATTAATATAAGTTTAAGTCTGAAAACATGAATTTACTTTTATTAATTTAGAGGTCACAGTTATAGCATGCTCTTGAGCTGAAATTCATGAATTTCTCTTTTAATTTATTGAAAAACATGCACAATTTTTTTACCCCTCATTATATTTAAATCCAATATTTAATTAATATAATTAGATATAAATGTTCATATATGTTAATTTACCACAGGGAATTAAATCAAATAAAATAACTTTTAATGCTTATAGTTACTTAATTTCATGAGCATGTAGACAATTTTTTTATTACATCTTAAATTTAAAATAGTCTTTGATTTTTAAGCTATATTTAAAATTGCAAGACTTGTAGACTGATTTGGTTTGGTTTGGCTTGAAGTGCTATGGTCATTTTGCAATACCAGGGTTAATGATACAAAGACCTATTGATTAAAGTCGATTCCAAACTGCTACGAACATCTATGCCCAAGAGGATTCGAACCACAAACTTCGGTATCGAAGATTAGAGCCCTAACATTTCAGCAATCAGTTTTGTAGAAAATGGCTGCTTACATTATTTTCATTCAAAATTAATACAATTTTTGAGATCTTATTAGACTGCACACTAAATACCTGTTACCCTAAAATAAAGCAACGTAGTGGATTTGCATCGAATACATAAATATCGCATTTATTTTTTATAGTTTTTTAAGTTTAACCATAAACATAAAAATTTTAGAAAGGAGTAATATGATATTAGTTATAATACAATAACAGACCAAGAAAAACAATGCACTGAGAAGATACAATGCAAATTAGATACTAAATGATATGTATATAGTTTTCCACGGAAATTGCTAAATTTTTAAGTTTGGTGGCCAATGAATGAACTCGTGTCACTTCTCCGCTTCAGTATGTGTACTCCGCTTCAGTACTCAGTATTGGCAGTATATTTAACCCTCTAAGCGGTTTGCACGTACAATTCCGCCAAACCGATGATGTCTTCAAAGCGGTTGTCACGTACAATTTTTGACTTCCAAAAACGTTCCGAAAATGGTTGTATTGTACATTTCTGCCAGTGTTTTCAGCCATGGAGTTTTGAGGTAGGATGGTCAGGTCGATTGTTTAGGAACTGCACCCCTACTCCCTGAGGAACAAAGACGCTGATAACTTTTCATGGCTTTGTAAATCTCTATTTCGAAGTATTTCGTTTGCGGTAACAGGTATATCTCTAATTGCACCACTTAAATAGCTTGGATGACTTTTGTAAAAAAATATAAATCATTCTCTTAAAGAATATTTTTATTTGTACTTTTAGAATCCATTATTTCTTATGAGATGATTTTCGAGACTTGACGAGCTTTATGTGTATTAAAAATTAACAATCTATAATGTCTATTTATGTATCTATTTATAACCGGAAGCCAAGGGACAATAACGAGGGTGTGTTTCCCGTATTCTAATCTAGTCGACAAAGGGTGAGGTAAAAAATCATAGAACACTTTGGTTACTGACACAATAAAACTTAAACATATTTTCTGGAGACTTTTTTTCCTAGGTGTGTTCCACTCAGACGGTTAAGAGGAAATTTTTCGATTCCAGGTCATAAGTTCTTTGTTAATTTTATTCCGTGTACTCAGGTAGACAGTAAATGTGTCTGACATATAGGTGCGCAAACGATCTGCGCAGATGTAAGCATTTGAGAGAGGTCGTGTAGTTGAGCTGAAAGAATCCGTTTGGTCTAATCGTCGAAGCTTTCGACATTTAGGCAGAATGGATGTCACTTTTAGACGATGTTGTCAAGAATGGGTAAACCATGGCGACCACAGCGTCTATATGTAAACAGTAGGGATAAAGAAGAGAGCGGTACTCTCAGCATCAGATGTATATTATCATCGATTGTAAGTGCAACTATTCTATACTTGATGAGTTACGGTTAGCAAAATTCAAAGCGAGTAAAGTTTATCTTCTCCTAATCCAATCAAAAAATAAATTGGTATAAATATGATTCATAACACAGTGAAAACTACTGTCGTCTTTTAACCCTCTGACTGCTCATCCCGCGATTTCCACGGGCAATCCAAATTTAGCAAAATTTGCTCATCCCGCGATTTTCGAGGGCATGTGTTTTTCTTCCTTTATTAAGAAGCACATTCCGCCTTTTCACTGTTTAACCAGTGGAATAAATTATACACATTATTAGAAATTTAATTAGTAAATAGAATTATATGACTAGAACTATTATAGTTATATTAGATAACAGAATGATAGATAGTATGTTATAAATAGAAACTAACTATGTTAAAGTTGAAATTTATTATAAAATAAATGTTTTATGTGATAACATCTGAAATTAGTTTTTCTGGAAAGCTTATTTTCTCATGATAAAAGCCAATATAAAAAATCTTTTCTAGAAAAGAATTAGTATTTCAATTATGTATATATATATATATATATATATATATATGCATATATATATATATATATATATATATATATATATATATATATATATATATATATATATATATATAATATATATAATATATATATACATATACATATATATATATATATATATATATATATATATATATATATACATATATATATACATATATATATATACACACACACAATATATATATATACATATACATATATACATATATACAACATATATATATATATACATATATACACACACACACATATATATGTACACACACACATATATATATATATATACATATATATATATATATATATATATATACATATATATACATATATATACACATACACACACACACACATCACATACACACATATATATTATATATATATATATATATATATATATATATATATATATATATATATATATATATATATATATATATATATATATATATATATATATATATATATATATATATATACTTAAACTATGCAAAAATAATACGCAATTTTTAAAGAGATCTCGGTTTACAAATTGAGCAGTCAGAGGGTTAAACGTTCGAAACTCCCCCCTTCCTCTCTTACGCGGTTAATGCCAATATTTCAAGCCTTATTTTCCCCGATTAAGAGCAGGCAATTAAATTTATAAATTTATCACATAATAAATAGGAAAAATGTTATACTTTATCTACCTACAGAGCGTTGTAGAAATGATAGATTCGATCCTTTACTTACATTAATTACAGAGACAAAAATATTGGGAAGAACTCAAAGATAACTTTGGCGTAGGTAAGAAAACTTTGAATTATCTTTCTGAACGAATTCAACGTGATTCTAGACTGCATTCACAGTATCGGAAGACTTCAGAGAACTATGAATATAAACAAATTATTGAGCGTGTACGAGATAATTCTCACTCCTCCCCCAAGAAAAACAATTTTTTTTTTACCTGCCTCATAGGATACATTGCAATTCTAGAAAATGAGACATTTTACTGATCCAGTCTTATGAAGGGCTATATGCTGCTATCTAAACTATTATAGATTAAGCAAATATAAAGAATAATCATTCTTTTCTATAAATAAAAGAATTGTATATCAATAAGAGTTATAAGATATAATCATCCGAACGACAGAGTACTTTATTCTTTTCTTAATTCTAACAATTTTTGGGCCTTATTACCAATTTGGAAATATATATTGTCAGTTTTTGAAAAATTTATAAATTTATCACATAATAAATAGTAAAAATGTTGTACTGTCTACCTCCAGAGCGTTGAGGAAATGATAGATTTGATCCTTTACTTACATTAATTATTGTACCAAATGTTGTGAAGAACTCAAAGATAACTTTGGCTAGGTAAGAAAACTTTGAATTATCTTTCTGAATGAGTTCAACGTGATTCTAAACTGCATTCACAGTATCGGAAGACTTCAGAGAACTATGATATACAAATTATTGAGCGTAATTATTCAGCAAGATGTAAACGGGATAAACAAGAGAGCTTCATCAGCATCAGATATATTAATCGATTTTAAGTGCTATATTCTATACTTGATGAGTTAAGGTTAACAAGTTAAAGCGAATTTATCTTCTCCCAAACTGTCGATCCATTCAGAAAATAAATTGGCAAAATATGCTTATAAACACAGCGAAAACTACTTTCTTTAAACTTTAGAAATTCTTCTTTTAAGTTTATCATTTTTTGCCTTATTCTGTTAACAAAGGCGAGTAAATTTATCAATTATTAAATTAAAAATTTTATATTAATTGTAGAAATGATAGTTTCATTCTTTTACTTCCATTAATTACTGTGGCTAAAAAATCGGAAGAACTTAACGATAATTTGGAAGCTAAGAACGAAGCTGAGAAAACTTTGAACTATATTTCTAAATTAATTCAACGTGATTCTAAACTGCATTCATAGCGTTATAGACTTTAGAGGAGTTTGAAGATAAACGAATTATTGAGAGTGTACCAGATAATTCTTAACCAAAACACAAACCATTTTTTTACCTGCTTCATGGGGTACTTTACAATTCTGGAAAATTAAAAATTTTACTGATTCCGTCATATGCCGGGCTATATGCTAGTATATTAAATTTTATATGTAAATCAAATATAAAGAATAATTGTTTATTTATATAAATAAAATGATGGTAGATCAATAAGGATTATAAGATCTATTCATGTGAAAAACTTTTAGTACTTTATTCTTTTCCTAATTCTAACAATTTTTGGCCTTAGTACCAATTTTGAAATACATATCGTCAGTTTTTGCAAATTTTAGATAGCCTTTCTAGTTATGCTGCTTCAATTACCTTCTCCTGTGTTAGAACTTTTAATCTATACTGTTTTGTGTTTTGCTATGAACAAAAATTTTTACTGCTATCCATAAATAATAATAATAAAAAACTCTTGTCGGAGATTCACAAAGCACCTAGCTCTATTTCCTTCTGTTCAATGAAAACCTCATAGTTTTAAATTTTATGTGTTGGTGTGTGGTGTCTATTTTTAAAACTTAATCTTGAATTTTTATATTAAAGAATAACAAAGGTTAAAATAATATATTTTACTTTTCATGCAAGCAATGCATATAAATCCTTCCTAAGTCCACCGAAGACATTCTAGTTATTTATATGTATTCAGAAAATTATATCGTTTGATTTATTTTGCTGTAATTTAAGCAAAATTTACTATAATCTATTAACACTTCCCATATATTTGAAAAATATTGAAAATAGTATTTTTTTCGTTTAATTTATTTTCAAAAATAATCATTTTCTATCATATTGATGATAATGACAAACACAATTAAAGAGAAAAAAATTCTATTTTTGGTCCGTTTTTCTCAAATATATTTCACAGGCAAGGGGCTAAATATAATATACCGTTTCAATTCAGAACCACATTTTATAAACCGCATACCACGGTTTATGTCAAAAGATATGACGTAGAATTTTATACTGGTTTGGTAATCAAATATTATCTAGTATAAAATAAAATAACATAATGTACTTGACATCAATACGCAACCAATGGATGCATTTCACTTTTGTATTATCAATGATTTTTAAGTTCAACAATATGTCTATAAAACATTTGAAAGAACAGAGGAAAAATATTTCTCTTTCACAATAACCCCCTTCCACGTGAATTAATTTTCAAATAATACAAGAACCAAATATAGTGGCATACAATTCTGGGATTTTGAGTAAGCGATAAGCGTTGACTGGAATATCGAAGAGAGATAAATTCCATTATTTCGAAAGAGAGTTGTCATGCGTATCATCTGAAAATAATGTCAACTCATGATTTGGGATACGCTCTTTACATTCGAATTCACTTCATCAATTTTTCAAACATCCTTATTAATTCTAAATAATTATTCTGCGAATAATTTCGAAGCTTTTGAGAGTGGCAAGACTATTAGTCACATCTGATAATATGGAAATTTGTAGAATTAGAAAGAAATATTCCACGTGTTTCTATTTATTATAAGTCGAAAATAACCTAATATTTAAGCTCTCAAATTAAAAGTAAATTTTTATATATTTGAACTGTTTAAGAATTGCATATATTTGAATTTTCAGTAAAATCCATACTAATTTTGTAATACTTTATGACTTTGTATTACTTTTAGAACATTAAAACTAAAATTTTAAATAAATAAATAAATATATATATATATATATATATATATATATATATATATATATATATATATATATAAAATTTCATATGATTCTAAATCTTTGCAAAATCTTACAAACAAAATGAATATAAGTAAAAAAAAATCTGTATATTGCATTTCTTTTTTATTAAAATAAAATAATGTGAAAGACATACATATCTTATAAATATTTCCCTTATAATTGATTGAAAAGTTCTAAGCATATCGTTAGCAAACAGTAAAAC
The DNA here is from genome assembly GCA_032207245.1 of Pardosa pseudoannulata. Lineage (NCBI taxonomy): Eukaryota > Metazoa > Arthropoda > Arachnida > Araneae > Lycosidae > Pardosa > Pardosa pseudoannulata. The sequence continues at coordinate 82,290,607 of CM063510.1, read as the reverse complement.
TTTAACATTAAAAACAAGTGTGACTTAACACTCGTCCATATTAAAAACATAATGTTAATAACATGATTTCTTTTAAAAGAATTATTATGGTAAGTTAACCTATGAGAAAAATAAATCCCGATTTAATTTACCATTCCTTTTTTATATGAAGAAAGCACAGTTTTCTGATATCATGGTCGAGGTTTACAGGTCAAACACATGTCACCCTGAAGCAAAATAAATTGGTTGAAAATGCTGCTGGATATCAATTGAGTAATACGCAATTTCTTTATCCGGCAAAGAAAACACATCCTGAATCCCTTTCTTTTATGTAGCATAATGATTAATTTTAATAAGGTGTTAAAGAAGAAAATTTCCGAGTGTACCATTTCTCTAACAGTTGGAGGTATGAGTGAAAGAAAATAAATAATTATCGAAGATAGAACAGTGTGAAATAAGTATGAATATGATTTTGAACATGAGATGGGTGTTGATGGGAATTTCGAGTAAATGTAAATCCCGCAACTTCTAGAGAAAAGTGCTGTGCTTCTAGTGAAAAGATGAAAATTTCCACATCAACCATTCTCTAACAATTCGAGATATGAGTGAAAGAAAATATATAAGCATCAGAGATATAACATGAGTTTGAGTTAAGTATTAATATGGTTTTGAGCATGAGATGGGTGTTAACGGAAATTTCGACTAAGGTAAATCCAGTCGGTTCTAGAAAAAAGTGTTGTGTTTTATGAGAAAAGAAAATTTCCGCGTGAATAAGCATGAATATGATTTTGAGCATAAAGTGGGTGTTGACGAGAATTTCGAGTAAAGGTAAATCCCATCGGTTCTAGAGAAAACGGCTGTGTCTCTAGAAAAAAGATGAAAATTTCCGCGTGAACCATTCTCTAACAATTTGAGGTATGAGTGAAAGAAAATATATGAGCATCGAAGATATAACATGAGTTTGAAATAAGTATGAATATATTTTAAGCATAAGATGGGTGTTGAAGGGAATTTAGAATAAAGGTAAACCCCGTCAGTTCTAGAAAAAAATGTTGTGTTTCTAGAGAAAAGATGAAAATTTCCGAGTGAATAAGTATGAATTTGATTTTGAGCATTAGATGAGTGTTGACGGGAATATCGAGTAAATGTAAATCCCGTAGCTTCTACAGAAAAGTGCTGTGTTTCTAGAGAAAAGATGAAAATTTCCGAGTGAACCATTCTCTAACAATTTGAGATATGAGTGAAAGAAACTATATAAGCATCAAAGATATAACATAAGTTTGAGCTAAGTATGAATATGGTTTTGAGCATGAGATGGGTATTGACGGGAATTTCGAGTAAAGGTAAATCCCATTGGTTCTAGAGAAAAGGGCTGTGTCTCTACAGAAAAGATGAAAATTTCCGCGTGAACCACTCTTTAACAATTTGAGGTATGAGTGAAAGAAAATATATATGCATCGAAGATATAACATGAGTTTGAATATATTTTAAGCATAAGATGAGTGTTGAAGGGAATTTCGAGTAAAGGTAAATCCCATCAGTTCTAGCAAAAAGTGCTGTTCTTCTAGGCAATAGATGCTTACAGATGTTTTACTATTCGTACTGTGATCTGGATGGCCCAGGTCAGGGATTCAACAAACTTACCATTGGTATCGCCTTTTGCAATTTTGCAAATATTCGCATAATTCAGATGTGCGAAGCTCTAATTGGTATTTATATCGTCAGGAATATTTTTTTTAATATTTGCACGCGACGGCTCCGCTACAGAAAAAATGCAAAATAATTAGTTTTTCCGATTTGTGTTTGTTCTTATGTTAAAAGCTGAAAATTATATGCATTGTCTCTGTAGCAGAACCCTAGAATTTGAAGACAATTTTTAAATGGCTCCGCTCAGGAGCCCTAGAGTGCAAAGGGTTAAAGTAAAAATTTGAATCTATGAAATTCCATGTAGTCCAAAATATCCCTTTAACTCCTTAAAACACAAGTATTTTGGAAAAACTGGTAAAATTGATAGATTTTTTTTGATAGAAAAGACATATATAGGTATAGTGTAAGATATTTTTTTAAGTTTCAGTTTGGCGGGGAGGGGCTAGTTAGTGGGAAATAGGTAAAACTCATAAAAGAAATTGTTATACAAACAAAGTGTAAATGATTTGATTACATGTTTATTTTGAAATTGACCCCTGTCCAAGATGAGAAAATGTGTTAAGTGATAGTCAATCTAATTTAGTCAAAAAAAAAATTAAACAGACTTCTTAAACAGTCTTAAGTTGTAAAAAATGGAATTGTAAAAGTTGTCGTTGCAGAGTATCAGCAATGTGTTTTAAATGTGAATGAACATAAACAAACTTTTAAAAATAAAACTAACGTTTAATTTACTTAAAACATAGAAAGAAAAGGTTTAAGGCAAATAAACATGGTATGGAATCCTTTAAACTGGTAACTTAAACTGTTAAACAATATTACTACTAATAAAAGAAAAACATTGAAAACGATTACAAAAATGAATACATTTGACCTTACTAAAACTTATGCTAACCCAGAACCAGGCACGAGAAGAACCTCATAATGCGAAGTTGTTTTTCACCCCTCATTACGTAGATAGACTTCTCAAGCAACAAACAAGTTAAAATGAGCCTCTTAAGTAATAACTTGTATTATTAAATTCGTTGGGATAAATTTCCCTTAACCAATTAGAAGCTGACTATTTTATGGAGTTGAGAAGTCAGCCTGGCCAAAGGTTATATTAAGATAAGTACTTTTGACTAGTATTTTGTGTATGAGTGAACAAACCTAGGTGTTTCATTTGACAACATTAAGTACTTAAGGCATAGTGTCTCTTTTAAGGGAAGGTTAAAAATAGTATAAAAAAGTTTAAAATTTTCTTGTAACTATTCATCTTGTTTTGAGAATATAAATGATAATCATATAAAGAAGCTTTTCAAGTTTTCCAGTATCTGCATTTATTTATATTTATATTTTCATTGGCAATTTAAGATTTATCCAACTTCGAATATAAATTTTTCATCCGTACAGCAAGTGGTATCACAGCTAGTATCTATATCTCCTATAAATAATGCTTTTAAGTTCTTTTTTTGCAGAAAGTACCAAAGAAAAGTTTCATTACAAAATTTTTCATTTAAAAATGAAAAACTTTTATAAGTGGCATTCTACGGGTTTCATATCACAGTTTATCCCTAACTAGAACATGTTCAGATATTATAAATTGTTTAAATTTAAAAATTTTTCTAACCACAAAAATAAAAATGAATCATTCAATTTAAGTGAGTTAGAAAACATATTCAGCAGGAATGAAGTATTAATTAATCAAAAGTAAAAAAGATGTAATTTAACGTCATGCGTCTTTGAATGATACCTCTCAAAATTAAAAAAAAGTTATACAGTTGACTCCTTTATAACCGACTATCATTTAACTAGATTTAAGGTTTAACTGGGCTACTTAATTTGATTATAAAAAGTAAAATATGCTAAAAAGTACAAAAAGCGGATAATTCAGTAGTTTTAA
>CM063510.1:82262102-82279602 GCA_032207245.1 Pardosa pseudoannulata | reverse complement strand
AGATATAGTCGGGAGAATGTTCAGACTCTATGCAGCGAGGACAGTTCTATGGAAGAGAAAATATGACAGAGCCTCCTAGGAGGTTGTGCTTCTGCCTATCGGTCCATGGAGGATAACTTATTTCCCTTCTACCTCCCAAACGATAATCCGATAGAGTCATTCCCCTATCCGCCATCTTGCGAAGCACCACTATAGGGTTTGCAGGCTTCCCCAAGGAAATCCCCAAGGTATCAGTTAAGAAGGCTGTTGAAAGAATATCGATAAGGTATTAAAAAATTAATTCTGTAAGTAAAGCAATAAAATTTATCATGCCTTTAAGCATAACTGTAGAAATTAATGTGGGTTTACTGTATGTATCATTCAATAAATTTGTTATTTACACTTACTCTAGGCTTATATAATTCATAAATAGAGAAAATATCAAAATTATAATATTAAAAACAAATCTTTATACATATTTAAAAAAAGAAAACATATAAATTTATCTACATATTTTTAATCTATTTAAAGCATTTTTATCAGGTCTAACGTCTTTTTGTTTGTTCCGTTGAAACTATTTCATGTGTGACAATCTCTTCCCTGAGGCAATGATGGATTTTGACAACTTGTTTGTTTACTCCAGATGATGCTGACCGATTATTGATTTCATATAATTTACGTTAAACTTTTTATTTTCTTTTATAAACGCGTTAAAAATTAACGTTAAAACTTTGAATTTTATTTATTACCAGCGAAACTTATTAGATTAAAATAAATGTTTTGTAATGGAATTTTATAATATTTTATTTTATTTAACCCTCATTTTAATTAATAGGTAACTGAAATTTAACATGATTCTTTTAATCAAATATAACAAGTTAAAACGCATTTTATAACATATGTTCATTTTAGTATGTACAAATAAATAGTCTGTCAAAAAATTAATCTATTTCAAAAATTTTGTAATTAAATCACTCTCGGTTTCATCAACTGTAATTAGGACTTACCTCCATTAAAATATAAAAGTTGAAATAACATAATTTTAAACAAATTTTCATGTTGTTTATATTACATATAATCATCATATAAGTCAGTTATATCGATTTAATACAATTCAGTTTCATTTTTAATAGTTACAGTTTTTAGTTTTCGATAGTCTCATCTATTATTCATACAGATAAAATTCGGTGAATTTAGAGGAGATTTCGTGAATATTTATTTTTTTTCACATTAGAAGTTTTAATTTAAATAATAAAAGAAATACTTATATTTTACATTTAATGTGCAGTTGCAAAATGCAAGCATATATCGAGTTTTTTGATAATAATAGCATTTTGTTTTCTGTGGTAAAAACGATAAAAGAAGATTTCAGGACAGAACTTTATAAATATTTTTTAGAATATATTTTTTGTTATTTTCAAAATCAGAATACGTGGATTTTTTTTATTAATCATTATTCAAAAAATTTTATTTCTAAATTTCTCTAAAATATAAATCTTTTATCGTTATAATATTTTAAATAGAAATTTCTCAGGAAAAGTATGTTGGGGAATATATCGAAAGAAATAAATAATAACATTCCATTGCATATCTTAGAAATCCTTACTCAATCTGGTTTATAAAATTTAAGAAAAATATCATATGTATGCCTTCTTTCAAAATTATGCAAAAAATTCTTTAGAAACGTACAAGGCTGATACTTATTTTCCTTAGAACAATGAAGTCATTTATTTAAATTTTAAAATTGATTAAAACTAATTATTTAGTGGTCCATACCGATATTCTTGTATTTATCAGAATAAGTAATACTTTAAAGTAATATTATTCAAACATATTATTATAAACACTAATAATTGTTAATTTTAAATAATATTTTTTATAAATAACAAATAATAATATTAATAGTTTAAAAATAGATAAGAGAATTTTCGAATTGTAATCTATGCTCAGCTTTAAGAATTAGTCTACGTTAGTGTATCGTTGCGTAGCTCGTCCTTTTCCACTTTTGTATAAGTATTCTTGCAATCATTATGCTTTCTTTCATATATATTTTTTAGTATTGAATAAGAGTTTTATAAGTTTAGAGTTTACTGATTTCGTAATTTTCTTTCGTAAAATATCTCCGTAATCGTTACTAGTTCTGTCATATGCGATATAATACAAATCATATTAACTTTCAATGCTACACAACTGATATAGCACGAAATTTGTTCTCATATACATTTGTAAAAAAGAAGATATCATTAGTTGTAAATACAGAACAAAATCTGGGTGCTCAACTAGTTTTTAGTAATAATTTAATTGAACGCTGTAATAATAATTTCATTCTTAATAGTAGATGTTAAAAATATTCGATGTTAAAAATCAATCGCTTTTTCTTTATAATGAGATTTCATATTTCAACTGCATTGTAATTTTGAATTTCCTGCACCATTTTGTCTACCTTAGTTATCATCAAATTTTTAGGTGTCACTCTATGATCTAACAGAAATGCATACCTTTTAAGTATGTGCATCTTTGGTGTCAGTTACATTTTATAGGTGTAAAAATATAACTGAAAAAAGGTACTGAATTTTCAATGGCATTTAACCCACTGAACGGACGCGACGATGGGGGTTCGACAGCGAATTCCTGTTCGAAAACGGACCTGTCGACCCCTTCCCGTTCGCACTCGTATAACACACTTTTGAGGAAAAAAAATATTGCAAAGCGATAATAAATTAAAGAAACTAATTTTGCTTAACGGAACTCCTTTACCTTGCAGGGAAAATAACTTAAAAGTAGCCTGACAACTTTTAAACCGGCAACTCTTGTATGGTACGGTAAGCTCCGTCTGGAATTTACAAAAAGGTTGACTGTTTTGAAAGGGAAAAAAGTGGGGAGGGTGGTCGGTGGATTGGTTAAAGGTATAACACTCATTATTTCCAATAGCATGAAAAAGCATGATTCCTCATTGAAATCTTAATTAAAATACGATGCAACATTCATGAATATACAAAGTTTATTACTCTTCAACTTTTTACGTTTATTTATTGTTTATAACAAATATGAAGATAATTTCTACATATGTGCACAGTATGTATCACGTTATTTTATTCCTATAACATATCTGAATAAAAAATACCTTAATAAATAAATGTATAGCTACTATTCAATTCATGCTTTACTTGTTCAATAAATACCTTAATAACCATAATGAAATATTCTACTTTAATACTATACAATTCTTAGACCAAATCCCTTATTTTTAACATGTTAAATTGTAAAATGTATTATAGCAGAGTAGACGTGAAACATTTTGCTTCTGGAAACTGTTCCATATTTAAAGGCTCCAAGACATATTTAATTTATTGCTGACATGTGTTTGTTAGGTAAAAATTTCTGAGAAGCATTAAGTTGAAATTGATTGCTGGTTATTTCTTTTCTTTATATCTTTAAATAAATCCTTTAAAATGCTTTTACACTCTTATGCAATCATTTTTGTGAAGTTATGTTTAAAAGTACTTTAAAAATTAAAGAATTATTTTTGAACAAAAAATATACTGTATGTGTTTTAAGTAATTAACAGAATATTCAAGAAATGGTCAAACATAAGTTTTTCAATTTAAGAGCTACACTTTTAAATCTAAATAATTTTTTAATTAATATTGATAATTTATTTTAAATATAAGTTTTTCCCCTCACTAATGATTATCCAATATATCCTCTGGTATTTTGTTATTTCTCTGGTGTGGTGTTGACTGTGGAATTAGGGGTTTTCTATGGGGAACTAGGATTCGAGCAAAACATAAAAAGGTTTGTACCTGAAAAAGAAACCCATAGAAAAGACAATAAAAAAATATATTACTTAAGTGGGTGACGTATAGTGGTAATACGCGTTATGTCCTTAACCCAATATTTAATATATAAATCGAATTGAATTTACGTTTAAATATTAAAGTAAAAAAAAAACACAATAGACATTAAAATAAAAGGAAAGGAGAAGTTACTGAATTAATACATTTATTGATATTAATATAAAGTTTAAATAAAAATTAATAGAAGCCAATTGATAAAAATTAATAAAAAGGAAAAAACAAAAATGGAATAAAAAAGTAAGATGATTATGGAGGACGGAACTCGAAGCTTCTTTTCTCGTTTCGGGATCCAGATCTCTCTCTCTCTCTCTCTTCCATCCTGTTTGTTTGGATGAGAACCGCCAGTCTGGGAAGTCAAGTCTTTGTCTAACTGCAAGATCAAGTCAAACTCAAGAGTCCCTCCTGTATCTCCAGGGCTGAAACGGCTGGCAACCGCTGATGGGTGGAAAAGTCGTTAACATTCCAATGGCTTGGTGGCACGGTAGAATACCGCCAAGCGCAGGACTAAAACACACCAATGTGTGGAGTGGGGGTATATCATATCATGAAAAGGGCGAAATTATAAAACTATTGCAACGCAGCGCTCGCCAAGGAGAACACCATGTGACGCTCCTGGTATGTGTGATGTCATCTGATTGAATATCCAGAGTGGATTATACGATAAAAAATAGGTTTTTCGCCTCACCAACGTGATAATTGGGAGCATGGCAGGAAAGTTAGAAACAGGGAATTTTTGAGGGAAGCTTATAGAGTTAAATGGGAACTAAATGGAACAGAATTAAAATTAACTAAATGGAACGTTATAACATATCCTTTATATAATCCTTAATATATCCTTAATATAATCCTTAATAAACGTATTAAGCATTCCTATTAAAGTATTTGACACATAATTTCTTATTTCAAAATATACTTATTGCAAATTATTTAAATTGCAAAAAGTAATATAATTGTATAAGTTTAAAATAACGAAAATAATATGTGATTTTATATGAAGAATAATATTAAATATTCCTTTTTAACTTCCATTAGTATGAGTTATTGGCTATCCGAATGTAATAAATATTCTTTAATAATACTTAAGCAGCTAGTCTTTATAATTACAAGTAATATTTTGAGATTTGCTACATTAATCCGTTAACATAATGGTCTTGTATCTGTAAAATCTAAAGAAAACTGTAGATTTGTGTAAATTCCATACACTTAGCAAACATTTATATACTTTTATTTATAAACACGTATATACAAATGTTACATATAAATATGTCTATTATAGAAGTTTAACTCATGATTGATACTAAAATGGATCTGCTTTTTCACAAAAAGTATAGTTTAAAAGGTATCTTTGTAATTTGGATTGAGTATATTGTTTATATATTTATTAAAGAGGGCATCTACTCTTTATAATTACAAGTGTTATGTCGGGATTTGTTGCATTAATCCGTAAACCTAATGGAATCGTATCTTCAAAATCTAAAAAAAAACTGTAGATTTGTGTAAACTGCATACACATAGTAAACATTTATACACTTTTATTTATAAACATATCTGTACAAATGTTATATATAAATATGTCTATTATAGCAGTTTAACTTATTCATACCAAAATGGATCTGATTTTTCACAAAAAAAGTATGGTTTAAAATAAATGTTTGTAATTTGGACTGAGAATATTGTTTATATATTTATTAAAAAGTGCGGCTACATTTTAAAATTAGAAGTACTATGTTGTGAGTTGTTACATTAATTCGTAAACATAATGGTGTTATATCTTCAAAATCTGAAGAAAATTGTAGATTTGTGTAAATTCCATACACATAGCAGACATTTATTCACATTTATTTATAAATATGTATATACAAATGTTACATATAAATATGCCTATTATAGATATTATTGACATTTATTTAATCTATAACATCTTACTACGTATGCTGTAATATTCAACGTCTACATGCGTATTCACATTGAGATACATTACAATGTGATATTTATATAGAATTATAGATTAAAATGAATCTAAATAAATCGCATAAAAGTAGATGTAATCATAAAATACTAAGTGGAACACTTTGAAAATGTATATAATAAAAAAAAATCTGTACAATTTATAACTCAATCTTTTGTCAAATACTTATAGTTCTTACAGTTTATTTTTATTTTTATAAACAATATTGCATGCAAAGGAATATTTTACATTTGATTTCATACAGTGTATGATATTTATTATTTACGTTGAAATATACTGTTTTAGGATACTTTGAATTATATAACAATAAACCTAAGTACGTTACTCACATATATGTTATATTATTTTATGAAATTTCAAAATTTTGTATAAAAAACATTATTTAAATTATATATAAATACGATTTATATAAATTATTTTAATATTAAATAAATAATATAATTATATAAATTATGCAAGTTATTTCTGAAAAAGTTATTTATGTAATGATTATGTTAATATAAATTATCTTTTCTTTTTGACTTTTTTGTAATTTATCTTTTTGTAACACAGTTTTAAATTATCGTACCCAGAAAAGCTGCATCAGAAATGAATGTCAATACACTGTAAGTTTTGGAGTATGTTTCATTTTTTACTAAATAATACTACTCAAAAAGACTTGTATGCGGAGTATAATGTTTCAGTATAATTCTGAAAAAAATAAATAAATTGGTTCATTAATAAGACTTATTAAAGCTAAATAATTATGTAAAAATATTTTATAAATAGCAAACACTTTCTTTAAATGTTCTTCTAATCTTCTTTTAAATACCTCAGACGCATAGCATGTAATTTAATTTAACCTAGGAATAATTCAGTTTCACGGTAACCCCGAGAAAAATTAATGTGTTCAGTGGTTAAAAGCAAAAGCGTTTTGAAGAATTATTCCGCTGTAGGAAGTAAGCAACCTACAGTTCCATCTCAAAGCCTTTCAGAAAACTCAGCATAACCAACAGATGTTCTCAATAAATTAAACACGTCTGGGGTTGCATTTAAATGTGAGCGTTACTTCAAGGGAGGTATATGTTTTATCCCTACGTTACTAGAATAAAATTTTAAATTAGACATGTCAGAAATAAAGAATAAGCTCTGAGAACTGTTTAATATTAAAATAGAATGAAACGTTAAAGGATTTTGAAATTTGAAGGAAGTAACTCCAGAGTTTTTAGTTAATATCATTTTAAGTAATCGTCATTTATGAATATATACTGTACATCATCTCTTGCTTTACCATCATTTGGAGATTCCGACACATTTTTGCATACAGCTCTTCGGTAGAAGATAGCAGCATATGCATACATTTTATTAAGCCTAAATTTTGGTAAGTGTGGCTCGGACTATGTGGAATAGAAGGCACTGAAGAAGAGAAGATGTGAGGTCACGTGACTTAAATTTAACATTTTCTCTTAAATAAATAAATGGATATTGTAACAAAGAGTTACAGTTCAACAACGGAAGCGCGAAACTGACCTAGTCGCTACTCTTAAATTCTATTGGCTATTTTATAACCCATTTGGATCTTGTCGCAAAGCTCTGCTTTGAGAGAATTTACCATTCTTGATCTTGTAGCTCTGCTATCTCCTTTTATTTTAATTTTATTAAAAAAAAATTGCTACCTAATTGTGTTAATTTAACCCATCCACCGGCCACCCTCCCCACCTTTTTCCCTTTCAAAACAGTCACACTTTTCGTAAATTCCAGACGGAACTTAGCGTACCATACTAGAGTTGCCGGTTTAAAAGTTGTCAGGCTACTTTTAAATTAATTTCCCTGCAAGGTAAAGGAGTTCCGTTACTCAAAATTAGTTTCTTTCATTTATTATCGCTTTGCAATATTTTTTCCCTCAAAAGTGTGCGATACGAGTTACACGAGTGCGAACGTGAAGGGGTCGACAGGTCCGTTTTCGAACAGGAATTCGCTGTCGAACCCCCGTCGATGCGTCCGTTCAGTGGGTAATCTCTAATATTAAACTCTAGTTACGACTAGCTGGAACTCGTAATGGGTTCGTGAATGTTAATCTTTTAATTTTAAATTGTTCTCACTTCATTATGTTTTTACTTTTTCTTGCCAAAACTCAAGCATCCATTGTCTATTTTATTACTTTGCCCCAGTCGTATTCAAACTGTAATCATTAGTTGTTTGTGTAATCTCCTAAGTAGGTCAGAACTAGAGGACTAGACCCAGGAAGTTCTGTGCACCAATTTTCCCGAGTCACCGAAAAACTGACCTAGAGGCGAAACAGAAGTGAGTGACCCTCCTTCGACCCCATTAGTCAAGAGGGGTTGCTAACTTCGAATACGGCAACGCTGTCCAACGAACTTTTTCAGGACATCTGCAGGCCCCCTAAGAGAAAGAGCAAGGAAGAAGGTGTGAGGAGCTTAATTTCTTCTGCACCAGATTTTACACCCCATTTCTTTTTTACACCAAGACGCCAAGTTTGGCATATCTTCAACCGAGTGTGGTGCCATTAGCATAATGACCTTATTAGCATTTTTATTTACTATTTACATCTTTATTTATATTCAAAATAAACAAAATACTGGAATTAGTTTTTATTTTTCAATTTGGTATTTTCTTACGAGTACTCCACCTATATGTGCGGCTGGTCTAGACGCTCTGTCGGCCTCATCTCTACAGATATTTTACGGTCCCTTTAGAGACACTAGACTTTTTAAAGATCTAAAATTTTGAGAGGAGAAAATTTAAATTGTATACTACGAAATTCGACAGACTCATAAGAAGCATATTACTTGCAGTATTTTGGGTATAATAAACTGAAAAATGTAGAACAAATAAAGCAAATTACAGGTTTGGTTAATTTTGGTTTAGATCGCTACAGTCTTTTTTTTTGAAGACGAAAACTAATGAGACCGGGACCTACTGCTTAATTTCGATAGGATACGAGCATCCGTACTGCAATGGGATTTCAACACACAAAGTCCATAGAATATAGGAATTGAAATCAAATAGCTGAAAAGGAAATATCAACATTGATGGTTAATTTTCGGACATTAAATGTGAAAGGCAAACATGTATTTTTAAAGGATGGTAAAATGCTGATTATGTCGGATTCTACTGCCATATCTAATAATCAGCTACACCTGGTTGTGGCATGGATAAAGACAGGCCATTTATTTTTCTCTGGTTACTTCACTCTACTTTTAAAGCCATGTTGTAACACGGGTGGAAAAATAGACTGAATTTTCTACTGGATTTCATCAATTTCTACAAATTGAACAGTTGTTGTTTTCCTTTCTCTTATTGTTTTCTGTACCTAGGGAGCAACACTTGTAACTCCTATTTTGTTTTATATCGGACAAAACAAGGTGGGGTATTTTTGAGGAATGCAATTTTTTTGGCTTATCCTCAATTGTCATTCTTCCTTGATAACAACTCCTAATTTGTTGATAATTGATTATGTGATGCACATTAATATTCTGTTAAAAGATATCGATCTATATAAATGCAAAAACAACAAAATTTAATCTAGTTACACTGCTCAAAAATGCCTGAAAAAAGGTGGTAGGGCCTGGAAATCAGCAATCGTTTAATTTCTCAATACAAATACTAACATTTATATTAGTTCACAGAAATTAATATTGCTCTGAGAAATGTGTCAGCAACAAAAAGTATCAATCTTTATTGAATATACTAGCTGCTTCGCACCCAGTCTTCGGTCTGGGTAATAAAATATTTCGATTAAAGGTTATAACCACAATTAAAGGTAATAACATTTATAAATAGAAATGTTGGATAAATATCGTATGCTGTAAATTGTTGACGAATATGATAGTTTGTTAACAAAAGACAATTACAATTATAGATATGTATCTGCAGAATATTTTTCGGAAGCCACGGAGTAATGATGTTAAATTACACAATATCCTGTACTGCATTTGTCAATGTTATGGATATGCATGTATGTAATAGATTTTTCAGAAATACTTTTTATTACATACCCGATTTTAGGAGTCCTTTCTTTGGTATATGGAATAGAATTTCTTTTTATGATGTAATGGTACACCAAAATAAGGTCAAAATGCATTAGTTGGACTTTTTTTATGTAATTATAAAGAATTTAATTTATTAGCTCTATCATGTAGGCTTAAACTGTATGCGATATACGAAAACTTTCTGTGAATCACTTTATGGAAAATTTCGGTTATATAAAGGAATTGTGACATTATTAAAGTCTTTGATAAATTTTTGAAAAATCGTAAACGGTTGTTCTGAGCAATCGTAAAATTGCTCTGAGAGATGTCTCGGCAACAAAAAGTATCAATCTTTCTTAAATATTCTACGTAAAACAAATTTTAATGTCTCTGTATGAGAACAATTCATATAGATCTAGTAATTTCTTGTATGAATCAAATAACGTATTTTTCCACATCTAACACTTAACTCCATTGGCTCTCTGCCATCAACTGTCATAAGATTGAACTTCTAGTTGAACTTTTTGGGTGACCATGTAAACAACTCATAACCCTGAATGGAAGCGGGCATTTCTGGATGCTCAAAGCCACCACTAATTCCTTTAGTCAATAGATATTATTATTTCTATAAATGTTTTCTCAGTAACAAAATGATTCCAATTATAATTAAAACAACCTGCGTACATTGGAAATATAAACAATTACCTTTTATTACATATCGACTCTTTTTTGCTAAATATTTATAAAACACATCTTATAATTTATTTTTACATAAGAATAATTTGTTTAACTTTTAAATTTCCTTCAAGGCTCCATGAGAAAAAATTTTATAGTTATTTAAAAACATTTAAGTAACTTCTTCAGAGTTCGAATATGAAATGATGTTAAAATTAAAGGATATAAACTTAGAATTCTACTAATAATAAAATAGAATGTTACTATAAAATTTCTAAAACTATGGAACCTTATATAGAGCTTCACTGCTACCGTATATTTCTTCACACATACATACTAGTAACACATTTTAACTAGGAGTTGCTAATCAAAAACAAGACTAAAATGAAAATCAGAGCTTATAATTTAATAATATAAATTAAATTATCTTAAATTATACAATTAAATTATATATAATTATTAAAATGGTAATGATATACTTTCAATAATGTTTATAATAATTATAATAATATGATTATAATAACGATGATAATAATGATGATTGCATTAAGGATAATCATAAGATGATAGCGAGGATGATGATGGTATTTCTAATAATAATGGTGATAATACTAATGATGAAATATTTATAATAATTATTATACTGATACAAAATGATTATAATAGTAATAATAAAAACGATGAAAATCATAAGAATAATGGTATGATAATAATAGACCATAGAATTAAAATAATCATTATTTTAATGTTTATATATATTTAATCAATTCATTTTAAAGGGTATACGGTATTACTGTTTATCTACATAAATCTCCATGTTGAAATAGTCAATATATCGACGATGTAAAATATATAAATTCAATTGTTTTCAATACAAAAGAAGGCTTTGAATCCATCATTTTATTTCAGAGAATACCTTTCAAAATGACTTATTATATCCTAGATCTTACGTTAAATATTTCAAACATATATCGTATAATTTAATTTTTCGTACAAATAATTTCTGTCACTATTAGATTATTTTCAAAGATACCGTGAGAAAAACAAAATATTGTGGAGATTTAAAAGTGCTTAAGTGAATTCTTCAAAGGTATAAAAATAAAGTAACTTTCTCCAAATCCTATACAAAGACCTTTCAGAAAACTTCGTATAGCCAACAGATGTTAGCAATAAATTAAACACGTCTGGGGTGCATTTAAATGCAGAGGCACTTCCAGAAAGAAAATGTTTTATCTCTGAGTTTCGAGAACAAAATCTGAAATGAGACATGTCAGAAATAAATAATGGGGCCTTAGAACTGTTTAATATTAAAATAGAATGAAACATTGCAGGGTTTTCAGTATTTTAAAAAAACTTGGAGCATTTCATTACTGCTCTATTTTTATAGTACACATAGGAGCATATATTTGTATAAATGTAGTTGAATATGCATATATATATATATATATATATATATATATATATATATATATATATATATATATATATATATATATATATATATATATATATATATATAAATTATATATATATATATATATATATATAATATATATATATATATATATATATATATATATATGTATATATATATATATATATATATATATATATATATATATATATATATATATATATATATATATAATATATATATATATATATATATATATATATATATATATATATATATATTATATATATATATATATATATATATATATATATATATATATATATATATATATATATATATATATATATATATATATATATATATATATGTATATATATGTATATATATGTATATATATATATGTATATATATATATATATATATATATATATATATATATATATATATATATGTATATATATATATATATATATATATATATATATATATATATATATATATATATATATATATATATATATATATATATATATATATATATATATATATATATATATATATATATATATATATATATACGTATATATGTATGTATTTGTACATAAGTATATACGCATATATGTGTGTATGTATATCTGTACACCTATACACATATGTGTGTATGCATAAATATGTATATATATATTTATATATGTGTGTTTGTGTGTATGGGTGTTATGTGTAATATACTATCTTCTCAATATAACAGAAATTCAATGCGTGGAAAAATATTTAATGCTATTATTCTATTTTAAAATTAAACATATCCAAGTGGCAATTCTTTATTTCTGGCATTTCTCATTTAATATTTTATCCACGGACTCTAGAGATAAAGCATTTTCTTCCTGGAAGAACCTCACACATTTAAATGCATATCAGAGTTTTTAAAATTATTTCCAACATCTGCTGGTTATGCAAAATTTTCTGAAAGCTCTGCTAATGGATTTGCGGGTTGGTTACTTTTTTCTCAAACAAAGAAATTCGCTTAAACGATTTTAAATTTTCTCGAATTTATTTTTATTACGGTAACCATGAAATGAATTTAAAATTGACAGGGATATTTGTACGTCAAAGTAAATTATATGCCGCGCATTTAATGTCTTTAACCAAGTATTGGAGAGATATTTAAAGATGATTCTTGTTGTTTCGAAAGTATTCTTTGCAATAAAGTGTTTTGATTCACTTTTTATTTCAATTTTTCTATATTTTTCATGTAGATAATTAATTTTTGATACCGCTTATCTTTATTTTTTTATTTTATTTAAATTTTTGTGTATGTAGATTTAAAATATAAAAATCTAGTACACACAATGTCATTAATTTAAAAACAATTACTTTATAATTTTGAATTAATATTGCTCTGATACTAAAATTTCTGTGTTACATGGAAGAAAATTGACTAAAATTTGACTGTTTTTCGCTGCAATTAAATTTTAAATTCTATTTCAGTTTACAATCCCTCTGTCCAGAAAATAATAAATAGTAAGTTTTCAAAAGTATTAACTTGAAATAATATTCTTTTTTTTTGTTCTAAAATTTGACATTCTAATCATTGATTCCACAGTTAAATAGTATTTTTAGAACTTGATATTAATATTTCTGTACTTATTTCAGATACATTGTTGAAGATCTGCAACAATGATGAGCTTTATGTTGAAATTTTTGTTATACAGTCTGCAGATATCAATGAAAAGGGAGGAGTGCACAACTAAACGTTATAAAAATCCTAAATACAAAATTTAATTATACTTATTTACAGCCTTTTTTGCTATCTCCCCCAGTGGTTATTTACGTTATATTGAAATTTTTGTAACTTAGAGTATCAAGTGTAAACAAAAAGCAAAAAACTGCTAAATATTGAGAGAGTTCTAAACGCTAGATTTCTAAATTTTTTAATTGATTATTTTTAAATTAAGTCCGATAAATGCGTTAATCTTTCGTAATATAGTACTACAACTTTACATTAACACTTGACAATGTAACAATCCTAAATTCAAAATATTGTCCTTATATGGATAAATAGAAGCTTTAAAAAGAATCTATACATGCAAATTTTATCATAACTCTTGTTAAATTGAAAACTAGTAAATAATTAAATTGAATTTGTCTCTTTAATGCCGTAATAATTATATAAATAACTATTGCAAAATCTTAAAAATCTGGAATTTTGAGGAATTTGGACCATTAAAGTTGGTTTTGGTTTTTATTTTTTTGTTATTTCTGGAGCAGTATATAATGTTTTATCGTAGGTAATTTTTGAAAGAAGGAATCTTCATAAGAGGATTCCTTTGATCTCATGAGAAGATCGAAAAGATTACCATTAACACTGCTAAAGATGATAATGAAGACATCACAATTAATGCTTAAAGCAATTATAACGATGAATATAATTCCAATGAACAGCATACATGCAGATATTGCTTTTCTATGCAGTTCTGACAGATATATGAATTTTTCTCTCATCTAGAAAATCTTATAACAATATGTTTACATAATCCAGGTTTAAGGTTGCATGACTGCATTCATTTTTAAAAACAAATTTTGTTTGAAAACAATGAGAAGCATGTTACCCCAAGAAAGTTTGGAGCATTTATGTTGATGAGTTCTAAGAAAGATATTGTAGTATCAGTTACATTTTTTTTCATTTTTCTTTGACATTGCAAACAAGATTAAGGTTTTGAGTCATTTATATTTAAAGTAGTTATTTTGTAGTTATTTTTATTGTGTTTTTGGCGTTATTATTTAAAATGCAGTTGACAAAATAATTATTTGCATAATATAACATTTTAATTAAATAAAAAAAAGAATTTTGACATGAAAGTTTCAATAAAATATATTTAGCTTCTCTTTTTGTTTGCAACAAAAATCTAGTCTAGCTAAAAATAAAATTGTAGTTAAAAAATGAAAGGTTTCTTGCAAAAATAATTGTATAGTTCCTCTGCTGAATATATGCTGCATTTATAGTGTTGTTGGCTTAGAAGACCATTTGCATAACAGCTGTGAATATATGTACACTTTGTTTAATTTTTGAAGGCTATTATTTCATATAAATTTAAATTATACAAATACAAATTTAACTTTATTATAAATTTAAATCATCTAAATCTAGAAAAAAAATTTAAATATGAGGCATAGCATTGAGCTTCGTAAGAAAGAAAAATAGGGATAAAATGGAAAAAGTATTAAATTAACATTTACAGTTCATGGAAATATCATGAAAAATTATAGATTCATCGGAAATAAACGTAAACGAAGTAGTCCCAGCAAATTAAATATGATATTAAAGAAAAAGTTTGTTAAAAATAGTTTTTAAAAATTCAATGGGAATATAGATTGCAATGTCGTCATTAGTAATGGGTAATAAACAGTAGAGCTGGAAATTTTTTATACGTTCAGCAAAACCATAACCATCTTTCTTTATTACAGATAAATTTCATTATTACATCTAGTTAAAACATTAAACACATGATAGATTTTCTATACTCTTAACTTCTGTGTGCAAAATGGGTAAACGAGAAAGATCGAGAAGATATACCTATAATACTTATAATCTTAGCTGTAAATAAACTACTAAAACATAAGCAAAAGTACATCACCACGAATGTGCATGAGAAAGCAACTGCAATATTTTGGCTCCCTTACCTGTCATAAAACTTGTATGATACGGATGTAGAAAAGCTTATCCTACGCTAACGAAAAGCTTAAAAATTCCAGTAATATTTATGTTGAAAATAAATTTCAACATAAAAGTTTCCTTGTAATAATAATTTAATATTTACGGGAGATAGGGAACTTACCTCCTGGATGCACTTCGCTCTCCATATATATATAGTGTGTGTAATATATCATGCGCAAAACGTAAAAAGTTAGACATTTTAACTCTATGTAGGAGTAAATATCGATAATAAACTTATTCTCTATAACTGAAATTCTATTTTATGTATAACAAAAGAAACTGTATATAATTTTGTAATTATTTTTGCAGTTTAATCTACAACAAATGAAAGTTCTAAATACTTAAATGCCTGAAACTCATTAAAAAACAAAGTGATTTATAATAAAATAAATAGGGTATTTCTAACAATTTATTGATAGCTCAGTAGTCTGTGAAGCAAACAAACAATATTTGTCAGAAATTAGTAGAATTCGTGTCTAGCATATAAACAAAATATATAAGTAATAAAATTTACAAGCATAGCTACTTTAAAATTTATAATTTTTGTGAAAATAAATTATACAAGTGCTCGTCATACACAATACAAGAATAAAACCAGGGAATTAATTCTGAATTCAGCCCATATAAGTCACGCAATTCGTTCATGATCCGAATCTGTTCCATGAGAATCAATTTTCCTCGACATTAAAGTGATAACTTTTGTTCATGCGAAACTCGACTTATGGTGTAATGGAGAACCAAACATTTGGTGACTGAAACACAGAAAGGAAATTTCTGACGTTTAAATTACATAATTGGGGAAACGTTACTTTAATCGTAAATGTGTATCGCAGTTTCATGTAACTGGGAAAATTGTTAACAATAAAAATAGCAATAACTATTTTGAATATATAGTATATATTATGTTTTAAGGAATTGCTAATACGAGGAGGGCATTTTCTTTTTTTTAGTATTGCAATACATTTAATTATATATCTATCTATCTATCTATCTATCTATATCTATCTATCTATATATCTATCTATCTATATATATATATATATATATATATATATATATATATATATATATATATATATATATATATGCATATATTTGTATATATATATATATATATATATATATATATATATATATATATATATATATATATATATATATATATATATATATATTGTGTGTGTGTGTGTCTATATTCACTATATTGCCAATTGTGACCGGTCACTTGCTATGTTAGACAGTTTGTTGAATATCTAGAAAAATACACAAGGAATTATCCTAAAATCTCATATGTGTAAATAAGTCGTAGATGTCATATATTTCATCTAAGAATTTTTCCCGAAATCCCATTGGTTGCCATAACAAACTGAAGAAAAACGAATGTGTTTTAAATAACCCTGAAAAAAGTAAAGTATGAAAAGCATTGCAACTGCAGCACATGAATAGGATGTTTCTTGTTATAATCTGCGTTCATTTTTATGAGGATAGGACGTATACTCATAGAGAAATTAAGGTTTTTTTAGAAACAATCCCAAATTTCTCCAAGTGTTTTGCTTATAATTTGCAGAGTTCTCAACATCAAATAATGCTATTTTCAGGATTCTTGTCAAACAACAGTGTATACAATACCCTGTAATCGAAATTAAAAAATAATAAATAGAGGTATAATGAACAGGTTTACTAAATAATGTTTTACTGCGCATGCGAGAATGCAGTCAAATGAGAATCTGCTTAATATATTAACTAAATGCATAGAGCAAAGTTTGTGAAAGTTTAAAACACAGTTTGTAAAGTTCTGCAACAGGATGAGGAAGCATGTCACAGCACTGACCCCAAGTCATCGCCACTTGAGTCTGCAATGGACAAAAAGTGTTCGACATTAAAAGTTGGGCATTGAAAGAATGGATGAAAGTTGTA
>CM063510.1:82242102-82257102 GCA_032207245.1 Pardosa pseudoannulata | reverse complement strand
TTATAACTTAAAAGATTTTATTCACATTTAATGTTTTTTGGATCCTTTCAACGGAACAACCATCTTTTCAACGATTAATAATAAACCATGGTTTTAATGTATACATTTCTATATTTTAATACACCTTTTGTATGTGTGAAATATTTAAATATTTCAAAACACCCTTCATATGTGTGAACCTGTGTATATCTACGAAACGCAAAGAAATATATTTGCACATGATTAATTATTATGATCTAGGTACCTATGACCTAACAAGGAGAATATATAAGTTTTTGAAACAATTTTTTTTGAGGAAACTAAGACAAATAACTATATCGTAGTATGATTTTTGAAATTATCCTTTTTTCCTATTGAACAAAATTATTTTTATTTTTGAAATTTTATGTATAGACAATTTTGTACTTGAAAAAACTTTTAAAAATACCTTAATATGTCTTGAGTGGGGTATTTGAAGCTTAGTTTTAATTATGTAGAAAAATGATTACCATGTATTGAAATTTTATCAACATTGTGATATATTTTAGTGAAAACTGTCACAAACAGTTTATCTTATATCAAATAAATAAATATTTAATTAATATCACTTCATTAAAGATTACTAACTCTAAAAGTATTCATTATTTAGAAAATAATTAAATAAATCACATGGATATTTAAGTTATGTTATGTTTATTCTCGGGTATTCGGATTACTTTTAAAATACATGTAACAAAATTTAGAAATTTAAAACTTATTACTTTTATCACTCGTTAAAAAAAACTGAGAAAACAATTATGCTAAAACATTTTTAGACTTTATGGATATGTATGTCTTTAGAAACTCAGTGTAATCCAACTAAATAAAACAAATTTAACAACAAAACAATAAAACAACAAAATACAATATATTTTATAGTAAACTAATAAAGTTACCTTGGATTAACAATAACATTTTAACATTTAAAAATATTAATGACTTAAACGATACTCTTTTGTTCCTTCGAGAAATGTTTTTCGATTATAAAATATTATTTTCGCTGTGTTGTATTTAGAACAGTAAAAATATATTGAACTACATAGAGATAGTAACAACTTAAGTATATATTTCAAAATATATAGTATTTTTCGAGACATTTCTGCAATCTCTGGAAATTTTTCAGAAATTATAACTTAAAAGGTTTTATTCACATTTGATATTTTTTGGATCATTTCAACGGAACAACCATCTTTTCAACGATGGTTGTAATGTATACATTTCTATATTTTAATTCACCTTTTGTATGTGTGAAATATTTAAATATTTCAAAACACCTTTCATATGTGTGAGCCTGTGTACATCGACGAAATACAAAGAAATATTATATTTGCACATAATTAATTATTATGATCTAAATACCTATGACCTAACAAGATGAATATATAACATTTTTAAACAATTTTGTTTTGGAAAAAACCAAAATGAATAAGAGTACCACAGTATAGTTTTTAAATTATCTTTTTTTCCTATTGAACAAAACTATTGTTATTCTTGAAATATTTTGTTGAGACACTTTTTATTTGAAACACTTATTCAAAATATCGTATTATATGTTGATTGTTATATCTGAAACTTAGTTTTAATAATTGAGAAAAATGATTACAATGTATTAAAATTTTATCAAGATTGTGATATATTTTAGTGAAAACTGTCACGAACAGTTTATCTTATATCAAATAAATAAATATTTAGTTAATATTACTTCATTAAAAATTACCAACTCTTAAAATATTCATAATTTTCAAAATATATAAATAAAACACATGGATATTTAAGTTATGTGATTGGGATATTTGAAACTTTGTTTGAATAATTTAGAAAAATAAATACGATGTATTGAAATTTTATAAACATTTATATATTTTAATGAAAACTGTCGCGAACAGTTTATCTTTTATCAAATAAATAATATTTAATTAATATCACTACACTAAAGATTAACAACTCTTAAAATAATCTTATTTTGGAAAATAATTAAATAAATCACATGTCTATGTAAGTTATATATTTTTTCGAGAATTAAAATTACATTTAAAATACAGGTAACAAAATTTTGAAATTTAAAACTTTATCACTAGTTAATTAAAAACAGAGAAAACATTTATGCTAAAACATTTTTGGACTTTATGGATATGTATGTCTATACAAACTAAGTGTAATCCAAGTAAATAAAACATATTTAAGCACAAAAATAAACGGTATTTTTACATTACACTAATAAGTTTTCCTTTGATAAGCAATAATAACATTTTCTCATTTAAAAAATACTAATGACATAAACGATACTGTTTTTATTCTTTGAGAAATGTTTTTAGAAGATAAAACATTATTTTCGCTGGTTGTATTTAGAAAAGTAAAAATACATTGGGCTATACAGAGACAGTAAGCACTTAAATATATTTTCGAAATAAATAGTAATTTTCGAGGCATTTCTGCAAATAATACTTATTAGAAAATTTGCTAAAATCCGTAAAGAAAAGAGAAACATTCCTTTAAAGTATAACTATATAAGCCACTTAAAAGAGATCTAAAAATTATTTTTTAATATTATATATATATATATATATATATATATATATATATATATATATATATATTATATATATATATGTATATATATATATATATATATATATATATATATATATATATATATATATATATATATATATATATATATATATATATATATATATATATATATATATATATATATATATATATATATATATATATATATATATGTATATTTATTTATTTATATATTATCCCTAAATTTTTTAAAAATTCTTATAAACATCCTACTTTTCTCAACTATAAAGCCACACAAAAATCAGTCGTAACAGTAATTGTAAACGACTTCCTTACACATTTCCCGAAATCAGTGATTGAACTAACATTTGCTACATGTAACCCTTTCTTTCTTTTTTGTAACTCATCTGTCAATTCTATAAGGAAACCCTGAATATATTTACAATTTTTTTATGCCTCTGTTTGCAGTTTCACTAATAATGCTGTATCAAGCCACAAAATAAATGCTGATCTAACACTCTGTCTCACGAGAAGTCATCAACTTGATTTTCTTTTCCTTGGGACTGACCTTTTAGTAGATCGAACTTTTTTCTTCTGTCTCTTGTTCCCTGTGTAAAACATGTTCGTCAGTTCTCCAGCATTAAGATGAAAATAAAGTATTTTTTTTTAAATTTAGCTTTGTCTTGTGTCTGAGCAAAAGCCTTCTTCCAAACGATAATTGCATTTGAGTTATGTTGCTATGGCAGTATGAGCAATTATGAAGCGTCAAAGTGGTCTCTCAGATGTATGGGTAAGTTTCTCCAGTGTATTTGGTGATGAATATTTTTTATCGGTGACATATTTAAACATACTTCTCTCTTTGGCTATTCCTTTTTTAAAAATTCACTATTTCTAAATAAATCATTATTTTAATCAACAATTGCAATCCTACTGGAATGTAGATATTATCTTTTATCACAAGGTTGCATTTTACGTATTTCATACTTTAAGGAAAATGAAACATTGTATATCTACACATTACAAAATCATCTACATATGATATTTTTGTAGAACACATTAAAATTGGATATCTAAAATTTGTTGTTAGTATTATTATAAAAATAATCTAATTTCCCATAAAAGACGTTAAGTTAAATATTTGATCTTGAATTTTTTTTCTGATAAAAATTATTTAATTCCTTTTACGTACGCAGTAAAGGAATTATTGTAATAGCGAAACTTTAGGTTTTGATGAATATAATCATTTTTTCTATGACTGGTTACATTTTCACTAGTTTGAGCGTTATGCCGTATATACGAATAAGAATGTATTAACTTTGAAAAAACTTTAAGTAACCATTACAAATCTTGAATGCGTAAAACTTGTTCCGAGGTGTATACATAAATATGTACGTGTGTACCTAGGTATATCGCATAATTAAATATCTATTATCTGAAGAGAAAATCTAAATAATACTACAGTCCAAATGCATAATTTTAACAATTATTCATTTTGACTGCAGTACTATTTAGATTTTTTTTCTCTTGATACCTGCACATTGTATTTCAAACAAGCGAAATATAATGGATAACAATAATGTCTCCTATATTGTAACGCTGCAATACATAACTCAAATAATGATTAAGAGTAGAATGACATAATTTTGTATTTAAAATTGTTGTAAAATCTTGCGGTATACCACCAATTTCTATTGTACTCTTTTTTCTATGAAATGAAATTTAAATATTAAATACGTATTAAATATTTAAACACTACTAATTGCATGATAACACATTTTTACTTCTACTCAATGTTGATTCAATATATATGATGATTATTCTCACATAATATATATAATGCTAATTTTCGAATTAATTTTCTATATGATTCTATATATTTTTAAGTTATAAAAGTTAATATTTTTATTAACTTAATTTATATTATTAAAACATAATATTTGATTATAAATTAATTTAAATAAATATATATTACTATCATAAATTTTTATGCTACTAAAATGTAGTGTTATAATATTTTTTATGTTATTAATGACTAATAATCTCAGTTTATCTTATAAGAACGAACTATTTTCGATAATATTAATTTTTAGCAATATTTTTGTGTTAAATTGTTTATGTTATTAAAATATAATATTATAATTACCTCAAATTTCTTATAATTTTTACTTTAAGCCAAATGTAATATTTTAGCAATTGTGTTACTGTTTACTTTATTAGAGAATTTAAGCTTCGTACCTCACACTGCAATAAAATAAATTTATAAATAGTACGCTAAAATGTAACAAATTAATAGGCGTACAGAGAAAGAATTCAGATAGTGTCTACTTCATATCCCGCATGGTATATATTATTTGAACGTTTTTCCAAAACACATTTTTTGTTTCTTTATAATATATTTTAATAAACATAAATTAATTATCTCTTTAGTTGTATTTATAACAACAAATGTAAAAATATATGCATTCTCAAATGTAGAAAATCTCAAGAAATTTATATTTTAGGCATATTATGGGGTACGAGTAACATTAAAAGTTATTTAAATTTCATATGTGATGCCATTTAATTATATTTAGTCTCTATAGTTTTTTTTAACTTTAGAGACTGGTTACGGTGTGTATATTATAAATTAGTGAATAGGCATTAAATATACTTCTCTTCCAGAGCACGTTATATTATCATTAGTACTTTTCCCCATTTAAATGAATACATTTCTTATGCTTCAAGCTGAATATTTCTCATCATCTCTCAAAAGAAATACTAATAAAAATGTATACAAGCAAGAAAATGAAAATCGCCATACGTGAGGGAAATATGTCTTCGGTATGGCAATATTACCTGCATTCCTCTAAAACTATGTTTGAGAGAAGATCTGTAATGTTTTATTACTTTTGTCTCCAAGATGGATGATATGTTACTCGAAAAACGTTAGTCTGTAGATTGATATTTTTGTAAAAGAAAATGTTTTTTGGCAGAGAAAGACATTGCGTGTCACATCGCCGCAAGCACAAGAATGTGTGTGATAAAAAAGAAAAATTTCTATTCTGGCGAAATGTAAAATAGACCAAATTATTATAGCTTTCATGTGATTCGGGTTTACGTGCATACACTGAATTACGGCAGAAAGCTGTTCATGTTCCTAATTTCAGGAAGCTGTATAAAGGCAAGAAGTCTTGTTATAAAGTCATGATGATTAAGCCAATTATGCTGATTATTATATTTTCAATCTGGCTCAGATGAATAATTCATGCATAAAGTAAAAGTACATACGTTTTTTCAGATGAAAGTAGTGTGATTTATTGGAATACGTCATGTTCAGTTTTGCCAAGGTTTTGAAAGAAATTTGAAATTCAAATTCCTCGCGTTCCGTATTCACTGGAGATTAAAACTTAGTTACTCAGATGATTTTCTTCTTCGGGAACATTAATTACTTCTTTCTGAATTATTTCAAGCTTATGCAAAAATCATGCTCTCTGAAGTATATTAATTCACAAACAGCATGATTCTCGGAAGCGGTTTTAAAATATGCAACTGCTTATATTTTTAGAAACTAACCTTTTAAAAGTGGTAAATGATGTTGAGATGCTTTCAAAATGATAGGACACTCATTTAGTTTGTATTTTATGTATAAGAGGTAATTTTAAGGAAATTGCCGGATTCTGCCGTCACATCTGTCACGGAAATTATTTGTTTTTGCAATTAGCTAAGACACTTTCTACTGCCATTAAAATAAGGTTATTTATGTATTAGTAAAAGGTTTGAAAGCTAACTGGGACTAAGAATTTTAATTCCAATAATGATGCCCACTTTACAATTTCCACCCTTAAATGTGTGAAGAAGCGAATAAATAGATGAAAGTTTAAATTAAAAATGATAAAATAATTAAAATTGTTTTATAACTAACGATCTTTACCAGATATAAAAAGTTTTTCTTTGATGGAATAAAAAATAAAATAACAGGTCTTTACGATTTTTCAATTTTTATTTTACTTTTTAAATTTATCACATATATTTTTTGCCTTAATATTTGCCTTAATATGATTAAACTTTTTTCAGACAAATACCAACAAAATTGCTTTTTTGAAATTTTTATTGCCAAAAATACTTTATTACAAGTTTTAAAAAAAATTTAATTATTTGAAAAATTAATTTAAATTGTAATTAATATTAAATTAATCGTAATTAATTTAATTGTAATTAATATTAATTGAATGAAATATTAAATGAAGTATTTTTGACTGGGGTGTCAATATGAAAATCAAATGATATGAATGCGGCAATCGACCATCTTCATGATTAAGTAAAGAAGGAAGGATTGGATTTTTAACTATTATTTATGTTATCCTTAAATTGTGACAGAAATAACTATTGAACAATAAAATATTAAATTCAGAAATATTAATAATATTTTAAACAATGCTATCTAAAACAACTTTAGATAGGTTTAGTATGTAATTGTAATTAATATTAAATTAATTGTAATTAATTAAATTGTAATTAATTAAATTGTAATTACTATTAATTGAAATATCAAATTAATTATTTTTGACAGTAGGTCTTTCTTTGATTATCATTCCGAAAGCCAACTCACTAATTATTACTCGAGTGTCAATATGAAAATCAAATTATATGAACGTGGCAATTGACCATCTACATGATTAAGTAAAGAACAAAGGATTGATTTTAACTGATTTTAATTGTTTAAATGTAATAATTTGAAAATAATTTAAATTAAATTGAAAGATTCATAATATTTTAATATCTCTTTTTTAGGTTTTAGTAATTTTTAATACAATTAGTTTACAAATACAAAAGTATAAAAAATAAAGATTTCTTTTTTTTTTTATTTCTGTATTTGTTAATGTATATTTAACTTATTTTATTATTTGTATTTCTTTTTTTTTAAAATTTTGCTGGACGGTATTGGTAAAGGTTTGAAAACCGTCCGGGAATAAGAATTTTAATTTTGAGTCCCACTTTATTTTATGATTTATGATTTTTTAATGTGTATAATAATTGATTTTTTAAAATAATTGAAATTTTTTTTTTTTATAATATAATTTTTTGATGAAAAAAAATTAACTAACTTTTTTTTTTAATTTTATTACATACAATTTTTATTAATATTTTTAATTGATTAATCGTAATTATACGAAATTTTTTTAATTATTGCTTTTTATATTTTTGTTATTTTTTTTTGTTTTTTTATTTTTTTTATTTTTTTAATTTTTTTTTTTATTAATTAATTAATTAAATTATTTTAATTTTTTTATAATTTTTTATTTAATGTATTTTTTTTTATTTTTTATTATTGAATTTATTTATTTTGATTTGATTTATTCTTTTTATTTTAAATTTTTATTATATTTTAAATTATTTTTTTTGTGTATTTATATTATTTTAATTTTTTTTGTTTTTTTTAAAATTTTAGAGAAATTTTTGTATTTAATTTAATTTTTTTTAAAATTTTATTATTTTTATATTTTTAAAATTTTATTATATTAAGATTTATATAGTTTAATATATTTTATTTTTTTATATTTTACAAATTTTTTTTATATTACAAATTAACATTTTTTTTTTTAGTTTTTATATTTTTTGTTTATTTTTATTATTTGTAAAAAATAAAAATATTTAAATGAATTTTTTTAATTTTTTACTTTTTTTTTTTATAAATCAATTGATATAAAATAATTAGTACTATATTTTAGTAATTAACTATGAAAAATGTCATCTCTGTTTATATAAGTCCAAAACATATAATAAAAATTTCTTAAGTCATTTAGGCATTTCCTCGTCATGGCTAAGATCACTACAATGCTAGTCTTAGTATTTTTGTTAAAATAAATTATTTTATATTAAGTATAATATTTTTTTATTTATTTAATTATTTTTATTTTTATTATATTTTAAAATTTTTATTTTTATTAATTATTTAGATTATTTCTTTTATTTTTTTTTTTTAATTAAATATTTATTTAGATTAAATACATTTTTCGTCTGTATATTTAAATTAAATTATTTTTATTATTTTAAAACATAACAATATAATTAAAAAAAATAAGGTCAATTCCTACTTAGGTCAACAAAGGAAAATTTTTTTTTTTGTCAAATTAAAATAATGTAAAATATTACAGATCGGTAAAGAAAGCGAATTTCTTTTCAATTTTCCATTTTATTTTCTATATAGGGTGTTGGACTATTATTTTTGTTTGTTAATATTTATTCGATTTCGAATTTTGTTTCGTTTCTAATTTATGAAGCTGTTGGTGGGCTATAATTTCTCATTCTCTTCTTATTCTCATTCTCTGGTAATTTCTCATTCTCTGGTAATGCTTCGTTATTGCAAGGAACCTTATCAGTGAGATTCGAGCATCATAGTTCTTCAATTAATATCCCATCTAATGATTTCACACGACACAAGGCGATAAATGCTTGACCAGAAGTGAAGAGTTTTAATCCTAGATATACCACTGCATAATCTATAGTGCTACCTTGAATCTTATCTACTGTTGATGTCTATGAAAGTATTAATGGTAGCATTCTTCGTTCAGCAGTACCGCAGCTGCACTCATATTGACTCGATTCTGTGAACAAACACCATTGTTGCAAAAGTTCGCAGTGGCTAATGAAAAATTAATTAATTAAATTTAAATAATGAATCAATATTTAAAAAAAATGTATTAACCTTAAGTGTCACCCCTACAAGTTTAAAATACTTGAATGAATGAATAAACGTATTTTATTATTGATTGAAAATTTAAACAAGATATATAAACATATATATAGAAAGAGTGTGAACTTATAGATAGGAAATGAAAAAGGCGTTCTGACTGCTTATTTATAACCTCTTTTCATGTACAATTACAACATTCAATTTTGAGAAGATCAGACAATTTAAATATAAATTTCTGAAATCTTTAACTGAATTCTTAAAATTAAATTTTTAATCAATATATTTTTAGTACAATATATAAAAATCTAAAACACATAAGAAAATTAATTTTGATTAAAGAAAACTTTTTAATAAAAACTGAGTAAACCAACAACTTCTTTTAAAGTTACAAAAGAATTCCTGTGTGAAAAACATTTATATTTTATAGTAAGTTTGTCAATGAAGTAGAAATAAAAATTGATTGAATTTTTACACGTTTTAAATACAACGTATGCAACAAAAAGTTTAAGCGTTGTAGAATAGCTCATGAAGTCTTTACGTACTTCCGCTGTATGTCATAGTGTATAAATTCAAATTTTTAGATTTCTAAAAATACACAAGTTTTTTGTCATACATTTGAATAAACATTATAGAAAAAATGTAGAAAAAGAAAAGATAATGTGATGTTTTTGTTAAAAAATAATGTTGCGTCTCATTAGGCAGAAAACTATTTAATTAGAAAATCATTCAGATTAAAAAAATAATTAAAAACAAGCATTTAGTGAAATAAAATAATTATTGCACTGCTAAACTTATTTATGTAAATTTATGCATTTCCTATCTGAAAAAAAAGTTTGATAGTAATGGAACAAAAAAAGTAGTAATTATGGTTTATATTTTTAATATTTTATATGAATTTTTTTTATCCTGTGGTTTTTCGAAACTAATAAATTTTATTTATAGTTGATAACCATGAAAATAATTTTTAATGTAAATAAGAAAATAGATTACAAATATTTTGTTAAATATTAAATAAAATGTGTTTATTCCTCTTGCTTTAAGTCTACTTAATATGTCTACTTAATGAGTCTACTTAATAGGTTGAAATTTTACCATTAATATATGGAATTTACATTTACTCTCTAGAAAAATGCTTTAGAAATTTTATTTTATTCAACAAATTTTACTCAACATTTTATTCAGCAAAAGATACAAAAGATCTTTTTATTTAAATCACTTGCGACATCCAAACTTTAAAAATAATCAAATCCATAGTACTGGTCATAATTTTTATGTTGTTGCCTCAGAAAGACTCTCAGTATTATTCAATGGGATAGGCATTTCACAAGTAATATAACATCACATTTTTCATATGGGAAATTTCATCACATTAATTTCCTTAAACAGCTTTTCTTTAGTAGGTTTCATAAAACTTACACAGGATTACTAGTCCAAAAATGGAGCACTATTCAAAAATGGGTTAAATTATCATTTGGTTGTTGTATATGGGTTTCACTGTAAGTATGAAAAATATATTAAAAAAGAAAATATAAATCTTTCACTCTTAAAAGAATATAATATGTGGTTTGAGTACGAAATGAACAGAAATGCAGTCTTGAAAACCATTTATATTTACAGATTTTTGTTTTATACGCTAAAACTTATAAGTTAGTTATAATAATAAAATTCAAACCGATACAACATTTATAAAATGCATGTACAGTACAAAAGTTTGTTTTTAGAAAACCATTATAGTTTTTATTTGTACTAGTTGTACCCTATATGGTAGAAAAGAAAGTTTTAATACACTATAAATACTAAATATATATTTTAAATGAATTTAAAAATTAATGAAAAGTTGCATGACTATAACTATTTTAATCAATAATATTAACACAATTCACTGAATACAACATATGTAAACAAAACTGTATCTATCTGTATGTGAAAATTCCTTACTATCCCAAAAATCTATGCAGTACATATCTATTAAAACGAAAAATTTGAAGAAACTTTGTTAAATTTTTATGTTTCTTAAAATTTATTTAAACATTTTTGAAGCACTATTAAATAATTATAAAATTATTTTAATATTAATACTGGAACATGTTCTTAATTTTTAAACACTGTTGTTGCATTATATATATTTTGAAGAAAATTTAAATAAATAAAGCTTCTTAAGTCACATTGTTATTTTCTCTAACATTATTTAGTAGTTGATTTACACAACACAAGTATTGTAGAAAGAATAAAAGCATTTCTTCGTGCATCACCCATGCTAATTCGGACTAAGTTAACATTCTTTACATGGATGTAATCAAGAACAACAGGAAATTTAAACACCTACACGTGTGTCTTATTTTAGTTAAAATATATTCTTGGTTTCTGTTGAGAAAGCTTTATTTTTATGCTTTAAATAATATAATACTAAGTAATATTGTAAATTATGAAACGCAAGCTAAATTTTGGATATTATGCATAGAGTTGTAAAAATTCAAAGTCTTAGTTTCAATGTATATATTTTAGTTTCAAACAAAATGCTTTTTAAATTACAGATTCACATATTCGTTTATTATATTGTATTCTTTCACATTCATTTTGACAGCTGTGTTCAAATACATGAAATGCTTCTATGCTAAACTGCTCATTTATTCCTTCACAATATATAGCAGACTTAAATTCAATTAGTTTTTTTTTTGTTATGATTTATCGGCTGTTGTCTTTGGATTGCTGTCTTGGTATTTCTTTTGCTTAACATACAGCAATTAAATACTATATAAGCATTTTAATACTAGCATATAGTCCGTCACATGGCGGAATCAGTAAAAATTTTAATTTTCCAGAATTGTAAAGTACTCTATGAGGAGGTAATCAAATGGTTTGTTTTTTGGCTAAGAATTATCTGGTACATGCTCAATAATTTGTTTATCTTCATACTCCTCTAAACTCTCCCGATACATTTTACAATCAAGTTAAGTTCGTTAGAAAGATAACTCAAAATTTTCTTAGTTACGTCAAAATTATTGTTAAGTTCTTCCCAATTTTTTTGCACAATAATAAATTGTAGTAGAGGATGGAATCTATCATTTCCACTACACCCCGGAGGTAGATAGAATTTGTTTTTAATACCGGTGATAAAATTTTCTATTCAAAAAAAAATAATCGAGGATTAAATTTAAAATTATCACATATGTACCTAATGTATTATTTAAGAGAAATATAACAGAAAATTTTGTACGTAATTTTCAGTGATAAAACTTATGAAAATAATACAAATGATATTTAAGTAATTTAAAATAAGAAAAGATTAAATGGGAGGGTTTAAAGAATGACGGGATTATGCTAGAAAAAATGTTACTTTTACCTATTATGACAAATTGATAAATTTAATCGCCTGTTCTTAACCAAGAAAATAGGGCTTGAAATAATGGCATTAAACACTAGAAAAGGATGGAAGGGATGGATTTCGAGCATTCCTAACCTAAGTAATCAAGAAAACTATATGGATGCCTCTATCCATTCCAGGTACAACCGTTTAATAAATTCGAGGACAGACGGACAGATAATTTATGTTATTATTATATAGGGGATAAGTATTCCCTTATACCATTACATATGTGTTGAAAATATGTTACTTTAAAGTTTTTCTAGTAGCTCCCGGCACATTTATGCTTAGTCACAAAACCCATCATAACAACTAGTCCTTTCTATGTAGCGCAGTTTCCTCATGCAGTTTCTCTATATCGGAACATTTTCATACATAAGATTTTTATGCAATTTTTCTTTCATGTGCAGTTTTATTATTTTTTAATTATTTTTCTTCTTATTATTTATTATTTTTTTATTGTTCAATTATTTTTTAATTTATTATTTTTATTATTTATTATTTTTTATTGTGCAATTATTTTTTACTTTTTATTGCATTTTGTGCATTTTTTTATTAAATAAAAGAGTTAAATAAATAAATATAAATGAGTATTTTTTTGCGAAAATACTTATTTATATTTGTTTTATATTCGATGTTTTTAGTATCATTATCAATCAATTTTCAGCAGTAACATTTTATTATATCAAAACATATATTAAATTATGTATTAAACATTTCAAATTTTGCTCATTATTTTTATTAAGTACAAACATTACAATTAAAAAAATTCTGAAAGGTTTAAAACAATCAATTAAACTCTACTGTACTAAACGATTCATCCCCTTACGGTAAAACAAAACCAATGTGTAATTTTGTAATGCTTCGTAAAAATTTATACGAAAAGTCAAAAATATATCAAATAAATGTTAAAATATATTTAATATCACAAAAAATGGGGATTCTAAGTAATCTTAATAACGTATATAATAAACTGACATTTTTATATAATGTATTTTTTTATGAGTGAACATTGTATTGTCCTTTAAACAAAAACAATTTGCAATTTAGTAATGCTTCTTAAACATTTATACGAAAAACAAATTTATACCAATAAATGTTAAAATATTTTTAATATAACAAAAAACAATCCGGATACCAAGTAATCTGAACAACGAATATGAGAAGCTGATATTTTTCTGTAATGTAATTTTTATGACTGAACACTGTATTGTCACCGGTACTAATATATTGCAAAATTTCACAGATCTTTAGCCAGTTCTGAATTTAGTTAAAAAATACTTACAAAATTTTAACTTTCACATAAGTGAAGTTAAATTAACCCATATTGTACCACACCAACTAAATATTTTTGTAAGTTATTAAACCTTCATCTATATCATTAATATGGTGTAACTAAGTATATAAAACTAAAATTTTGAAAAAATATTTTTAATATTTTAAGTAATTACACTATGTAAATTTAACAAATATCACTTACATTGCATTATTAAGATTCATAGGTGAAATTTGGAGAAACAGCCAAATCAAAGTCCAACATTACATTTTAAGCACACTGTTCTTGGTTTTCTCTTGCAGTTCTTGAACTGGCATCTTTGGTGACAGATAATAGAAAATGGATATCCGTTATAGGATGGTAACATCCATAACTTATATCTAAATTTTACAGGTTTATTTTCCATGAACAACTTGCAACAGTGCCTTGCCATTCTTTCATTGATGGTCAGATTTTTAGAAAATATGCCAAATTGCTTCAAGTTTATGTTGATTTTGTCATAAAGAGGTTGAATTTTATAATAACGATCTTGTGGATTAATTGAAGAATTATCTTTAAAATGAGTAAAATGCTTGGCGTCATAATACCATTTTTTTAGATATAAAGTTACTCATTAAATGTAGTGCCAGTGTCTGGAGAATTTTCCCAATACATTTTTTGCGCGTGGTAAAATATATACCCTATAAAGAAAATGACACATAGAAATTGCTTAAGTTTTGTAATGCTCAAAGATTTTTTTTCTTTTGGGGGGGTGGCTGCATACTGTTTTTTTTCTGTTACAGTATTATATATGTCATCAACCATCATGTGGAAGAGTTCACCTAGAGTTTTTCTTGCAACCATGCTTATAGTTTCATAAGCTCGTGTAGAAATTTATTTACTTGATAGTTCAAATTTTGGGTGACGTTTTACCCACTGGGGTTTTTTTGGGGGAAGATGACAATCTTTAGAATCATTAGATAAAATTACAATTTACCTTGAATTTTTAGGACATCAATCATTACTGGCTTTTAAAATTTTGTGGCTGAATCATCAAACTCTTCCTCACAAACAG
This sequence comes from Pardosa pseudoannulata, assembly GCA_032207245.1. Classification (NCBI taxonomy): domain Eukaryota; kingdom Metazoa; phylum Arthropoda; class Arachnida; order Araneae; family Lycosidae; genus Pardosa; species Pardosa pseudoannulata. The sequence continues at coordinate 82,242,185 of CM063510.1, read as the reverse complement.
AATCTGGATTAGGAGAAACAATAACAATTTCAGGATCATCAATTTTCCCATCACTTAAAGAATTCATATATTCGAGAGTCTCT
>CM063510.1:82224602-82237102 GCA_032207245.1 Pardosa pseudoannulata | reverse complement strand
GTTATGTATCGATAACATGCTGGATTTCAATAATATAATAAAATTTAAAAATCGATATTTTGGTTAAAATTCACATTTTAAAGGTGAATATATGTCTTATTTAAAACCAATAATATTTAAACTATCACTTGAAAGACATTTTGTTTATTTTATAATTTATTTAATAATTTAAGATTTCCATTTTAAAAAGTCACAGACGGATGAAATATTTTTTCTTTATAGAAATGGAAATATATGTTTAAAATAGTCATCCATTTTTGACTTATATCAAAATTAAAGTATATTTAAATTTTAAACTTAGCTTTTAAAAATTCAAATTTTAGAAATTTTACTATTTTCTGTATGTATAGTAGTACACGTATACACATATTGTGATTCACTATAAAGCTATTATAATTCAAAAAATATAACTTTGTATCCCCTAATTTCTTTTTCTTACAGGAAAGTAGCATAAAAGTTGATTGACAACTTTCAAACGGGCAACTCTTGAACGGTATGATAAATTCGGAATTCTCAAAAAAAAGTGACTACTTTGAAAGGAGAGGTTAGAATTAGAGGTTATTTAGCACAAGTGATAATAATAATTGTGCCTTCGCTCGAAACTTCTTTTGTGACATCTTTGTTTCATTTTTCATTTTGATGACCTTTTGTTGTGCAGCATATTTCGGTTTCAGTTACAACTTCTGTTTCAATTGCATGTGACAAATCACTGAAGGATACTGACTTAAACATCAGAAAATTACAGAATATATTTTTGTAAAATTAATATTAAAAAATCCCTTTTAATCCTACAATATACTACAACAGATTTTTTAAGAACATAATTAAACAGATTTCAAAGCGTTTTAATCATTACTTAAAAAAGTCCAACTAATAAATGTTGACCTTTATTTGCTGTTTCCTTATATCGTATAAGGAAACTCCATTCTATACACCATAGAAAGGAAGCATAAAATCGGATTAGTAATACAAAATTTCTTAAAAATCTATTACATGCATGCATATCCACAACAGGTTGAAAATTAAGTCATGTAGTACAGAATCTCGTGTGATTTAGCATCATTACGCTGTGGCTTCCGGGCACTACTCTGCACGTACATATTTCTAATTTCAATTGTCTTTTCTTAACAAACTATCATATTAGTCAACAATCTGCCGTATACGAAATTTATTCATCATTTCTATTAATACGTCTTATTACCTTTAATAATGGTTCTAAACTTTTAATGGAAATATTTTAATACCCAGACTGAAGGCTGGGTGCAAAGCAGCTAGTTTTAAATCATATTTTTTTACAAAAAGGTAATTTTTTGATAAGGTACAAATTGAGAGAATTTATTAAAATTCATAATCTTCTTCTATATTGTACAAAATGCTACAATAGGTTATTTCAGCCCATATAGATAAATAGCCCTTCTCAAAGCATATTAATATGAACTAACTTTATTTTAAAATTAAAAATGCAAAATTTTGATAAATTTGAAATTGATATAAGACTTTGGAATGAAACTAAAGTATTTAAAATATTCACAAATTTAAAACAAAAATTGATTTACTACCAAAAATTATTTACAATATTATTTGTATATATGCGTGCCTTTAAAGAATACACATTCCAGACTACAGGATACAAAATACATTTTTCAGTTTAAGGTATCCGTCTACGTTCGGAGAACTTTTTTCTTTAAACGTAGAAACTAGTTCATATTTTTATATTTATTTTTTATTTTATCATAGATAATTGCTCTTAAAAATATTCGTGGAGAAGTTTTTATAAAATTTTTAAAAAACAAAGAAAATTTAGTAAAAATATCTGGTGTTTTCAAAATGTCTAATTTTTTTATTAAATTAAATTATTTCAATATTTTTTGATGCAACACATTTCTTATACACTAGACTAATGAATCATCTAAAATATTTGCTTAATTTACATTTGATAAAAAATTTTGGTTTTTCAAAATTATACACATTGAATTTTTAACGAATTTTCATGACCTTGATATTTAACTATGAATGTAACATCATTAAAATTTATCCAAATTTAAAGCTTTTAGGTCATTTACTAGTAAATACTATCAAAAGCATTCACAATAATTTTCAACCAAATATTTTAAAAACTTTTTTAAGAAATCATATTTCAAGTTTCAACATTTTATTATTGAAGTTTATGAAAGCACGTTTAACTGTTAAAAAATAAAATACATATTTAAAATTCCCCACACTTTTTTTCTTCAAAACTTTCTAATTGCCAAGTTGCTAATTATTAAAAATACTAGAAAATGTTTAAACTAATCTTGATGAAACTTTAAAAAGTTTTGTCCAAAAAATGCTTTGAAATTCACAACTTCCGGTTTCTAAGTCACTACTTCCGTTTTGCTTTGACAGCCGTCACTGATTTTAAACAGCTGTAACTTTTCTTTAAAATATCGTAGAAACAAAACAAAAACAGATTTAGAAGCCTAAAAGTTGAAATTTTATAATAGAGAAATTAAAAAAAAATATGATTTTTGGAAGAAAATGACGCAGATTTTAACGTAGATGGATACCTTAAGTTAAAATCTCCAATGCAATATATTTCATTACATTGCGCAATTAGTACATTGCGTAATAAACATACACCTTTACTCACAAGGAAGTTCATCTAAAATTGAAATTAGTGAAGGAATTAGCAGTTACTTTACTGGATAAACACATATGAATTAGTATTTGCTATATTGTATAGAATGACTTACTCTCTAATGAAGCCCGAATTCATTCAGGGTCTTCATTCTAGATTTCTCTGAACTAAGGTCTCATTTTATGACCTGTGCATACACTGAAAATTTAATGCAACAAACGGTGCAATGCAGTGTGGGAAGAGATGCTATTTTCGGAGATTATTGATTTGAGTGAAAATAAATTAGTTGATGTAATATAATAACAATATATCATGACGGTATTTTAATGATACTTTTATGCTATCAGTATCTAAATCAGTAATGTATTTTTATTAACTTATATTCATGCATCAGATATGGTTCTCTAGCTACGCAAAAGTACTTCGAAGACGGTTTTGAAATTTATCGCTACTTTTTATTACGTTTATAATATATTATTTTTAATCAAATATTTTGCCCTGAAATTTTTCATTTCCTCTTTATTTTCAGTCTAAAATATTGAAACAGACAATAAAGAAAAGAAATATAAAATATTTTATATAGTTACAGTTATATTATGTAGTTAAAATTAACAATCTATCTTCAATAAATTTCTGTAAAAAAATTATTGAAGTGTGTAAACATTATTACGATCTACAAGGGTTGGAACTTTAATAGCGGCAACACTGTTGTAAAAACGCTACGCAACAAAACCAAAAAATGTCTCGTATACCACGCTCGAGCTACATACCTACTTTATCTCTCATCAAAAAGACTCGCCCTTCCTACTTCATGCGCATACTGGGTGACGGGCAGAACTGATCTTTGTACTAGCTTGCGGTCTAAAGTAAGTTTTGTCAGGACGTTATTAAAACAAGAACAACGAAGTCGAATAAAAACTGAATGTGCCAGAGGTCGTACAGCCCGACAATGTCATCTAGGGCTTCAAGAAACTTACAGAACTGTAAAAAGATGGGTAAAAGTCTTCAATGAAGGTGTCTCATTTGCCCTCTTGTGCAAAACAATAGACCCCAGCTCTCCCAACCAAACCAAACCAAACCTTCAATGAAGGACTCCAAAATGGGGCAGACATGCAGGTCTTAGTAGTGTCGGAGAAGCAGAAGTACATGCTGTTGCAACACTAATGGACAGTTATTAAAGCCAAACGATTTGTGAGTTCGCTCGACAGACATGATTTGCACACATTGGACTATGCTGCACATTCTGAAAGAACGCCTGTGCATGAGAAAAATTGCTTCATGGTGGGTTCCACATCACTTGAAAGAAACGCAAAAATGACTAAGATACGATGCTGCTCAAACCCACCTGGAACTTATAATCGTGAAGGAAAGGTTTTTTTTAAGCCTTATCATTACGCTGGAGGAGACTTGGGCCAGATCTAAACCTTTGCGACTTTGACTTAATTCTTAAGATGTAGGAACCACTGCTTGCCATTCGCTTCAAAACACTGTTCCAGAGATTCTTGCGTCAGTAGATCGATCCATTCGAACTATCAACATAACTGGCGCTCATACAGACATTCTGCGATTTACACATCGTTGGTAACGGTTTATACACAATTCTCCCGACTATATTGACTAACTGTAAAACATTGTTACATGATTCACTTTTGTATTCCATGTAAATAAATAGTTGTCATTATTAAAGTTCCAACCTTCGTAAAGAATTAATAAGGTGTTTGTTCTTGGACAAACGTGAAGCAAAATATTTGCTTTTGATCAAATGTTTGCTATTCCAATTAGTTATTATTGAAGTTGAATTAATTCTTTATAAAAATAATCAATATAGAATTAGTAACTATTACGTGGCTTATTTGATCCAATACAACGGTGTTCGCTGAGGCTGAATGTGTACTTATGAATACATTATGATGAAATAATTGTGGATTGTTGAGGATTAAAAGAGCAAATTATGCTAACTTTGTCCTTAGTTTTAAAATAAGATATAGGTAATACACGTGGATTAATATTTTAAACACTACTGGTTATTATCTATAAAACAAGAATTTCACGAAAACAGGTATTTTGAAATTGCATTTAAACACACTACTCTGATATAAAATTCCTTATTATGTACAGTTATTCGCTCTAAATTTCTGTTTTTGTATAACGGCTAAAGGCAAATTCGTGGATGAAGCCTGAAATATCTTAAAAATTAATCTACTATATAATATTAATATATCAGCAAATGATTGAAATTATTCGAGACTTTTATTATGTTACCATATTTTAAAATATCCATTGAAATTCTGAAAACACTTTATAGTACTTGCGAAAAGAGAAAAATTGGTTTATGTTCATAAACTATATATTTCCATTTCTCTAAAACGTGTGAAGATATATGAATATTATGATTAATTTAGGGTAGACTTAATATCATCTTACTAACATACTCCAAGTTATTAATATGCTACTTTCTTTCCAAGATTTATTACTACACTGCATGGAAACTGTTCAGTCAATGTCAAAGAATCTAATTATCTTTATAAACAATAATAGTATACAGTACTTAATCATTTACTATTCAGAATGATTTAACACAATAATAAATTTGTTTTAATTTGAAAATATTGTTACAAACATAATTTCTCAAGCTTATATAACGTGCAATAAACTAAAAATTATTTCAAACAATAATTTATTTATGATATTAAAAAAAAAACTTAAACTATAAAATGCATCCGCAAGTATATATATATATATATATATATATATATATGCATATCTCTATGTTTATTTAAAATTTATATATAATAATATATTAATTATATTATTATACAATAGCATCCGGTTAAGAAAATTTACTAATTTGTGAAATAATCATTTGGAATTTAAAAATGTAAATGATTAAAACGGGTTCTTCTGATAATTTTCATCTTTTAGCCCGGTTAACGCCTTTTTGCATCAAAAAGTTCATGTAAGAGAGACATACAGATATGCATGCAGGAATATAATAAGATTATATTAATTAAGGGAATAATATCTAGTGATTATTACCTAGCGATCTAGTAATAAATTTATTATAATAGAGAAAAAAGGTTTTAAAATTCTAATAGATCTTCCACCTCATATACATTAATTAAAGCTTAAATGAAATAATATTTAGTAGTAAGGTATATTTCTTTTAAGTCGAATCAGTAATTTATGTGACTAATGCTGGAATATTTTAAAATCTGCAAAAAGATATGATACAAATAATAAATAATTGCCTTAAGATAAAACCACTTTAGATTTCAAGAATTTCATAAGATTATAAAAAAGTAGTTCTCAGCGAATTTTGATATTCTTGATGCTTTTAAAGATATTCAACTAAAATTTTAACATTTGCTTCTTAACACATTAAGTTGTACAATTATTCAAATATACAAATTATATCATTCGTGCATATACAGTAAAACATCCTTTAGTAAAAATGCTCATGTATCATAAAATTTAATATTTTATGCTGATTGAAGTAACTTTCATGTAGTTTTTCGTAGGTTCGTCCGTAAAATTGGTATTTCGTTTCATAGAAAATGTTATTATAAAGAAAGAGTTTTTTTAAATAATTGTAAAGGTATTTTAATATATTTTTATATTTCCATGAATGTCAGTTCAATTCTCACAGAAATTAACACAGTTAATTGAAAGCAGCTTCGTGAACACATGTTAGATCTGCACAATTTTAGAAGCAGTACTTTTTTTACAGGGTAGTTATCAGAATTATCTTTTCCTTATCTCTGCTTAAATGTACTAAGAGTCATGATATATTCAGTATCAAAGTATCAGTCACTTCAAGAATTTTTCTTCGGGAAAAATATTTACATGAATATATGGCACTTAATGTTATTTAGGTTTAAGAGTAATGATGTTAAGATCTTAATATTATTTATCCTTCAGTTTCAGAATGATTCCCCGAGAAGTTTTCTAGATATTTTACAAACCATCTAATATCAAAATCGTTCAATTACTTTTAAATTAGACAGTCTAGAAACTAAAGACCTATTTTTTACGGCTATTTCATATCTGTATATTTTTTAATCAATGTTAAAAAATATGCAATTTTTAGGCATATTATTACATTTACAAAGATGCAGCATATATTAAATGAGTTGTTGAAGTAAAGATAATGGGTGAAAATATCCCAAGCAATGAGACAAAAATACTATCAAAGAGTTTTGATTGATCTTGGCTTTTTATAACGAAACATATATTGGTTCTCGATTAATAAACTTAATACATTGAACTTTAGCAGATACGTTACAGCAGATAAATAAAAAATTTAAAGGGTAAAACAATAAATCCCAATGAATACTTCAAACATAGTACAAACCAATGGTGGCATATGAATAAAATTACTGAAGAAACAGTTTATTGGTGTCCTCAGAAAATAAAATATGGGGGTGTAAAATACAGAAAATTTTAATTGGATCTCCTAAATATGTATTCAAGCTGTAAAAAAATGAACATTAACAATGAAGTTTTAAGTTAAATGTATAACACATTCATGATCCAGGATTTAAAAGGCTTTCTTTTACTAAAGTGTAGAAAAATAATTATACGCATTTCACTTGAACCTTCAAAAAATAACTAAAATCGTTTAGTAGTTAATTTACACAGTACGAATGGATACTTCAATAATAACAAAAAATAATGGTAATATATGTATAAATTAACAAGCAGTTAATCGTTGATATAAGAAAGACTTGGAATTTGGAAATTTGAACAGTTTAGTGTTATTTTAAATAAACTCCTAAGTGCATACTACAATCACAGAAAAATTTAAAATGAATATAACATAAAAATATGAAAAATTCGAACACTTCATGATTTAAAAATACTTCATTCTATTAAAGTGTAGGAAAATACAATAAACATTTTTAAAAAATTATATAGATATCATATCATATATATATATATATATATATATATATATATATATATATATTGTGTGGGTGTTAATCTTCTTAACATCGGTGTTTCAGGATTATGTCCCTCAATTATGGCTTTTCAGGATTTTGCTACGTATCTTAACTTAAAAAGGCAACGTTGAACTGCTTTAAACTTCGAAGGTGTGTTGCACAATTTTAATGTCAGATTACAGACTACATTTGTGTTTAAAACTAATTATTTACTGATTTAGAAACTTTTAAGTCAGAGGTTTTGTAACATTTTACAAAACACAGTATGTGATCTGTAACTGTATTTCTCAAACATTTGAAAATCGCATTCTGCTTGATCCGTATTGTATTCACTGTAAATGAAATTTTAAACATTTGGCAGCTTCAACTCTTATAGTCCCAATTTTACAATATTAATAAAATTTTTACTTTCCTCTGCAAAATGTTTGGTTTTGTGTACTATATTTTATTATTAACCGGTTCCCTTACAATTTAAAAAAATATTGTAAAAAAATCATCACATTTTATTATTAAATAGAAGGAAACGAAACAAAACAAAATATGTAGGTTTTAAGTTGATTTTTTAATTTTTACAGGGGTAAAAGCATTTAGTTTTAATATTAGTGTACTATCCCGAGTTATCTCGGGCAAATGGGAAAAAGTAAATATTAGCTTTTGTATGATAGTTTTTTAAACAAGGGACAACAGAAAGAGACAGCTGACATTATGTACACTGGTATCTGATCTCTTTTATTACTGGCTTACCTCTGGAATTTGCTTCAAGGCAGCACAGAGTACACTGACGCGTTGGATTTGATTTTTTTCAGTAGCAGGAAAAACATCTGGTAAATGCCTTGAGGTTAACGGGAGTGGTATAGAACTAATGATGGGTCTTCCTGATGTGGCAAAAAAACTCGTCATGATGATTTTCTGAAATTAGCTTTTTAATCAGTGAAAAACACGTGACTAGTCCTGCCAAAAGAACCTTGAAACCAAAAAAACTTTGCAAACTGCCCATCAAAGCTGAATATTTTCTTTCATTTCCTCCAGGCCGAGTAAAACCGTGATAAAACAAATCGTATTGACAAATTCTGCTTCGCCCGAATTTTCTCGGGATAATAATTAACTGTAATATATACAAACCCGAGATAACTTATGATAATCAGGCAAGCGGTTAACAGCATGGCTACAAATGAAAATAAATCCTACTGCCTAGGTCGTTTCTGAACATCTTGAAACATCCATGCCTGAAGAGGAATGTGAATCTGGGAATTAAATTCGAAATAATACGAAAATACTTTTTTCTTGTCAAATATTGGAAAATTTTATTTTATGTTAAATAAAGTAAACAATATTGTTATATATTTTTTTTCTGTGTTTAAAGGAAAATTTACAAACAAATCAATTTTAAATTATTAAAATATCAGTATAATGAATATATAAATTTCAAGCAGAAAAATAAATTGTAAATATTTTTTAATCATATTCTTTACTTTTTCGAAGGCAAATAAATCTTAATTGAAATTAAAAATTTATCTTAATTTTTTATCATGGTAAAAATCATTATTTAATTTCAAAATTGCATTTTATATTTATTTGTGTAGTATAATAATTCATACTCATGTCCTTTAGAGTTTCTATAACTGATTAATTGTTGTTATGATGCGATTAAAATAAAAAGATAAAATAATTTTAGTCGATTTCATCTGGCATCAGAACATTTTCTTTTGTTCTACGTGAGAGGCCTGAGTGTACGTTAAAGGATTTTATGACCCCAACTTTTATGGATGGAGTATTTGGGCCAGGAGATTGATGCCAGTAAAGATAAGTTGTATGGCACCAGCATTGACACAAAAATACAAAAGTCAATTGTAGATTGAATTTATAGGAGCTATCAGGCAAAAAGGAGGACTTTTGGTCAAGTGCGTCCTAAATTCCTGAATAAAAAAGGTTGGACTGGAGGCGTGAGTATACTTGGCAGTTGAGCCTATGATGTGTGTCAAAAATGCGGTGGCCGAATAAAATTTGTTGGATCGGCTCTAGTTGGTCAGTGGGGCCCAGATTAACTTTATATGGGCGGAGAAGAAGACTAGTAAAAATATACAGAGAGTTAAAAATATTGGAATAGGAAGTGGTCAGTTACAAAGGTATATTCATAGGGAGTTTTGGAGTCCAGCCGGTGATTCGACAGAGAGATTCGACGGACTTGTAAGTCAACGAACTATTTCCAGTAGCCTACCCTCAAAAACTTTTGACCACATTACACAGCCAGTCATCGACGTTTTTGATTGATCACTGACAACAACCAGATAAGTACGTGTGCATGAGATATACTCAGGTGCTCTCAAAATAAATAATTTAATTGATATGTTTAGGAAATTTATAAATTATATTACTTTTATGACGCTTCCCAATCCTAGTAAATTTGATGATAAAATTGTAAATAAGTAAATTTTTAGTGTAATTTTAATTTGTAAATAAAATGTGTTTTGTTAACTTTTAAAATTGGTTTATCTATCAAATTAATTTTTGTTCATAATTCTTGTTGTTTATAGTCTCCTTATAGAGCTTAGAGTAGTTATTAAATATATTTTCTTTACGAACGCAATAAAATAATTCTAATTTAAATGTACTACCACATAAAATAATTTCTTTGGCTGCCATTAAATAAATATCTTATGGGAGCTATATTACAATTAGCAATGATAGTCTAATATATCATATCAAATAAATCTGTTATAACCATTTAATGCTATGAAACCAGCAATATTTTCACAATAATTTAATTTTGCCGACTAATTGTATATCTTCACATTGATCATAATTCTTGTTGTTTATAGTTTCCTCATACAGAGCTTAGGGTAGTTATTAAGTATATTTTCTTTACACAACGCAATAAAATAATTCTAATTTAGATGTACTCCCACATAAAATAATTTCTTTGACTTCCATTTAATAAACATATTAGGGGAGCTATATAATAATTAGCAATGATAGTCTAATATAACATATAAATATGGTATAATCATTTAATGTTATGAAACGAGCAATATTTTCACAATAATTTAATTTTGCTGACTAATTATATATCTTCACATTGGTCATAATTCTTGTTGTTTATAGTTTCCTCGTACAGAGCTTAGGGTAGTTATTAAATATATTTTCTTTACACAACACAATAAAATAACTCTAATTTAAATGTACGACCACATAAAATAATTTCTTGGACTTCCGTTAAATAACATTTTAGGGGAGCTATATGACAATTAGCAATGATAGTCTAATATATTATAACAATAAATATGTTATAAGCTTTTAATATTATGAAACTAGCAATATTTTCACAATAATTTAATTTTGCTGACTAATTATATATCTTCACATTGGTCATAATTCTTGTTTTTTATTGTTTCCTCATACAGAGCTTAGGGTAGTTATTAAATATATTTTCTTTACACAACGCAATAAAATAATTCTAATATAAATGTACAACCACATAAAATAATTTCTTTGACTTCCGTTAAATAAATATTTTAGGGGAGCTATATGACAATTAGCAATGATAGTCTAATATATTATAACAATAAATATGTTATAAGCTTTTAATATTATGAAACTAGCAATATTTTCACAATAATTTAATTTTGCTGACTAATTATATATCTTCACATTGGTCATAATTCTTGTTGTTTATAGTTTCCTCATACAGAGCTTAGGGGAGTTATTAAATATATTTTCTTTACACAACACAAAAAAGTAATTCTAAATTAAATGTACAACCACATAAAATAATTTCTTGGACTTCCGTTAAATAACATTTTAGGGGAGCTATATGACAATTAGCAATGATAGTCTAATATATTATAACAATAAATATGTTATAAGCTTTTAATATTATGAAACTAGCAATATTTTCACAATAATTTAATTTTGCTGACTAATTATATATCTTCACATTGGTCATAATTCTTGTTGTTTATAGTTTCCTCATACAGAGCTTAGGGGAGTTATTAAATATATTTTCTTTACACAATGCAAAAAAATAATTCTAATTTAAATGTACTACCACATAAAATAATTTCTTTGACTTCCGTTAAATAAATATTTTAGGGGAGCTATATAACAATTAGCAATGATAGTCTAATATATTATAACAAATAAATATGTTATAACCATTTAATATTATGGAACAAGCAGTATTTTCAAATTAATTTAATTTTGCTGACTAATTATATATCTTCACATTGGTCATAATTCTTGTTTATAGTTTCCTCATACAGAGCTTAGGGGAGTTATTAAATATATTTTCTTTACACAACACAAAAAAGTAATTCTAAATTAAATGTACAACCACATAAAATAATTTCTTTGGCTGTCATTAAGTAAACATTTCAGGGGAGCTATATAACAGTTAGCAATGATAGTTTAATATCATATCAAATAAATATGTTATAAGTATTTAATTTTATGAAACGAGCAATATTTTTACAATAATTTAACTTTACTGACTAATTAATATCTTCACATTGGTCATAATTCTTGTTGTTTATAGTTTCATTATACAGAGCTTAGGGTAGTTATTAAATATATTTTCTTTACACAACGCAATAAAATAATTCTAATATAAATGTACAACCACATAAAATAATTTCTTTGACTTCCGTTAAATAAATATTTTAGGGGAGCTATACAACAATTAGCAATGATAGTCTAATACATTATAACAAATAAATCTGTTATAACCATTTAATGTTATGAAACGAGCAATATTTTCACAATAATTTAATTTTGCTGACTAATTATATATCTTCACATTAGTCATAATTCTTGTTGATATAGTTTCCTCATACAGAGCTTAGGGTAGTTACTAAATATATTTTCTTTACACAGCGCAATAAAATAATTCTAATTTACATGTACCACCACATAAAATAATTTGTATGGCTGGCATTAAATAAATATTT
>CM063510.1:82207102-82214602 GCA_032207245.1 Pardosa pseudoannulata | reverse complement strand
ATGTGATTTACCGGTTCGTCACTGGTACGCAGCCAGTGATCCTGGCTAACCCGTATCATGGAGTGGCCCCAGGAGATCTCAATCGGCCATGGTGAGATTTAGAAGTATCCACTTAACCCTTTAACAATTTCATTTTTTTCCAGAATTCGGTCAAAAAATGTCACATTTTCTTACTGCATTTTTTGTTCATTTTACATTTTTAAGTAAAGATATGTTATTAAAATTAACATTTTTAATATTTTTAAGAATTTATTACTTTTTTTATTTCTATGAAAGCATCATAGAACTGACGTTTACCTTTAGTCTCATCGATATCCAAGTTAATTTTTGGAATTCCAGTGAAAGCAAATCTAGGAGGCGGATCCGAAGGATTATGGCAATTAATTTTAAAAAATTGTCTTGCTTGACTGATTCCATCTGTACTACTATCAGAGTCACTACTATCCAGGTCATCTAGTAAACTTTCGCTACTATCATTTACAGATAATTCAGTTTCTGATTAATAGTCACAATTCGAATCGCAAGAAATGAGCTCCATACGCTCTGAATTATCCATTATTTAAAAGTAAAAATATATTATTCACTCTTACATCAATAAAATTATCAGGCGGTTAGCAAAACATAACCAGAAAGCTATACACTGAAAGATAAGAATTCGTCTTCTGATACAAAACATGCGAGAAAACCAGTCAGAGTAGAAAATACAATAAACTGCAAACTATCATTTACTGGACATCTATACGAATCTATACGAATAATTTGTTACTAAAATTGGAAAAAACATACGGCCGAAACAGTGCAACCGAAATAGAAATCAGATTGCCTGTACGGGCAAATCAGTAAAGGTCCAAAAGCTGTGTGCGTACGGCATATGGGAAAAACAGGGAAGGGGTTAAAATCTTTGAGGTACTTGAAGGGGGGAAGGATTTACTATCCATGTTTCTGTTCCCTCTTTGCCAGTCCTGCTCACCTTCCTGTTTGTCTTGGAGCTTCCTTTAGGCAGCTGTCGTATGAACAGAATCTGATCGATGGGTACCTGGAACTCTTTAACCTCGTGTAGGAAAGTATATGCCTGGAGATAATCCACAAAAACTAAATAATCTCTTCCCGTACAAATGCAATTGAAACTATTAAATTTCGAAAACTTCGAATAGAAATTATATAGAGAAATAATTGGTATGGAATATTATAAGAATCCATTAAATTTAATAAGAATTTATCAAATAGTATCAAGAGTTTAATGAATGTTAGTATAACTATATGTAGATCAACTCTTTCACATTAACTTCCTATTCAAATTTTCTACATTTACTAGAAGACGTGATAAGTTTTCTTGTTTTTGTAGACTATGTTAATAGATTACTATATGAGTTAGAAATCATTAAATACGTACAGTTCTGTTATGTTCATTGATAAAATTTTTATTCTAAGACTTAAATATATGATAATCTAACACTAGAAATATATGAAAAATTTTAGTCTTTTGAAGCGGATAGTAAAACTGAGAAAATTAAAAGTAGTCTTACTTACGAAAAATATAGTATATATAAGATGAAGAATTTTTAATCTATATTTCACATTTGAATAATTTAAACATGTATATGCATATCTATGTTTTATAGTATCTTCAAAATTTCGATGTCTGCATTAAATATAAGAAGAGTTAATATAAGAGAGATTTCCTAACTTCTTTTACCGAATATTCAAATATCCTACCATAATATCAACCCATAATATTTCAGAAATTCTTATGCATGCAAAATTTTACTAAATTTATAAATGAATTTGCAATTTTAGTGTAAATTTACGCAATCCTAATATGAGAAATATTAGAAAATTTTGGTATTCCTTTGAAGTGAATCATAACATTAAACATTAGGAAACAGTCATATTTCAAAGAAAGTATTATATATAATTGTGGAATATTTGATGTCTATTTCAGAGTTAAATTAAGATTAGTATAACCTTAGAAATTTTTAAAGTCTTATGAAGCAGGTTATAAAATTGAGCATTAAAAGTAGTCTTACTTGAAAAATATAGTAAATATAAGATGAAGACGTTTTTTCTATATTTTATATTTGAATACTTTAGACACGTATATGCATATATTTATGTTTTATGTTATCTCTGCATTACATATACGAAGAGTTTATTCGATCTCATGACTTATTTTACCTAATATGCCAATATCATTCATACATATCATACACAATATCACACCATAATAGTTGAGAAATTTTTATGCAAGTAAAAGTTTACTAAATTTATAAATGAAATTCCAATTTTGATATAAATTTACTCTATCCTAACATAAAATATATTGGAAAATTTTGGTAATCCATTGAAGTAAGTCATAAAATTAAACATTAGAAAACAGTCATATATCAAAGGAAACATTATATATAAGTGTGGGGTATTGATCTACATTTCAGAATTTAATTAAGATTAGTATAACAATATACAGATCAACTCTTTCACATTATCTTCCTATTCTAATCTAGTACATTTATTAGAAACATTTTCATAAGATTTCTTGTTATCGGAGAATATGTTAATAGATTATACTATATGAGTTGGAAATAATTAAATGGGTACAGTTAATTGTTATATTCATTAATAAATTTGTTATTTTCAGACTTAAATATATGATAATCTAACCCTAGAAATATATAAAAAATTTTAGTCTTATGAAGCGGGTTATAAAACTGAGCTTTAATACTAGTCTTACTTGAAAAATATAGTAAATATAAGATAAACAATTTTTTATCTATATTTAACGTTTGAATAATTTAGACCAGTATATGCATATCTATGTTTTATATTATTCTCAAACTTTCAATTTCTGCATTAAATATTAGAAGATCACTTGATTTATTTTACCGAATATTCTAATATCTTCCATAATATCACAGCATATTTCAGAAATTCTTATGCATGTAAAATTTTACTAAATTTATAAATGAATTTGCAATTTTAATGTAAATTTACGCTATTCTTATACGAGAAATAAGGGAAACTTTTGATATTCCTTTGAAGTAAATTCATAAAACTAAACATTAAAAAACAGTCATATTTCGAAGAAAGTATTATATATATAAGTGCGGAATATTTGATCTCCATTTCATATTTCCTCCCTTTTAAATGAATCATATTTTATATTACAAACGTCGCCAAAAAATAAGAAGTAATCGGAAAATATCTAGCGAGAAACTGCCGAACCGTTTTAGTGAAGCTAATAAAGATAATAAATACTTTCAGCGGAAATAAATATAAACGGCATTTTTGTAATGTCAAAACATTCCCAAATCGTGTTATGCTCCAGAATATTTTATGGAGACATAAATGTTTTAAGTAGCCATTAAAGTATTTCATGCACCGTGACAAATGTCTTTGCAAGCGCTTTGCTCTAGTTATTTAAAATGTTATGGCGGTACACAATTCACATATTAATGCGGTTAAATGTGTAAGAAAATTGAAATATTTTCAAGAAGGAAGAGAGTACGCATAGTAACAGTATATTTCAGAACTTTTCTAAAATTTAAATTAAGCAGGGATTTTCAACACTTAAATTTATAAATTGCATTACTTTCATACATCTGTGAGATGTTTATACGAAAAAATATTTTTTAATGGTATAATTAAAGACTAGGACAAGCTTTCAGACACCTGCCTTCTTTTAAGTCTCTTTTAGAACATTATTATTTATTTAACAGTCGATTTTAACGGTCACACATGCTACGCGTCAGAAAACAGTAAATAATAGAGATCTCTATTTAGTTTTCTAATGTTATCATTTAATGATATTATTACAGAATTTATAATTTATTTACCGTATTTTTGAAAACAGTTTGAAAACCAAAAATGAAAAACCAGCTAAGAAACTAAGGAGAAAATATTACAATAATTATAATATTGCTGACTTTTCTCTAGAATCTCATAAAACTCACAACCACTTTTGTAAATTTGTTTTTAGTGAAAAACTAATTTGAGGAAAAACATTTATTTAAACATTTAATATTTAATTTTAAATAATTATCTCCAGTATTTCTCTGTACTATCCCATTTTATAATTCATTATTGCAGGGACAGATGACTTCAATATTTTCGACTTCATTCTAAAGTACAAGAAGTATTTTGTTACACATAGAATCAAGCTAATAGTACACTTTTCAAATTAAGTCAATTAAATCCAAGAGAATAATTGTTTTTCTACTGTAGAATAATTGTCTTACAAAAGTTTTGTAAGACTAACTTTATTTAAAACTTAAAATCATTATTCCATATATATATATATATATATATATATATATATATATATATATATATATATATATATATATATATATATATTATATATATATATAAATATACAAAAAAATGAATAATATATATGTTTATATATTTTGACATATATAGTGTATATCAGTATGTATAGTATATATTATATGTTAAAAATAATAATAGTTTCTTATCTTAAAAAGAGACAGCAATATGCATTACAAACAATACAAATTTATTATTTATTTACACAAACTGCATTACAAACAATACAAATTTATTATTTATTTACACAAACTGCCTCAACATATGCGATGACATATTTATATTGTCAGGAAGATTCGAATGAACACACCGTCTAACTTAATAGAAGATTTTATTGAAGCTAAATAGCAACTCGCAACTTTACAAGATCGAGAAGTTGCCTACATCTAGTGGGTATCAGATTTTATACCGGAACAGAATATTCGAGAAATAACTAATTTACATATTAAAGAAATATCTAGAATGTTCAAGAACATAAGGAAACAATAAATAACATTTTGAAATTAAAAAGCCGTACTTTGGATCAACCGCTATAGCAGGCATCGAACCCACAATTTTCGGCTCTGGATCGCGCGCTTTGACCATTTGGCCACTGAGCTCTTTGGCTACTCTCCTTTATGCTGCAATATTTCTTACAAATACCACTGTTTCAGAAAAAAAGTTAAGGAATTTACTTAATTTTCAATTTAATTATGCAATTTTTAAGTTTGGTTTAAAAAAAGAATGAAAGCGACGATCGATAATCGACATTCCATAAAATATTGTCATGGATTTTTAAAAATTACTTCTATTATTTAAGTTATGTAACAATATTTATGCTGATTATCGAAGTACAATTAAAATAGTACTGTTCCTATAATCAAAAAGTACGATTTATTGTTCCTTGAAACTAGGATTTTAAGAAGACAAATAAAAAAAAGACAAAAATATCATTCTTATAAAAGCCTAAAGTAAAAACTTATATTCTTTTTCTAATAAATATATCTTTATAACTCTCTCAAATACAAAACATGAATGAACTTCTCATATTAAGTAATATATTTAAAAAACAAAAATTATATATATCTCACAAACACAATAAAATTTGCTTACTCATAGGATAATTTCAGAAATCTATCCTTAATACTCTATAACAAAGTGAACCTAATATTTAAATTTAAAGCTATATAACACAACTGAGATAATTAAATTTAAGAGCGATAACAAACTTACTTGAAATGGAAATTAATCTTAAATATACTAATATTCATTTTAATTTCAAATATAATATATTACTCACATTAATTTAATTGAATTTCACAGAATAAAAATAAGTATTTAACTTTAATTTCTGTATAAATATTTAATTTCAAAACTAATATATTTCAAAAGTTATTTTATGCGATAAATATTTCTTCTTTTTTATACAAATATGGTATAGTCATTATGCGTGTTTTAAAATATATTAATTGAAATGAAAAGGTAGATAAAATTTAAAGTGATAAAGAAAATTGTATCGAAGATAATTTTAATATGTATTGTATCCTCTACATAATAATAGCCTTAGTTATTCGCGATCTGTTCTCGAATTTATGAATCAGTTGGATCTGGAATGGATGGAGACATCCATATTGGATTATTAATGAGTTAGGATTAGCAAAATTCAAAGCGAAATCGAAAACGTTCGAAATCAACACCTCCGCCCCTCATTTCGAGCGTTTAATGAAATTATCCCAAGCCCTATTTTCCCCTGTTAAGTGCAGTCGATTAAATTCATCAGTTTACCACATTATAAGTAGATGAATATTTTTATAGCATTATGACGTCATTCCTTTATCCATATAACCTAATCCCTTCTTATTTTAAATTACTTAAATAACGTCTGCATTATTTTCATACGCTTTCTCACTGAACTTAGATATTACGTAAATAATTTTCTTTTATATTTGTCTTAAATAATAGATTAGGTACATATGTGATAATTTTAAATTTAATCATCGATTATTTTTCGATTCACTAAATTTTGAACATCATTCCTATATTAACACCTCTGTGCAACAGCCTATAGGGGGCAAGGGCCTATGGTGCCAATCTCCGCTTTCTAGACCAAGGGCCCAGGGTGAGAAGCATATGTTCCGGTTAAATGGTAAATCTTACGTGGAACCCCCAGTGTTTAGTTCCCAAGTATGCTTGGTCCTCAGTTTTTCTACCCACTGACGGGATGAAAGGCTGAGTCAGCCCAGGGATCGAACCTCGGACCTGTGGCGTGGGAACGCGAAGCGCTACCCCAACGCGACTGGGCTTATCATTCCTATATACCACCAAATAATCACCGTCACTATTAATACCTCTGTCCATCCTATCACATAATATGAAAAGATAAATTAAAGTTATCAGCTAATATGCAGTTAGTAAAAATAAACAAATTTTTGACCGTGTACCAGATAACTCGAAAAAAAATTGAATCCATAGGGTATTTTACAATTCTGGAAAATTAAAACTTTATTGATCCCTTCATATGACGGGCTATATGCTAGTTTCTTTAATATTAACCTTTAACCCCTTCCGGTAAAATGACGAGTCTAGCTCGTCATTAGTTTTTCATTCCATACCGCACGATGACGAGCTACACTCGTCATGCGATTAAAGTTACTGTTAAATATGATAATTAATTTAATTTAAAATTTCTAGTGTACTGAATTTGGCAACACTTTTATCACTTGTGAAAATCACAAGTCACTATTGCATATTGTTTACTTAGAATTTCTTGGTACAAGTCATTGCCAAATTAATGAGTCAGAATAAAAGAAAACCTACTAAGAAATGCCGTGTGTGTTACAAGAATCAAATTAAAAGTGACACTACTTGGCGGTGTAAACAATTAAGAATTCATTTGCACTTTGTTTTGAAAAGTACCACTAGCTTGAAGACTATTATCTGTATACCTTATTAATGTTTTGCTTTGATATTTTCTTAATTTTACTGTTTTTGATATTATTTAACACTATGTAAAAAGTGGATTTTAATTAAGAATATGTATGAATTGTAAAATGAAACAAGTTTTTTAAATAAATATTAAATGGTTATTTCATGTACAGTTTTTCATTATTAAATCATACCGGAAGGGGTTAAAAGATAAGTATTTTAAAACCATGACTTAAATTCGTTTCACCCTTGAACGAGATATTAGCCTTTTCA
>CM063510.1:82177102-82202102 GCA_032207245.1 Pardosa pseudoannulata | reverse complement strand
TCTATAAATCATTTAACTTAAAAAGTTATCTTTTAATTTTTTAAGTTTTTAAAAACGTTTATGAATTTTTATGTAACATTTAATTTATTTCATGCTTTCATGTCTATTTATGTTAGGTTAAGTGAAAATATTCTGACATCTGTTGATGTTTAAAAAAATATTTAAAATGTTTCCTTTTTAATAAATAGTACAGCAGACTTTCAATTTACAGGAATTGAATTACATGAAAGTTAGTTATCCGAGATAACCAAATAGTCATGATAATCAGTTTCTTCGAAAGAAGCATAGAAATCATTTCAGAAGACGACGGCCGAATGGTTAGGGCACTGACCTTCGGAACCGGAGTTCGTGGGCTCGAGTCCCACTGAGGCATGAATGTTCGTAGCCGTTCGGAATCGGCTTTAAACAGTAGGTACCGGTCTCATTAGCCTTCCTGGTGCAAAAAGTAGACCGTAGTGCTACCAACCAACCAACCAGAAGACGACGATAATGATGATTTACATTAAAAAGGCGTTTAGATATTTGAAATAGTTGCAATGGTCTGTAGATATGGTCGAAGACCAGGTGAAGCAATATATTGACTAAGATTTGGAATTCTTTAATTTTACTATATTTTATGTGATGATAGTGTATCGCATGTCGTATGTAGTTCAGAAGAAAGATGAAATTTTGAGTAATTTTTTTTGCATGATTAAGTAACCTATCAAGACCTTAACTTAACCAAAGTCAATTGTGTTAAGGGAAGAGTTACTTATTAACTTGAAGCAAATTTGGTTAAAGGAGACAAAAGGACATCTGTTCAAAAAATGTTGACAAATTTGTGTACTAAAAGTCACCAGAAAAAAAATTAAAAATAAATATCAACTTTTATTATTTTATTCTTAATAAATCGAAGAGCTAAACTACCTTTTTTTGGTATTGTACTAGTTGTAATTCTAAATAACACTGTCAGTTACTTTCTCTCTCTCTTTTATATTCATTAAATTATTAATGTCTTATTGTATGATAATTTTTTTAAGTTTCTATTACTCTTTTTAAAAGTGATCATCAAAATATTTCATAGCTTAACTTGGAAGATGCATTTCCTGAAAATACTGGTTAATCATTGCGGAATAGGAAAAAATAATTTTGTTAATTTCAATAGAACTTTTATAAAAATGTAGGTAAAGTTAAATAAAATGCAAGATAATGTATTTTAGGGCTAAAATCGAAGTCATATATTACAAGGTTAATATAATATAATGGCATTTCAGTGACCTACTATTTTACCCTAACCTTGTAGTGAATGAGAGATGTATTCCTTGGTTGCTATATTAAGATTGATCAAATATACCAAAATACTTTAATATGCTCTTTCAGGTAGTTATGAACTATCGAAATATATAAGAATAATATTAATAATTATGGATTATAAAACTTCATAATCCTGAGAATGTGCTTGACTCCGTCCTTCAGCAGCACTATATAATTATCTCTTAGAACGTCAAGTGGAATTTACTCTAATCGTTTAAATCTGTAACTAATCGCTAATTATGGCTAGATCTGTTTTTATTTCTTTTGAATTTTCGAATGAACTTTGTACTAAATGCACATGTGTAAGTATTTATATATTTTGGAACTACCACATGATGACTCCCACAAGTTACCTTTCAGACATACTAATAATTTTCTTGAAAATTCTTTTCTTAAGTACATTATTATATACATAATGTATATAATTCCGCTGTAGTATATTTAAAACACCTGCAAAAAATTATGTTAGCAAAATCCTCATATGTATATTAGTGTTTATTATTATTTAATATTTATAATTTGTTCGGACAATTGGATTAATTAGGACAATTTTAATTGGACGATTGATTTTATAATGGCAGAATCCAATCAAAAATATGTCATAGATCTTTTAAGCTGAAAAATATTCACTAACCTAATCCATCATAATAAAAATTAATATAATTTTCTATTCCAGAAGAAAAGATAAATAATTTGAATATTTTAAAAAATAACACCAAAAGACTCCTGTCCTTTATTAAAGAAAAATAAATTAATATAATTTTGAAACATATAACCACATATCTAGTAATACCATATCTAGTAATATTATACAATTTTTGTTTTCATATACATTTAAGTTTTTTAAATTCTCATTCACATACTTATCGATCTTTATATAGACTTTTGAGAGTCCAATGTCTGTTATAAATTAATATATATATATAAAATTCCTCAAAGACTACTGCTTATGTACCTCTTGAAAAACCTCTTCGATCTTGTTCCTAGACTATTTTCAATATTATCTATTGACTTTTATTTCGAGGATTTACGTTTAATTTTAAACTTGTTTAAAGAGTGTGTGAGTGCATAACAAATAAGTAATGTTAGTTTCACTGATATATTTGAGGCTTCACTTTCAGCAACTGAAATCAGTAAACTTTTTAAAAATTTTTTTCATTTCTTGGGTAAAATGAATCGTGCTTGCTACGAATAATTTCCATCAATAAATTAGATACGAATTTACAAAGATAGTAATCTTATCTGTGGCAAAATCTTTGACTCTAAATTAGTTTAAAAAACCAAAGGATTGAAACATTTAATCATTTCACCATGGATTTATATACTTTCCTACCACATATTAGGTCGAAAACAGAATCTGAGTTTAAACATTTACTTTTTTTTAACTAAACTAAAATATTCATACAAGAATTGGTTTTTATAACCAATTTATATTTTTTTTTCCATTCAGAAATATTTTGTCTTGTAGTACACCATGTACAAAATATGCCCTCTGCATTATATTATTTGTTTGTATAACAGTATAATATTTCCCTTGGATAAACGTCTTTCATCAAATATCGTAAATTAAATGTAGTTTGATGACAGTTGTTGTTTATGAACTTACAAATTAAAAATAAAAATCCATTTGTCCAAGGTACGTCTTGAACTTATACCGTAATCCTAGATGAGCTGTAGTTTTTTAAACTAATATAAAACAACATATGCTACTCATAATAAAATCATAGGTATTTAGTAACAACCAATGGTATAAAAATCACCAAACATTTTAATATTTACGAAATGGAAGGCAAATGCAGTTAAGTCTAAATATTGATTCAAGTTACAACGGTTTAATTTCAAAATTCTAATTCCATAACAACCTTTTCTTTACCATAAATATCATCAGCATCCGATTAAAAAATTGTATTAAGTTGTCATACGATTTTTAAATCGATGAAAAAGGGATTTTTCAAAATAATATATATATATATATATATATATATATATATATATATATATATATATATATATATATATATATTATATATATATATATATATATATATATATATATATATATATATATATATATATATATATATATATATATATATATATATATATATATATATATATATATATATATATATATATATATATATATATATATATATATATATATATATATATATATATATATATATATATATATATATAGATATATATATATATATATATATATATATATATATATATATATATAATATATATATAATATATAATATATATTATATATATATATATATATATATATATATATATATATATATAATAATTCAGTACTGAACATTTTAAAACAGCTCCCTTAAAGAAAGTTCTAATATACAAAAGAGTTATGAATAAAAATATATCAGCTTTTTACTCTTAACAAATATAAACTTACAAATCTTTAAATTGATTTTTTTCAAGATATTTTTACGTAACAAGTATGTTATTTCAAATTTTTTTTGCAATTTTACAGGCTGTATACATTATAACATTGATCCGACTGAACTGTGTATATTTTTGTATATTTACCCAAAATATGTTGATGTTGTTCTTTTGCAATCATATTTTTTTTTAAATTTTTAATTAAAAATTTACTTTTTTAATATATTTTTTTAAAAATATATATGCATCCTAAATATATAAAAATTTACGTTATAAATTGTTTTGAGATAGTGTATGATTTAAAACAATAAGTTTGTTTTATGTCTTTAACTTAATTATATTTTGAGTAATCATGCGCGTTAGCCTTGATATCATTTTTGTTGACAACAAAGTGTCTCTTATTTAAATCTTTCTGACAAATTTTTTATTATTTCACAGATAAATATGTTTCATGTGTAAAAATTGTAATTTATTCTATTTTTAAAATATGTGTTTGTAAAACTAGTAATATTCAATGCATGAGAAGTTGAAAATGATATTTTTTAACATTCTTTCGAGTTTTAAGAGTTTTATGTCCCCTTAAAATATAACTATATTGTATTTATTTATGTAATGACATTCTCGCTTGATTCATTTCTCAGCAAAAACAAAAGAGGATTCCACAGGGCAGTCAATAAAAAATGATAAATTCAATATTGTTTATTTGTTCTTTTTGAGCATAAACAGATTCTTTTATTTACACTTTTTATTGAATCATCCATTTTTATTGAATTTAAAACCTTTTCATTCATTTTTCAATTTCTTGTTTCACTTTTACTCAACTGAGTTCCACTTGTAGCGTGAGGATTTCAATTCATTTATCTTTAAACATCTATTTTTTGTATTTTTTTCTTGTTTGTTCTTCTGTTTTACATATAATATGTTTTTTAATCTAAAATTGTTATAAAATAAAACTCTATGTAGAATTAAACTCAATTAATCTAATAACTAAAGTGGAACAACAAGATCTAACAGCGACTTTCCTTAAGGCTTTCTGAAACAATAAAAGCAGCATACAATAGCAACATTTTATCAAATTAAAGCAAGTACCATTACTGGTACCAAGTGACTAACTCACTGGTAAGTACTATTATTACATGTATTCTTATAGTTTAACATTTCAAAGGATGACTTATATTTTTGGTATATGTGTAATCATGGTGTTAGGAATGTTTACATGATTCAACTCACACATATAGAATATTGTATTATATCATGTTTTGTACATTTAAATATACATGATACATTTTTTTATCGTCTGCATCCAGTATAATTGTGAAATGCTTATGGTAAAATATGTAATTTTAATATGTAATATCCTTTTATTTAATTTTAATAATATGTTGATGTAACAATAAGTTACATTCGGTTCAGCTTTTTTTACCTCTTCCCATGAGTCATCGTCATACCAGAACAGGATTAGTTTCAAATAGAAAGCAACTTCAGACCTCTCCCAACCAATAGAAAAGCCCGTTGGTTTGACTTTTTCTGACTCCTCCGTTCGGGAGTGGACCCTTATTTTTTCCCCACGGAACAGTCTGATTATTTTAGAGGACAATGTTGGGACCAGAAAAGAGTGGAAGGTGAATGCTGCTGTCATCCGCGGCTTGCGGGTTAGACCTTTTGAGAAAAAGCATCGCCATACTGTTTTTAAGGCCGGCGCCGACTCGAGAGCAGTCTTCGATATCTACAAATGATAAGTTGATTACAGTTGTATTTCTTAGGCATTTATTTAATTATACAAATTCATTTAATCAAAACTTATTTGTCCATGTGTTTATAAATGAGTATTAATTTCGTCTTTCTCAAACACTAAGCCAACGGAACATTATTTTTTACAGTTGATATCAAGAAGAAAAAAAGAAACGATTATAATCTTTTATGATACAATTACCAGAAATATAACATAAAAATTTACACATTTGATGAGAAGGATAAATTTGTAATTTTATTTGATCTGTTTTTTAGACAGATTCTCCAGATTTAAAAATTTTATTTACTCATTTTTTTATTATCTATATAGTTGATTTCATAATTTATTCATTTCTTTTTCACTTCCCCATTTCGCTTTCATTCATTTGTAATAAAATATTTAAATTTTATCACGATGGAAGCTGTTTATTTCTCTTTAAATTTCTTTTTCTCTTCTTTGTTACTATGATTTTAATCTTCATTTTCATTTGGTATTTAAATTAAAGTAGGTGACAATGCAGCTTTCCATGTCTACTGTTACATGAATTATTGAAGAGGAGAAATAACAACTAAAAGCTTTGTACATTCCATTAAATATTGCAGAAAGCAATATAAGAAACAACATTGTACAATTTATTTGAAAACCACAGTTAGTATAAGAAAAAACGTATATCAGGTGTAAGTATGCAGCACGCTAATGTAAATCAGATTCTCATTTTTTAAATTAGTTACGAATGTCACTCAGAAACTTTCAGAAAATGTGGAACTGCAAATGTATGAAACACGATGACAAAAGTTGTGTAAATTAAAGTTGAGGCTATAGTGTTTTTAAAGGTTCTGACTTTTCTTCTTCGAGACATGTTTTTAACTCACAGATGATAAAACCAATTGAAATACAACGCTAACTCTGTTTAATATAAAGACCATATTCACTGAAAAGGGAGACTGTTTGCTTTTGGTGTCATTATTTTACCGAATATAGGTAAAATGTCCAAAGCTGTGGCCTGTCATCTATCCTCGATAGCTGACCTCCCCCCCCTGCAGTCTCGATGTTATTCTTAGCGATTTGGTTTTTTATTTACCATGAAATATATCTAGTTTGTAAGTAATTGAAGATTTTCAGAGGAATATTATAATCTAGAACCATTTGCAAGAGGCAGACTTCGGTAATATTACAGTTAGCCGCAGATAACTCACTTCATCCAGAGAAACAGGTTAAGACTGTTGAGCAATGTTAGAAGAAGCTCTAATATTTTTGGGGGGAACCCAGACCAGAGGTAGACGACCAACCAGACCACGTGGAAAAAACC
Source organism: Pardosa pseudoannulata (assembly GCA_032207245.1). Taxonomy (NCBI): domain Eukaryota; kingdom Metazoa; phylum Arthropoda; class Arachnida; order Araneae; family Lycosidae; genus Pardosa; species Pardosa pseudoannulata. The sequence goes on along the minus strand of CM063510.1, from coordinate 82,195,356 downwards.
TGGATGTTTTGAAGATATAGAACTGGAGGAGTTGCCGGTGTCAGAGGGAGCTGAAAACCGTTGAGGCAACTAAAGCCAGCAAAGATCTTAGGGAAAATTATTTGTTTTGTTATTTTAACTATATTGCAAAAAGTTTCTATGGTTATGAATTACAAACCTTATCCCACGATTTTGTAAGTTAATCCCATAGATATGTTAAGATGCTAAAATATTTCATCTTTAGCCATAAGTCTTTCGAGGTCAGTAAATATTGTTTGTTTGTATGGACTTTTACTTTCTGGATGACTCGCGCATTTAGATGAGTGTTATCCTAGATATTTATGATTTTAAACTCCTTTAAGGTAAATTATTACTATTCTAAAACTGTACAGTAGATTTTTAATGTTTCTATCTTAACATATATGTAAATCCATATTTAATCACAGGGTTTTATTCAGCTCAAACTTTATTACTCATACTCAAAAAACTAGTAGCATTACGTCAACAACTACTATCGACACAAACTACCCGTACATAAATAAAATAATGTCATTTGATCTGGTGATTTTTGACTGTTTTTTATCTTTTTGTGATTAAAAATTGAGTTCTGCTTCACAGTTATTTACATGTAAATTTTAAATGTTAAATTTTTTAATTTAAAGGTTTATATTTATGCACATGTAAGTTTGAAATATAATATATTTTAATTTAATAGATTATTTATGTACGTGTATATTTGAATTGTTATTATATTTACTTCAATGATTTACAATATATTTAAAATATAAATATTATAATTTTTTATTTTAGTAAACTAACTTTTGTACATGTAAATTTTAAATATCAAAATTTTTCATTTAAGGGTTCCTACTTATATGCATCTATATTTCAATTAATATAATGTTTAATTTAATTGTTCATAGCATGTCCATGTAAATTTGAAAATTAATTTCGTAACCCCTAGTGTTCAAAATAAATTGAATAGAATGAAAAATCATGATTTGGATAAAGAGTTTTATTTTATTTATTCTTATATTTCAAATTGAAATCATTTTGCTATTCTTTTTAGATTGAATTCCCGAAAATACAAGAAAATTTTACTCGTGATGTTAATAAAAAAGGGCAAAAAAGCGGGGTTTTTTTGTTTGCTTTTTCAGAGAAGCGCATTCTTTCCAGTTCTTTTATTTCCATTTTCTGATTTGCCTCCTGAAAGTCTTTGATTTGATAATATATTCATTTACTTTTTTACTTTCTTATTTCTGGTCGAATTCTATAGTAAGGTAAACAATTTATTTATCTTTAAATTCCCGTTTAATTTATATTTAAAATGCTTTCATAGCAAGTTAAAGCTTGTATGTTTCCCACTAAGAAATCAAATGTATTCAATTCCACTAATTAATTGAATAGAAGGAACAATAAAATCTAAACCTGTTTTGGGGACATTACCTTTTCATCGGGCTGCCTAACAGAGCGAGTTTAAAATGTTCGTGATGCCACACACAATTCCTCAATTTTATCAATATTTCACCCTGATTCTGTACTTTATTCTTTCGCCCTCTCAAGGAGATAGCCGAACGATGGCCAAATAGTTGAGTGCTGCTTTTCGGTACCGGAGTTCGCAGGATTGAATCCCGCAGCTGTCATGCAAGTTCATAGGCGTTAGAAATCTCTTTAAACATTCCTTTACAGGTCTAAGCAGCTTTAACAGTTAAGAAACTTACTGACACATCCAAGAAACTCAGGGCAGAAAGCCTAATCAGATCCCAGTACTAATAAGGAAGGATAGGAACCTGGTTGACTGGCTCACCGCAAATCAAGGAGCAATCGTGTGGCCATGAAGATCTTAAAATAAAACCACACCGCAAAGGGCAAAGTACCCCTTCACTAATGACCATCACAACTGATATGCACAGTTATTGCTTCCCTCACCCACACTTGCTATCATGTCAGAAAGTTCCATGTAGTTTACCGGGTCAACCAAACTTTTAACCTGGGCAGGACTCCTGCGGAGTATCCGCCCCCCACTTCCGGAAACTGCATTGGTTGTACTTATTTGTCTAGGCTGCTTATATATTTTTTGTTATTTTAAATTTTATGGGCGGAATGCTGACTTGGCCCCTGCGGCCCCTGCGTGTTTTTGCCCAACGGTCAGACCGAACCAACAATTCTACACCCTACATCCGACTTCGGGTGGGTGCCTGGTTACAGCTAGTACACGGCTTTACACAGTAGGTCCCGGTCCCATTAGCCATCATGAGCAAAACTGTTGACTGTAGCCATCTAAAGAAAACAAAAACGAAACCAACCCAACGATAAGACAACCCTGCGTACTCTCTTATTACTTCCATACACATATATCACAGGCAGATGTTCAGTGCGTCTGTTGAGATCTAATGTGTTACCCTGAGATTTTAGCCTAGTATGGTATAAAGTAGTCCACTTGGGGCATTTTTAACATAAAAAAATCGGAGTTGGAGAAACATCTAGTTTACCTGTTAAATTTAAAAAAATTAAAAAATATACTTTATGTAACACAGTTGAAATATATGAATCAATTCCTCAAATGCCTTAAATTTAGTATTTAAAGGCATGCTCTAGACAAATTTGATAGACTCAAGGCTATTATGAAGTTAAAGGAAATTGTTGTACATTGATTCTATATATAAGTTATAATGCATTTTCTTCGCATTTCTTAAAGAATAATGCCAGATTCTTTACATCGATTCTATTTTATATATAAAACTATAGATTATAATTAAAGACACGTATTTGTATTATATTTTCTGTAATAAAAATCTATATTTCTACACATTTAACAATAAAAATTTAGTTAAAAATACGGTAAATCCACGAGGAATCTAAGATTTAATTTCTCATTATTATTATTATTGTAATTTGTAGCTCATAAATTCGTACTTTCATTTCACGTACAAGTGAATTAGGATGCTTAAAGATGATGTGTATCTACAAGAAGCAAATTTAAAGCTTCAAATATAAATATGATATGTATGGCAGTTTTATACCTGATGAACTACAAGACACCTGTTTTTCAATGACAAAAAATCAAAAATTATCTATCAAAATAAAATTCTTGAATGAATAAATGATTTATTTACATGAAAGCTGTTTATTATTGTACCTGATCTCTGATTAAACAGAGATGTCATAGATATAAGATTAATTCTTTGTTGAATAATATCTGATTTAATGATATAAATACTGGTAAAAATCATTGGGAATGAAATAATGATGAGTTTATATAAGAAAGTAAAAGATTCATTTAAAATATTTACTCTTATTAATTCATTTAATTGAATTACTATTATTAAATGTATAATAGCAGTTTCTTTAGAGACAGTATAAAATATACATATAAAATATCATTACTTATTTGTTATACACTCACAAACTGTTCAAGCAGGCCTGTACATAAAATTTAATATTCGAAACAAATATGAAGAGACTGCCTTAAAAATACTTTAGGACCAAGTGGCAACAGTTTTTTGTGCACTCACGAAAATAGGGATACTTAATCTACTTTATATCAAAGGGATAGTGCACACTCAAAACTGTAAAAAAAATGTATAAAATCTTTGCTCTATAGATTAATATAATTTATGTATAAAACTTAAAAGTATATAAAAATACATGTTGCATAGGATTACTAGAAGCCACTATAGACTTTGAAATAATGTGAATTTTTTTTAATTCAGGAGGGAATTTAAATCTTAATTTTTAAATGTTTACTTAATATTACACTCTATTGCGAGTGGCTGACTACATTTCGGATTATGTTTCCTGTAAAAATAAAGTCCATATTCTATACCAGGAAAATATTGACATGAAATAAATGAGAATTTTTCTTCAATTATTAGTTTAATATAAAGAACAGTATTACAGTTTCACCATAATATATACATTTAGATCCTAATTTCTTTCGTTGAGTTAGTATGTTCAAAAGTCTACACAAGTCTTATATGTGGATTAAAATACTCATTTCATTTTTTTTTGCATTTTTCATTACAATTTAAACTTGAGTAACCTTTCAGCACTTTTTAGAATTTCCCAAAAGTCCTTCGTATTTTACTCCTTGTTTTGACTGATTATGAACAATTAGGTTAAGCTCAGCTTTTGAATAAACATATTACAAATACCATTTTTGTAGCTCATAAATTCGCACTTTCTTTTCAAATACAAGTGAGTTAGGATGCTTAAAGATGATGTACAAGAAAGAAATTTAATGCTTCAAATATAAATAAGATGATATGTATGGAAAAAGTTTTAACTTGTGAACTACTAAGCATGTATTATTCATTGAAAAAAAATGAAAACTTATCTATAAAAATCCAATTCTTGAATGAATAAATGATTTATTTATCTGAAAGCTTTTTATTTTCTACCTGAGCTGTGATTAAATATAGATGCCTATACAAATTACAGCGGGAAGACTCTCCAAGCATTTATTAACATCAGTTTAGAAATAAAGTTAATGTTATGTATATAAGATTAATATTTTGGGAAATAATATCCGATTTACTGATAGAAATACTGATAAATATCATTCGGAAAAAATAATGACTAAGTTTAGATAAGGAAGTGAAAGATTCATTTAAAATATTTACTTTTTAAATAGCAGTTTCTTTAGAGACATTATAAAATATACAGCTAAAATATCATTTCTTATTTGTTATACACTCTCAAACTGTGCAAACAAGTCTGTACATAAAAATTAATCTTTGAAACAAATATCACGAGACTGACTTAAAAATAATTTGGGACCAAGAGACAACAGTTTTTTTGTGTATGTACGTAAATAGGTATACTTAATTTACTCTCTATCAAAGGGCAGTGCACACTTAAAACTGCAAAAAAATGTATAAAATCTTTGCTCTATAGATGAATAATAATCTATTTATAAAACTTAAAAGTATATAAAAATACATGTTTGCATAACATTACTAGAAAGGACTCTAGACTTTGAAATATTTCGAATTATTTTAATTCAGGAGAGAATTTAAATCTTAATTTTTAAAATGTTTACTTAATATTACATTGTATCGCGAGTGGCTGACTACATTTCGGATTATGTTTACTGTAAAAATAAAATCCATATTCTATACCAGGAATAGATTGACATGAAATAAATGAGAATTATACTTTAGTTATTAGTTTCATATAAAGAACAGTACTACAGTTTCACCATATTATTCAGCTCCTAATTTCTTTTATTGAGTTAGTATGTTCAAAAGTCTACACTGTACAAAAGTCTTATATGTGGTTTAAAATAATCGTTTTCTTTTTTCAGAATTTTTCATTACAATTTAAACTTCAGTCACTTCACAGAACATTTTAGAATTTTCCCAAACTCCTTCGTATTTTACTCCGTCTTTCGACAGATTCTCAGCAAATAAGTTACACGCAGCGTTTGGATAGATAAAAATTATAAATACCTCTTTTGTAGCTCATAAATTCGTACTTTCTTTTCAAATACAAGTGAGTTAAGATGCTTAAAGATGATGTGTATGTATAAGCAACAAATTTAATGCTTCATATATCAATAGTATGATATATATGGAAATTTTATACCTGGTTAACTACAACAGACGAATGTTTCATTGGTAAAAAACCAAAAATTATCTATAAAAATCTAATTCTTGAAGGAATAAATGGTTTATTTACATGAAAGATGTTTATTGTTTTATTTGATCTGATTAAATATAGATATCGATACAAAGTACAAAGTGTAGACTCTCCAATCATTTTTTACAATTATTTAGAAATAAAGATAATGTCATGGATATAAGATTAATGCTTTGGGAAATAATATCTGATTTACTGATAGAAATATTGATAAATACCATTCGGAATAAAATAATGACTGAGTTTAGGTAAGAAAGTAAAAGATTCATTTAAAATATTTACTTTATAAATAGCAGTTTCTCTAGAGGCAGTATAAAATATACAGATAAAATATCATTACTTATTTGTTTTACACTCACAAATTGTGCAAGCAGGTCTGTACATAATATTTAATCTTCGAAACAAATATCAAGAGAGAGCCTTAAAATTTATTTAAGACCAAGTGGTAACAGTTTTCTGTGCGCTCACGTAAATAGGAATATTTAATCTACTTTTTATCAAAGGGACAGTGCACACTCAAAACTGTAAAAAATTGTATAAATCCTTTGCTCTATAGATTAATAATAATATATGTATAAAACTTAAAAGTATATAAAAATACATGTTTCATACGATTACTAGAAGCTACTCTAGACTTTGAAATAATGTATATATTTTTAATTCAGAAGAGAACTTAAATCTTAATTTTAAAAATGTTTACTTAATACGCGAGTGGCTGACTACATTTCGGATTATGTTTACTGTGAAGATAAAATTCTTATTCTATACCAGAAATAGATTTACAGGAAAGAAATGAGAATTGCACTTTAGTTATTAGTTTGATATAAAGAAACTTACGACAGTTTCACCATACTAAATACATTGAGTTCCTAATTTCGTTTATTGAGTTAGTTTGTTATAAAGCCTACACAAGTCTTATATGTGGATTAAAAGACTAATTTTATTTATTTTTTATTTACTTTTGCTTTTTTCATTACAATTTAAACTTCTCAGTCACCTCTCAGCATTTTTTGGAATTTCCCCAAACTCCTTCTTGTTTTACTCCTTGTTTCGTTTGGTTTGGTTTGGAGTGCTACGGTCTAGTTTTTGCAACGCAAGGGCTAATGAGACTGGGACCTACATTTTAAAGCCGATTCCGAAGTCTACAAACATCCATGCCACTGTGGGATTCGAACCCACGAACTCCCGTACCGAAGGCCAGCACTCTAACCAATCGGCCATCGTTCGGCGTACTCCTTGTTTCGACAGATTATGAGCAAATTGTTAAGCGCAGATTTTGGATAAATAAAAATTACTAATACCACTATTGTTCCTCTATTTAAACCTTATATTTCTGATTTTAAGAAGTATTCCCCTAATTTAAATGACCTATATTTATAAAAAAGGTAGATCATAGTCTTCTATCAGTCAGTTTACCTAAGTCAGCAAACCTAAGATTTATACAAAAACATAAAATGAATACCAAATATCACTTATATAACATAAAACGAACATTTCACAAATTTTAATACTGAAAATATTTCATATTTTAGAAATATACATTTAGTTTTACTATGCGTGTTTATTTAAGACATATATCCAGTAAATAAATATCCAATAAATTTAGATTTTTAAAGAAAAGTCAAATTTAAATACTTTATACGAATATTTTGAGAAATCGACGTCTGTATAAAACTCATAGCAATAAAAGTTTTTTTTTTTTTTTTGAATTTCAAAACGAAGAAATATAACAGAAAATTAGTATTAAGGAAATAAAGTAACTAATCATTTACAAGATAAATACTTTAAGATGAAATAGTACACTTTCGTCAATACAAGTGTACTTTTTCTTAATTTACCGGTGCACTTTTTTCAACTCTTAAAAAAAAAATAATAATAATAAATCGTATTTTTATGAAAGTTTCCTGCATAAGAGTTGTTTCTATCCTTAAAATAGCTCATTACATTATACATTATGGTTAGAATTAGAATTAGAATTAAGTTGGGGCGGCCCACAAGGGCACCAGCACTGCGGCCCAAGGCCTATTGTACTGAAACAACCCCCCCCCCCAACTCACTGGAGCAAGAAGCTCCAGCACAAGGTTAAGAAACAATAACCATTAAATCTCAGAGAGACCAATAGCTGATATAAATTTCAACAGCAACTGAACCTGGAAGTTAATTAACTCCCACGGCTCAATGAAGTGATACCCGAGGAATTCAAATCTCTTGGCGCAGTAGTAGTCACATTCACATAAAATATGTGATGAACTCTCCTTTGCCATATGACACCCCCTACATACTGGGCTGTCTATAATGCCAATAATGTTGAGGTGCCTTTTAAGGCAAAAATGGATAGTCAACAGGCCAATGGCCACCCTTAGCTGCTTTCTACTGAGCCTTAGTAGCTCCTTAGCCCTCATCCAGGGATAACCCTGGTTAAGTTCCTTGACCTGTCTTTGATTACCAGAATCAAGCCAGGTCTCCCCCATTAGGAGGTCCCTTACGGTCCCTCTCACGTCATTATGAGGAAGACCAAGTACAGGTTCTGGCCCAATGAAGGGCAACTCAGAACCGTACTTAGCGAGATTGTCTGCAACCTCGTTGTCAAAAATACCGCAATGACCAGGAACCCAAACTAGGGTTACCTTATTGACCATAGCCAACTGGTTAATGGTAATGTAGCAATCGCACACAATTTTGGATGATAAGCAGTACTTGTGCAAGGCCATAAGTACAGCCTGACTATCCGAGAAGATTTTTAATCTTCTCTTGGCAACCCCTCTTGCAATGCAGTTATTTGCACAGGCAAGAATGGCAGCAAACTCAGCCTGGAAAACAGAAGATAGTTTACCCAGGGAGAATGAAATCCTGATGTTCCTGGTAACACAGAAAGCACAAGAGCCGGTCCCAGATGGCATTTTAGAGCCATCAGTAAACCAAAACTCATTAGCACGTGTGAGAAGCTTATTGGGTTCTTCCCATTCACGCCTAGAGGGAAAGATAACATTAAAGTTGTCAGTGAAAGCAAATTTCTTGAACATCCAATCCGAGATAATCGTAAGAGAAGGATGTCCAGTGATCCCAGTATTAAATTTATACAGGGACCTTTCAGAAGAAGTTTTCCACAGTCCAAGAAACTTCAACCTATGGGAGCAAAGAATTGATTCCAACTCGACCTGCTTATTAAGAGGCAGAAGGTCCAGGAGCAGGTCCATTATGGTTACTAGGATTGATTATTACTATTCATTGATTTAGTTTAGCTTTCAATATCATGTGAAATAATTTATATTCAAATTTACTATGCCTTACAGCATTAAAATAAAAAAAAGTTTAGAAATATCATTTTAATACGAACATTACATACATACCTACCTTCTTTATCGAAGAAGTTTGAAAAGGGTTTAACCACAAATTAATGCATTATCCTGTCATCTGATATATTAAAAAAATATCTACTACATACAACATCTAGCATAAAAATTCTATTAAATAATACATTTACTAAAAAAGAATTTTAGTAATATAATTTTAACGAGAACATTGCACAGTTTCTACATACATACTGACATATCTTCTTTATCGAAGAAGTTTGAAAAGAGTTTAAGCATAATGTAATGTTTTACCATATTATCTGATATAATGAAAAAAAGAAAGATTTACTACATACGACATGCTAGAATAAAAGTTCCAATAAATAATAATAATAATAAAATCTACTTTTGCAATATATATATATATATATATATATATATATATATATATATATATATATATATATATATATATATATTAACACTTAATTTTACATATCAACAACAGTGTTTGCATATCTTTCCAGATGATAATGATCTTACACTATTGGATTTTTTCCTATGGGACCGCCTCAAGGAACTGGTGTATCCAGACGTAGTGACAATATTATTAGATTCAATTGCTCGTCTGCATGTTGCTTGTACTTCAATGTAACCCGCAATGCTGCAACTTGTGATGACAGACATCCCACGGCGAGCTCAAGCCCGCCTCGACATTCACTTTAAACATTTACTTTAAATTGAGCATATAATGCTATTGATATGTTCAATAAAGTGTTTTTTCTTGCACAGGCAGTGACTTTATAATTTTTTTTTTCATATTTTTCACATAAACTTTGTATCATACAGAAACTCTTCTTTGGGCAGGTTTTACGTACTCCCAAAGAGGAATCTATCCGTGCAGAGTTTATATGGTCGTTTGGGGACACTCTGTATATATGTATATTTATGAATATATATTTATAAATATGCATGTATATGTAACACACACACACACACACACACACACATATATATATATATATATATATATATATATATATATATATATATATATATATATATATATATATATATATATATATATATATATATATATATATATATATATATATATATATATATATATATATATATATATATATATATATATATATATATGCGAATAATAAAGTACAAGTAATTTGAACTTATAATAACATTACAAAAAGTGCTCCTATAATTCTTTATACAGGATTCACGAAGAGTGAATTACGTACTCTGTGGAAATTTCTTAGCACCTGGAGAACGCTTGCTGCAGAGGTGGTAATTCTCTAATTCGATGGATTTCATAAGCAAAACTTTTATGGCGTCTGCGAGAAGAATATATATACGTATACAATATATATATATATATATATATATATATATATATATATATATGTGTGTGTGTGTGTGTGTGTGTGTGTGTGTGTGTGTGTAAAGAGTGAGAGAGTGAGAAAATGAGAGAGAATTATTTTTGAATAATAGTGAAAAATATCTGGATAAATTTAATTCTTAACCAGTCACAAGAAATATATTTCATGCTCCTCTAAATATGTACCTAGTACATAGTTTTATGCGAAAACATTTTTAAACAAAGAACCTAAGTAAGCAATCTTCTTTTACAAAATATTTTACGTGTATAATAACTTATGAATAATGGCGAAAGCATTTTATGAAATATGTATAAATAAATGTAGTATGAGGAAAATATTATTTAAAACTTTTTTAGACATTTTTACACTTCTATTCAGTTATTATTTAAAGAAATATTTCCCACAAACTGTAAAGATGTTAAAATTTGGCTTATATTTAAAAAATACTGCTATTAAATTACGCATTTTATAGTACTAAAGATGCATTAAAATAGGAAATAGAATGATTCAGGTTAAAAATTCGTAATAGTAAATATTATGCTATCTTATTATAGAATTTTATTTGAGTAATAAATTTATTTACCAACTAGAAACCTTTAATAAATGAAAGAGTGTAACCATTGTTACACAAAGCTTAGACTCCTACCTACTTATTGAAATGTTTCGGTACTTTGTAATTGAAAAAAATAAATTATAAAAATAGGATAACGCATCCGCAAATCTATGCCCAACCATTGAGCTGTATTGTTTTATTATAGCATTTATAAGATCATTTTAAACACATGAAAATTGCGGAAATTCACTGTAAGTTTTAATTCATTCTATGTTTCAATTTTACTGATCTTAGCAATTGTAATGTTTCAATACACAATCTGCAGAAAAGTCTCAAGCTTTAAAGGATTAAATTGCTTAATCAAAATGCAGGAGGGGAAGGAATCGAATACTTATTTGTGGTTAATTTATACGCTTCAAAAAATCTTGGATCTTGGATCTTGGTCATATATTAAAGTAATACTGGTTGCTTCTTTTTAACACAATATTGATTTCTCATCATTAGATTTACCCACTTGATTAGATTGGAAATAAACAGATATACCCTCAAAAATTTAGAAAGTGTCAGGGATGCTGTCAGCAAGAATACATGAGAATTCAAGAAATATGAGACTTTGTTGGTAACTCATGACAAAGAGCCTACTCAGGCCTATTTCATCGCGTATGTCTGCACAAACACCAAACGCTTGATGTGCCCTATAAATCGTAATATATAGACATTTACCTGAATACATCTTTTTATGTTTCCGAAGCTTAAAATTTCCTTGAAAAGAAGTTAATAGCAAACGTTAGAGGAGTTTCAGGAGAATTTCACAAGAGGCTTGGGTATCATTTCACAACATGTAGTCCTGGAAGATTTTAAAAACAGAAAAATTTCCAATATAAGAAAAGGTTTGAATGACAGAAAAAAAGATAGCAGTTAATATATTGCAGATTCAAACAGCAGTATTCTATTGGAATAGCACTTAATATAATCTAGAACTCGTGATACACATGATTTGACAAAACTGAATTCCTTTTTTTTAAACATCTTCTTTATGTCATTTCATACGTCATTGATCCTCTATATATTCACTTGACAATATACTAAGATCCTTAAAAATGCCTAGCCATTTTCTTGTCTTTTAAGTTTATTTGAACTTCCCAGATCTGAAAATTTTAAATATTTAGAAGATATTTAGATTTTAAAATTTTTATACTCTTATGTGGACATAATTTTATCTATCTAAAATAACTTCTGAAAGCATATACTAGATTTAAAGCTTATTTTCAAATACTTCAAGAAGAGTTATTAATGGAAATGAGAAATGATTCTCGTTGCAGATAATAATAAATATAAATGTCGATTAATATTATAATCAATACTTCTTGAAACATTAAACCAATCTAAATGTTTCGCTGTCAACAGTGATATAAGTTTTCAAATTAATTGAACATCAGCTGTAATCCTAATCCGAAATTATATATTATTCTTAAAATATTTGGTATCAAAAATAACTTAACCGATGTTTCAGTGAAATAAGTGTTTTAGTCTCTTCTATGTCCTTTTATCTTTTCCCACCAAAATAAAATAATAAAATATATTTTAATTCTTTATATAAGTAACAAGACATATAAGAATAATTCACTTTCGGTTCTAGTCTATTAGATTCGGAATATCGTGGTTGAAATTAAACAATCAATTTTCTAATTTCTGCACATAATTGAAAACACATTGAGTGTAATGGTTAATTAAGAATGTGAGGTTTTTTGCAAATATTCGTCCATTACTTTATAGTAATAATTCCTCCACTACATCTTTTCTTGAAGTGAAATACTGCATTAGCTTTAGAAATCATTAATTAAATTATAATGCTTTAAATTAAATTAAATATTTATAATTTTTCTATATTTTGGAAAAACGAAATAAGGCATAAAAGTTTTATCCTATAGAAAAAGAATGCAATGGTATCCATTTTCTAGTAAATTATCTCATTTATATATATATAATATATATATATATATATATATAATATATATATATATATATATATATGTGTATATATATTATATATATATATATAAATATATATATATATATATATATTATATATATAATATATATAAATAATTTAAATATATATATATAATATATAAATATATATATATATATATGTATAAAATATGTTAAAATATATAATATATATCTAAATATTTTTTTGTTTTTTTATATTTTTGTATTTTTTTTTTTTGTTTTATATTTTTTTATTTATATAAAAAATTTGTAGTATATTTTTTTTTTTTTTTTAAATTTTTTATTTATTATTTTTTATATATTTTATCTTTACATATTTTGTATTTTATAAATATAAATATTTTATAATATATATAATATATAGTTTGTAAATAATATAAAATTTATAAAATTTTTATAAATATTATATGTAAATTCTATATTTATATATATTTTTTATAAATATAATTATTTTTATATATATATTATATAAAAATACAATTATAACATAAAAATGTCTTTTATAATAGATTATTGTTTTATTTATAATTAATAAAAGAATAAAAATTTATAAAAATGAACGTTTTTAATTTTTATATTTCAAGGAAAGTAAGCAAATTCCATATATTATTTTTTTTTAATGTATTTTTATTTGATTTATATCGAAATGATTGTAGTATCTAGATTTACGGTTTAATTACCCTGTTGATTTGATCATATCTGAAACAAGTTTCATAATTTTCATCTTTACATCTGTTTGTACATTTAGTAAATGTAAAATATTTAATTTTAATTTACAAATAATAGTTGTGAACATTCCTCAGCTCATTTTAACTAATTTTCATGAAACTTGTGTATGTACGTCTCTACATTCGCGTATATCTTCTATAACTCAGAAATAATTAGCTGTAGAATGGTGAAATTTTGTAATTCGATTATAACACCTAATTTTTTTATCATTATTTTCCTTATAATATACAATCTATAAACCACTCGTAACTGTCTTCTGTAATAAATAATTGGATTTTAATGTCTATCATTAAAAATAATTAACATAAAGTTAGCAAAGATGTTAACGTATATAATTTTAGAAGGGTTTCAAGGAAGTAATGCCATGTCCATATCATATTTTATTTAATTCGATGTGAAATTTTGTAATTTGATTATAACACCTGATTGTGTATCTTTTTTCGTTACAATCTACACTTCCAAACCATTCGTAACTGTATTTTGTAATAAATAATTGGATTTTAATGACTGTTATTAAAAATAATTAACCCAAAGATAGCAAAGATGTTAAGGTATATAAATTCAGAGGGGTAGAAGGAAGTAATGCCATATCCATATCATATTTTTAATTCGATATGAAATTATGTAATTCGATTATAACACCTAATTGTGTATCTTTTATTTTCATTACAATCTACACTCTAAAAAACCACTTGTTACTGTCTGCTGTAATAAATAATTGAATTTTAATAAAGAGTTGTTTGAATTATATTTAATCCAGCAAACATGTTATAATTTTTAATATAGTAAATATCTAAAGTAATATTTGAGCATTTTATGAGTGTAAAAATATTTTAATTTTAAATCAAATAATAGAATTAATCAGCTTTCTTTCAGAAAAGTGTTTTGAAAGAAAGAAATCTACAATTCGGGCATGACTAAAATCCATTAAATACGTTTCTAAAATATTCAGTATATTATTGATCACTACTAGTACACTTCGAATTTCATTTTAATAATTACACTGAGTTTAAAATTAATTTCCCCTTTTCCAAAACGTTATTTACTTTTAGAAATCAAAATTAACTTTCTTCTCTATTTGTTTTTCTGTATTAAGGATTCAGAGATTTTTATTGAAAAACTGGTTCAGGAAAGCAAGTACGTCAATTTCTAAATCTAAATAAAGAATATTTAAAGAATGACAATGGAAAAAAAGAATATTTAATTTTTCTATCGGCATCGGATATAAAACGTCAGTCATTGAACCATCTGTTGTGGCATAAAAAGACCATTTTCACGATGCAATAAAAACATTAACCAAGTATTTTTAAATATCGTTTCCTTAATTAAGATCTTTAATTACCACTTAATTTTTTTTTCTCTCTATCATTGAAAGCAAAATAATAATAAAATATTTCAGAGGGTAAAAGAATGCAAAAGTCGATTTCTTTGGAAAAGGAGATTATCTTAACAAGTGTCCAAGGTAAATCCCAACACCAGAAAGAAATTAATTTGCATCTATTATAATAATTTTAAATTTCGATGAGGAATACTGAGAGATAATTTATGGTGTGTAATAATTTCGAAAGTTAAATATATTTTTTTAATTTATTAAGTATATCCTTCTTTAATGCTACTTATAAATACCTTTATTATTATTTTATAAATTGCGGTTCAATTTATATAAATAATTTACATTCATAATATTATAGTAAATATCAGAGATCAAAACCTATTAACTGTTTGATGTGTATAACGTATAAATACTTTACAATCATTTATTATTTCACACACTATCAATAGTCCACATAATAATAAAAATGTCTTCCGAGACCTAATAAAATCGTATTTTATGGAATTAATATGTATGTAAATAACTGTGCCCTTAGTACCTAGTCCATCTTAATGAGATGGAAAAATGTATAATCCATCACATTTCTGCTAAGGTCTGAAAGAATAAACAACATATATTTTATTCGATTGAGATTATTTTTTTTCCTACATATAGGTTTGGCGGTTTGAGTACATTGTTCACAAACATACTGATTCTTAGGAACTTAAAGATATTTCTGTGTACAGATGTACTTTCCCACAATGGTCAGCATGTGTATACACAGCATTTGACTAAATTTCCAAGAAGAAGAATATAGGGCAGCTGTTGACTTCGAGTTTTGATGGGGACCCCTGTGGAGAAGTTATAGCTCACAGAATGGCACAAGTGTTACGGTCATGCCCAGACAGGGATGTAGCCGTGAGATAGAAGGACAGTGGCTAAGTAATAATGTCAATTTTCCCCAAAGGGACCATTTTAATGAGCCCACCTGCACATCCGAAGGTACAGATGTGGAAAGTTTTTCACCAACAAATGACTGGTACATAGAAAAAAGGGCCGTTAAATCGAGGTGTAAAGTTCTGGATAGAAAGTTGGGAAAAGGACTCGATGTCGGGATTCAAGAGTTGATGGACATCGAGGTTCATTGAGCAAACCAGATAGCAATATATTCCCGAACACCAATGCGTATGACCGGTACGTCCAGCACCGACCAGTACTAACTTCCAGCAAACGTCTTTTACTCCCGCACTCCCCCACCGACGGCCAGACTGTTGATAGCCCCAAACCCTGTGATTTCTGGATTTAAAGATAATAATATTTATAATTATTAACTAAATCTTATAATCTTTTGATAAGGAATACTATTTTAAGGATATTGATGAATAGCAAAGCCAAATAATTGCAGGTCATGTTAATTACTAATCAAGTGATGCATTAAATTGTAAATATTGTGCATAATAAATGTTTTAGTTTAAATATTTGGTACTTTCCTTTAATTCAATAACATATATTTTACTATGTTTCCCCTCTGAGAACGAACACTGGTATTTGTATTGTAAGTACATTACAACATCCTGGTAGCTTTCTGCTGAGGCTTGAGTCAGTCACAGACATCTTTACTTAGTGTAACCTCATCTCTCTTCTTTCCAGTTGCTCTTGGGTGTGTTTTCTTGAGTTTAGGTACAATAGATTTTGGTTGCTGTTACCGGATACCTAAAGAGCTGGTCTAAAAGTTGTTTCACTCCTTAATTAAAATAGATATTCTATAAAACTGCTTAATATGTATATATATATATTTGTTTATTGTATTTCATGTATCACGGATCCCTTTTTATTTCAGAATAATGCATTTAATAAGTAAGTTGAAATAACAAAAAGTTCATTTTATTGTATTTTTTTAGGAATTTAATAGATTAATTAATATTAAAATTTAAAAATTCAGGTTTTTAATACTATTGTTTAAAATATAAATTAAATACAATATCAAATTTTTACATATACGAGAAAGCAAAGGTAAACTAACGCTTCATTTAGTACTTGACATTACTTTCTCTTCATATTAATTATTCAGTGTTTCGTACATAAAAACTATAAAGTACTTTAATAATTATAGCATAATAAATCTATTAACCTTTTATATTCTGAAATAATTTACCACGAACTTTCTTACTGCTTTTTTACATCATTAGATAAGTTTAAATTGTGAATTATCATAGAAAAAAAAATTAATTTTTATTGTATTTTAGCAGTTAATTTTGCAGCTGATACTTTCTAGTGCTAACATATATTTTTGATTCTATGATAAAAAGCAATAAATTATGAATAAAACAAATGAAATGCTTACCTACGAAGTATAGAAGTCTAAAAAAATAGTACCAAATAACTGGGAATAAACCACTAAATTTACTCAATTGAACAACACGTGTATCAACTCTACCACAAAAGGAACTTCGAATTCATCACGCCAATTATAAAAACCCTACTATGAGATAAAAAAGATTCCTCATTCGAGCTGTCATTTCTTTTTTGATGTAGGAACTCCATAGTTCATGTCCTTGTAAGTACCGTCAAGAAAAATATCTTTATTAGGAATATAAAGGTATTTGATTGAAGCGGTACTTATAAATACCTAATGGATAAAAAGGGTTAATATAATTTTTCACTATTTTCCAATGCTTTACTGAGTTTGGTGAGGTACTACCTTTTATGTGAAGGGATGTGGGGGTAGATAAAGTTGTCGCATAAAGTTACCATACATTTCCAAGGCAGCAATATTAACTGAAGTTATTCTGAAAAGCTTTCGTGCTACTCCTAAACCTTGTGTGACTTTATAGATTCATTAAAATGAAAACAACAAAAATTGAGTTATAAAACTGCTATTATATTTTATAAATATATTTTAACAGGTGTGTGATATTGATTTAATCTAAAAAACGCAAAATTTAGACGATTTAGTTAAGCAATGTTTCAATTAGTAAAAATCAGTTTATTATTTAAGACTGTTGGCGTTCATAACTCTTTTTACAAGAAAATAATATTCATGAATAAAAAATGAAACCACACTCTTCAAGAAATACTCCCCTAAAATAGTAAAAAATCTCACCACAACAAAAAACCTCTATACAACTTTTTTTTCTTAATTCTTAGAAATAACAAAAAATATTTGTTCAAAAGATTTGGTAGCATTAAGCTTCGGGGACTCTGGAATACTGACAAATAGTGAGACCCTTAACGTGAAAGCTCGAGTTAACTCCACCGCGGTAAACTGGCCACTGGAGATAATTTGGGATAATTTATACTGATACTAATGTTCATTCGGAAATGGGAATTCGAAAAGA
>CM063510.1:82137102-82172102 GCA_032207245.1 Pardosa pseudoannulata | reverse complement strand
TATATATATATATATATATATATATATATATATATATATATAATATAATAGAAATGGCACTCTCTTTGTACCATCTAGAATATTCCTTTTTTCTCTCTTTAGAAAGGGCTTAAGAAATTTTTAAAAAATACTAAAATAGAATTTTCTATTTTGAGTTTTGAAACAGACTGAATATTTTGGTGAAATATATTTCAAATTTTGTAAGAATTATAAATATTATTAATTTAATTTTTATGTGTTTTGATAAATAGTTTTCTATAAATAATTTTAAAGAAATGATTTTAAAATAATTAATAACACTTCTTACAATTATAATGTTAATATTTTGAATACGTTATTACAAAAATAACTCATATAGAAGTAGTAACTGTAACTCAAACACAAATGATAACTTTACAAATTTATGACTACTTTTTAAGTATCGTCAATATGTAATATAAGGATATAAACAATATGAACCGTAATATTAAGTAGTATTGTAAAAAATTATTATTAAAATTCATTTTAATTGCAATAAAAATATATCTTCTAAAATATATGTTTCGAATTTTCGAGATGAGTTTTTAAGGCATTTTAAAATATGACACCTATTACCTTCTGGATTTTGAATATGATATTTAAACAGGAATTTTTAACAAATGTAATTTTTAAAGTAAAATATTGCATCTGCAACTGAAATATTTTGTAACACATTTCATAAAATTAAAAGATATATTTTAACATAACAAAACTTTTTCAACGTTTAAATAAATAATTTTATTATATGCATATAAACTATCATATAAAAAAATAAATATTTTAAGATCGAAATATAAAACAAATTTTTTACTCTATTTTTATCAAGAAGAAATGTAATATTATTTTAACAAATATTTTGTTAAGCTATCTGCACATATTATATCAGTTTGAGTTTAAAATAAAAACCATTGCATACAGGCATTATTTTGTTTTACATTTATTTCTAAAGATAAACAATTTAAATATTCAACGGAATTAAGAGGGAAGGAAAGTAAAATAAAAGAAATCTATTTAGTTTCAAACTATGAAACAAAATATAAAAGAAAAGACATAAATATAAAATAATGAAGATAATTTTTTTTGTCTTTTCCGGTTATGATTCATTTTAAAATTCACTATAATAAAATACTCAAAATGATGCGTCTTAATGTTGTAATACTTTAAGTTATGAGAGACTCAACATACTAGTTTAAAAAATTAAGGAATATCATTCAGCGATACATAACCTTGGGTTAAGTGTCAAATTGATATGAGCAAACTAGTTTGTTAAAATCACCAAAAGAATATGAAGAAGAAATCACAAAACAAGCGTATTTCAGGAATTAAATATTTTTGTTTCTTCATACAAATTAAAATAGCATTGAAATCATGAAAACTTTCAGTGTTTAAATTTCATCTGAAATACTGTTTTTGGCAAAATCTGAATGAATTTGTCAAATCCATTTGATGAATGAAAGTTTCAGTGTTACGGCTGTATCTACATACAGGAAAATTTAAATTTGAAAATTGGAATATCCACTTTAACTGATGTGGGTTTCACTAGTTTATCTTGATGTCGGGTTATGAATCAAATGGAAAAGAGCAAACTAGATTGGTAATGTAACCAAAAGAATCCGAAGAAGAAATCACAATACAACGGAACTTCAAGGCTTAAATATTTTTGTTTCTTCGTACAAATTAAAATAACATTGAGATCACGAAAACTTTCAGTGTTTAAATGTCAACGGAAATACTCTTTTTGGCAATGTCTGAGTGAATTTGTCAAATCCATTTGACGAATGAAAGTTTCAGCGTTACATCTATACCTACATACAAGGAAAATTTAACATTGAAAATCGGAATATACACTTTAACTGATCTGGTTTTGACTAGTTTGTATTACTATAGGGTTACTAGTCAAATGGAAACGAGCAAAGTAAATTGGTAATATCACCAAAAGAATCTGAAGAAGAAATCCCAATACAGTGGAATTTCAAGACTTTAATATTTTTGTTTCTTCATACAAATTAAAATAACATTGAGATGCCAAAAACTTGCAGTCTTGGAATTTCAACGGAAATACTCTTTTTGGAAATGTCTGAATGAATTTGTCAAATTCATTTGACGAATGAAAGTTGCAGTGTTAGTCTGTGTCTACTTACAAGGAAAATTTATGTTTGAAAATTAGATAATTCACTTTATAACTGATTATAACTGATATAGTTTGTCTTGATGTCTGTATGCGCTAACGTACATATACATTTAGCATAGTTAAATAAAAGATTAGCCGCATAAGATTGAAGTTTTGTATTTAGAGTTTTAACATCTACTTGTTTATCTCTCTTTTCGATTGCAATCTGCACTCTCTCTCTCTCTCTCCTCTCTCTCTCTCTCTCTCTCTATATATATATATATATATATATATATATATATATATATATAGTATTAATGTTGGCTATCCCCACTAGAGCAGAACAACCATACAAAATATAAATGTATCCATATGCAATCATACCAATGCTTTGCAAGTAATGGAATCATTAATCTCAAGGTTTGTTATAAAAAGTAAAGAGTGAATTTTAAACTCGAAAATTTTCCGTGTATAACGAAACATTTAACAAAATACCATTTATATTAAGGATATAAGTCACCGTCAGATCGCTGGACTCGAGCTTTACTGAGGCAACTTCATTATCTTGAGAAACGCAAATAACTATGAATTTTGAAATTGCAAAATATCAGCCTGATGACACATTAGATAATCGAAATATAAAAGTATATGTATAATTTAACAAGTGCACAAGAAAGAGATTTTTTTAGATCTATAGCTTAAATATACATTATATATCAGTGACTGACATGCTGCAATTTTTTACAATTTTTTTACTGTTAGGTCTTAAATTAAATACTTTTTGATTTTTGGACGAATTTATAGTAAATATATGTGTAGCGTACTTTTTAGAAAATCTTTGTTTCCTTAATTAATAATGCCTAAAAAGTTATTTTGTGCGTTTTAAATGGTGCATGGAAAAATTTAGATAATTTCAATTAATTTATAGGGTAAGAAATGATTTGACACATGATCGAATCAGATGGAATTACTTTAAAAAATTTACGAGACATAAATCACAGAAAGGAAATAAAGTTTGCGTATTAAAATTTTAGTTTACGTATCCGATTTTTACTATTTATTTCTTGCCACATTGAATTCTAATACCATATTTTCTGAAATTTTATTTTCTTAATAGTGAAACATATAAGTTACAACTTTATAAGAAAAAACTAATTCTACATTAAAATAATAATAATATTTGGACTATTATAATTTAATATATTTAATAATAATATTTGACTGTTATTATTTTAAGTCATTTGCTGTTATAGGTAAAACTAATTTTAACAATTTATGATATACTTATAAAGACTATTAGGATAATTTTAAAATAGATTATAATATATGCCTTCTGGGTTCGTTCGAATTATTTCAGTGTAATGAAGCGTATTCATTATTCCAGCAAAACATTCATTTTCAAATGAACCGAAATCGGAAAAGAAAATGAATAATTCACTTCATTATTTTCTAATTCAGTATTTTTATTGATTTATTGTGTCCCATATTTGGGACTGAATTCTTTTCCTTTCATTTTCATTTGCTTCCCTTATAATTAACGATGAACGCTGGAAATCTTTGACTTTAGAAACAGAAAGCAAAATATGCTTGCATGCAAATATCTTCATTGTGAGCGGAGGCTGATAAGGGCAAATGCAAACAGGGAGTTTTTAGTACCAGAGAAAAACAAAAGTCACCTTCACTAAGGAAAAATTGGTTTGAGTTTATACGTAGTTTTTATTTTAATGTTTGCTTTCTTTTAATTTGCTTTCTCTTTTATTATGTTTTTTAAACGGTAAATGGGAGTCGATAAAGTTTATTATTGATGCAATGTTATCTATAAAAGATTATAAATCACTTTCCAAGAATCGTAAAAATGGTAAAATAACGATTAAATGCATTTGTTTCCAAATTTTCTTTACATTTTTCTATTAGATATAAAAGAATTTATACATTTTTCAATAGTCCAATGTAGTTTAAAAATGAAATTTCTGTTTCACTAGCATAATTTTAATGTATAAAAGAGTTCGTTCTCTGAATAATTTAGTACTACTATGTAAAGAAAAAAGAAATTGAAAAATATATTGCAATATCTTTCTATTTACATATGCAATTGATATGAAAATTTACTGTATCTATAAGCTTCGGTATATTTAATATATCTTTTTAAAATCCTAGCTTGATTAGATTTTTAAGATCCTTGTTTTATTCTTTATTAAGGATTTCTATATTTAGGGATTTTATATGTTTAATAGTTATATAACTTTAGGGTTTAGTTAAAATATATTAAATTATTTAAGATTAATTTTTTACTATTTAACTTTATTATTTTAATACTTATGGTTTAAAACTAAAGATTTCCAAATTAAAACCTGTTATGTTTATATATTCATTAACTGATCACTAGCGATTGATTTGGTTTCGTTTGGATTGCTAAGTTCGCAATACGAGGGCTGATGAGTTAGAGCCTTACTGTTTAAAGCAGATTCCGAACGATTACAAATATCCACGTTACATTGGAATTCCCACCGAGAACATTGGTTCTTACCAAGAGGACCAATGCTGTCTGTTCAGATCTCCCCTCCTTTTTCGGCTCTTTTTTTTTAATCTTCAAAATTCTTCGTTTTCTCCCCTTTTTTAATCGGTCATCAGGTAGGAGTTTTTCAGTCCCTAAAGCAATTGTGATGCTTCAGAAATCCTTTTTCAGAGCAAGCCGAGTTACGGGAGTTCCGCAGGGTGGACCAAAGTTTCATGACAATGACTCTTTGACGGATGGTATCGCGGCCTCTCAAAAATTTCTGTTTTTCTAGTTTGTCTCTCCGGTGTCTCCCCGAGTAAAGTTATTTTCCTTTTTCCCCTCTCCTTTCGGCTCGCGTGGTTCACGCAACCCTCACTAACTCTGGTGTTAAGAGGCGTACTAAACATCCAGTAGTCTAATTCTCGATTCTCTTTTGCCAGCGTCAGTCTTCTGTGTTTGCTCTGGGATTGCACCTGCAGTGCTTCGGACGCTTGTTGGTTGAATTGCACGGCTTGGTTGTTCAGTACTCTTGATCCGTCCACCACCACCAAAAGAAACCTGGAGGGTCTCACGGCCATATTGGTCCGGTACGGTGGTTGAATTTCAGAGTGGAATTTAAACCTATGTTCTATTGTACGCTCTAACTATTTGGCCATCGTTCGACCAAAAGGGACTGAGAGCTTATTTCAGGTTTACAAAAAATATTAAAATTTAAAGGTTTCAAAACTCCCAATATCTAACAATGTAGCGTATTAAGTCCAGTATTTAAATCCACTATTTATTTAAGGAAATGGATTCTCTGATTGAAAAAAAAAACTCAAAATATCAATTTTTTTAAAGGTAAATTGAAAATATATAACTTTATTGAATAATAAACTGTCTTCTTAAAGTTAATTAAATTTTAGTTACTGAGGTGTTTATAAATATCCTTGTCCGAAAGTTTTTACTATATTAAGCTGCTTATATAGATATCAAATAGATATCCAGTTGTTTTCAACACATTTAAAAACTGAAGTTAATCAAAGTACTTAAGAATCCTCCAATCACATGATACTGTGTTGTAATTCCTGTTCTCAGATTTCTTCACAAAATAAATATACACTTTGATTGCAGAAAGGTGATATTGAAATAAATCAAAGAATGTATCCATTGCATGTAGAAAAACCTGTTAGATATATAAAGAGTTTAAATATTTTATATTGAAAATTTTTATAAGACTTCAAATGCTTTACTACTGTTCGCTCAGGTATTTAAGTCATAAAGTAAAATTATATGTTTATGTTAAAATTATGTTCGCTCAGGTATTTAAGTCCTAAGAAAGTGTATTCAGACAATTGTCTATGAAAACATGTTTTGGATCTAAAAAAATCCTGCATTGATGCATCGGGATTTTATTTAATAAATTCGAAGGTTTCCTATTAAATCTCAATTTTATTATAAATGTTACAGAAGCTAAAATTATCATTCTATTTGGGATAAATAGAGTAATCATGCCCATATGTATCAAGAAGTTAAAATTGGATCAGTGTTTTATTATATTACAGGTTTCTAAACCTGGTGGCATATTGCCCAAAGTAGTAGCAACTGATATGTTTAAAGATTCTTTAAGTTTAGAAAAACGAAATTTATCTATATTTTTACCACATTGATAATGTGGTTGAAATAGCTGACATTTGATGGTTTGAAAAAGACGTGATATATCTTGTGTTAATATTTTCAAAATTACATTTTATAATACAGCATATACGTTAAAATAAATTATGTACAATATTTGTTTGATACGAATATATCAAAATTTAGATTTAAAAAGTGCAACATGTTTACGAAATTTTGGAATTTTCCCATGAATTACTGAGAGAAAATTCTCTTTCGTTAACAGAACCAAAGATAATAATCATATAACTATACACAACAACGAATGATACTTGTTTTGCATATAATGTTTGATTCAACTAATATCTACTTTCATAATTCATTTGAATTTTAATGTAAAGTTTGAGGATGGAGATGCATTTTAATCGAACTTTTGTTTCAAGGTTTTTCTGCTGTATATACAAGTAAATATGCCTTATTTTAATATCAAAACTTGTTTATTTTTCCTAATATGCTAATATCCTCTAGCATACACCAGAATTAAACAAAATTTATTCAACTAGAATTTGAAATTTGTTTCTTATTCCACTCCAGTACCAATTAAATTTTTGTTTTTTAATTTATTTTTTCGAGATCTAAGATGTTTATAAATACAAACCTGTCAAAGAATCGTTTTGAGGAAGAATTTTAATATAATTTACTTAAATTACAGTATGGCATCTTAGATGTACTATGGACATTCAAAATTTTCTTTTCCTTTTCCTTATTAAAATATCTTTTAATACTTAATTCTTCCGTAAAATAAGCTCAAATATTTATCATAATCATTTATTTTCAATAGTTTCAGCAGTGATATTTTTCCTTTCTAAACGCTAAGTCCATTTGCATATTTAATTCACCTTAACAGAAGCATTTTCATTGTTAAAGAATGAGAAAATAATTTAAACGAAGAATATGTATGTGTAAGTAAGAAAATTAATATATAATACAAATTATTTTTGTTATTTTCGTAAATACTGCATAATTAAGTACTAATTGAAAAACCAATAAATCTTATAGATTATACTTTAATAAATATTTATGCTAAAATGTATCTTATATAAAATAGGCTTCTTATTCCGAAAGAAGCTAAAATAATTAGAATCTAGCCAATAAGAGTTTAAATTTATCGATACATATATGATGTTTTGAAATGAAGAAATTACATTAAGTCGTATTATAAGTTTAAAGAAAAGTTATATGTTCATTCCAAAGAATGTACACTTGTAATTTCAGAATTCTCCTATTTACCGCCTAGGAAAACTTTACAATTTTTTAGGAGTAAGCAGTTGATTTATATTGAATAACTTTGTAGCAATAAGGATTCTGTAGATATAAAGATCTATACTTGTTCCTGAGTTTGTAAGGGTAAGGTACCTAAACCCCTACAAACAGTTAGGATTAGGTGTCAATATTTTAAAGCCCAACTTTTAAAATATTGAAGCCTGTTTGTATTTTTATAATAAGTATATATGATTTCGTTTCATAGAAGAAATAAGTAAATACAGTCTATTAGACTATAGTTATTGATTAAAACACTAGATTTATTTCATTTAAATTGAGATTGCCCAAGGTCGTAAGAAAGGGGAGCATTTAAGATAACCGGTCCCCCTCCGAAATTCTAAAAAGACTGTTTCATGGAAAGAAAATTAACCATGTGTATGGTTCTGTCATCTGCCTAGCTGTGACAGTCTGTTTAGAACAGTGTTTTTAGCAACATGGAGTTAAAAAGAAGGTACAAATTGTATTCGTATGCAAACTGTAATAGTATGAGAGGATGGACTAGCCGTCATAGAACTTCATCACAATATTGATGCCAAATCGGAAGAAATTGTGAAAAGCATATAGAAATCTTCAAAGAGAGCATATTTTGTAATATACTAGTAAAACATTTTAAACATGTTCATTTTCTTTCAAAATTATTCTTTTTGTATGGTTATACGTCTGTTTTAAAAACTAGAATTTAATACCCTGTATATTTTATATATTTTAATTCTAAATTTAATAATATATTCATTATGCAGTTACTTCATTACTTAATATATTCTTTAAGTTTGTTCATTGTGTATATTTTTTAATCATTTTGATATTTTAAAACCACATTATATTATGATACTCATAAAGGTATACGTAAGAAAACCTGTCGTTTTTCTGAAGTATCATTCAAAAAAATGAATGTATTTCCACTCGGTCATGTTCCGAATATAATTTCTAGCTACGTCCATTATATTGCCCATAGTATTTACTAAAAATGATTATAATGAACAGAATTTTAACCAACTGGTTTCATTTTTTCATTATATAATTATTATTTATTTAGAAAAAAATGAAATATTGCATTTGAGCCATATGTATAATATTCCAAATTAGAGATAAAATATGAATAAATATAATCATAACATGTATAAATATATAATATGTATGAGTATATGTATAATTATATAAGTGTAAGTATAATATAAGTATTCCAAATTATAGATTGGTTCAACTCTTGTATATTTAAATTATAAATTGGTTCCACAACTGTATATTGAAAATTATACAATTCTGTGTGTATGTGTGTTTCACGGTACTGTGTTTTTATGTGCCTATAAAAAATACTTTTTGATTTAAAAATGTATGCCTTGTTTTAAGACAAAAATATCTATTTAACATTCAAACCGTCTGTACAGAGGGAGGGAAAAGTAATGCATGGCTATTTTAAAATCATTATTTCGATAACAAAAACATCAACCTGGAATACATGATTGAGAATTTTAAAGCGTTGTAGCCTGTTTAAAAAATCAAGTTTAAAAGCAAATTAAAATAATCATTCATGTAGATTAAATATTACATAACGAGCTTGCATTTTAGAAAAAAAAATCAAAATTTTCATCAATTGAATTTATTTCAATTGAAGGTTTTTTTTCTCCCTTATTACTTTTCATAAATTTGATCATTGGCTAAATAATAAATATTGCCAAAAAATCTAAAATACCACTTAAAATAGAAAAGCTTTCAAAATCCTTATCCCATTTTCCTAAACCTACTTCAGAATTTGTTTTATCGATTTATCAATTATTTTATCATTCTTTCTGGACTTCTGTTCATTCTTTTATCAACAATTCTTACAACAAAGAGTTTTTCCATTTCACCCCGCTTTAGCATTAAAGGAAAAATATTCTTTACATAAAATATATTTTTATCATCTGAATAATGCATTTAGATTACATAATTTCCTATTTTATTTTGGAATTATTATGTAAAAATTTCTGGAAGAGAAATAAAATATTTTGAATAGCTAAAAACTTTTAAAAATCTTTAAAGAGAATAGATTTTCTATGGAAATTTTGTATTGTTTATTCAAAGGATATGTAGATTTTAATGTTTGTGAACTAAATTTAACAAGAGATCTTAATGTATTTTGTACATTATTAAATTGTAAAATTTTAAAACTATGATAAAATGTTAATACATTGCAATAAAACCTACAAATGTTGTTTAATATAATTTTTATACAGACTTATATTAACACATTGTAATCTGGACAAGTACTAGAACGTTTTCTGACGATTAATACTTCAGCGCAGATTACGTACTAGTACGGGTTACTGTAAGTACATGGTTTGTGGGTACAAAAATAGCGGTATATACAGGAAAACGAAGCCGAATGTTTTGTCTAATACATAACTTCTGGAAAAATTTAGACAAATAAAAACTAGTTTTACAGCAGTCGATGCAGAACCACAGAACGGGAAGGTTGATTAAATAAATCAATTTAGATTTAAACTTAACTTTTTATTTATCCTTGCAAAATGATATTATATATATATATATATATATATATATATATATATATATATATATATATATATAAATATATATATATATATATATAAATATATATATATATATATATATATATATATATATATATAATATATATATATATATATATATATATATATATATATATATATATATATATATATATATATATATATATATATGTATATATATATATATTTATATATATATATATATATATATATATATATATATATATATATATATATATATATAAATATATATATATATATATATATATATATATATATATATATATATATATATATATATATATATATATATATATATATATATATATATATATATATATATATATATATATATATATATATATATATATATATATATATATATATAATTGTATTTATATATAAATATGTATTTTGTTTATTTGTCCATTTATATATTTGTTTATATATTTTAATATAAAATACGAAAAGATGGTTAAAAAATTAAATAATTTTCGATCTATTGAGATTTAACTGAATAACTAAATTTACGCGCAAAACGCTCGCTCCCGGTACATTTCCGCTGCGAAATGTATCCGCACACAATGTGTTAAGTATTCATAAAATTATTTTTGTGTGAGTTTTTACTACATAACAAATATATAAATTTTATATTTATTCCTTCACTCTGTACCAGAAAATAATAAACAGTAACAGGCCAAAATTATTTTATGCGATTATGAATTTTTTTTTTTGTTTTTTTACTAATGGAGTTTAAAATTGCTGTTTTAACAGATTGCAAAGCATTGCTAACACTGAATATGAAGCGCTGCCGCTGCGTTGCTGTTGACAGGCAGGATAATGAATATTAAACTTACATTATTCGTTTTATGGAGTGATTATTGCAATCAAAATTTAAATTCCATGTTAAAACAGTCAAATGTTAGGCCAATTTCTAATTATTTCTTTTCCTTTCTTTTAAATATTACGGTTAATTGTATTTGAGTCATGGCCTAAGAATATACGTCAATTTTCAATTTTTCGTTAAATACAATACAGATTGGAATTAAAAACAGGAGTGCTCAAATACATTTTATACCTTTGTTACTTAAATAAAAAAATTCAATAAATTCATTATCATTTGTTTTCATTTTTTTTAAATTTACGGTTAAATGTATTTTTTACTATATCATGAAATCATAAAATTTATGATACATCTTTCACTTTGTACCAGAAAATAATAAACAGTAATAGCTTAAATTTGTTTCATGCGAATACAAAATGATTATTTTTGTGTTCTACTAATGGATTTTAAATTCACTGTTTGAACAGATTGTAAAGCATTGTTGCAGCTAAATATGAAGACAGTTATTTTTCAGTTGCATTGCTCTTGACTAGCAATATAATTCACATTAAATTGAAATTATTATACATCAATTTTCAATTTTTCGTTAAATACAGTGCACATTGGGATCAAAAGGAGAAATACTCAAATAGACTTTATACTTTCATTACCTAAATACACAGTTTCAACACTTATTTCATTTGTTTCCATTTTTTTAATTTTTACGGTTAAATGTATTTGCGTCAAGGCCTACTAATATTCATCAATTTTCAATTTTTCGTTAAATACAGGGCCGAACGATGGCCGAATGGTAGAGCGCTGCTCTTCGGAACCGGAGTTCGTGGGTTCAAATCCCGCTGCTGGCATGGATGTTTGTAGCCGTTCGGAATCGGCTTTAAACTGTTTAAGGTTATATTAGCCCTCGTGTGCAAAACAGTAGACCGTAGCGCTCCAAACCAAACCAAACCAAAATCATTAAATACAGGATAGATTGGATTCTAAAGCAGAAGTGCGTAACTAGATTTTATACTTTAATGCCTCAAATACGAAGTTTCAGCATACACTTCATTTGATTTCATTTCTTTTAAATTTTAAGGTTATATGTATTTGAGTCATGGTCTATGAATATACGTCAATTTTCATTTTTCCGTTAATTATAGTGCACATTGGAATCAGAAGTAGAAGTGTTCAACTAGATTTTATACCTTCATTACTTAAACACAAAGTTTCAACACTCATTTAATTTATATTTATTTCTTTTAAATTTTAAGGTTAAATGTATTTGAATCATGTCTCCGAATATACGCAATTTTCAATTTTTCGTTAAATACAGTGTACATTGGAATCAAAAGGAAAAATGCTCAACTAGATTATATACCTACATTAGCTAAATACAAAGTTTCAACACTCGTTTTAATTGTACCTTCGTGACTTAAATAAACAGTTTCCACTCATTCGTTTTCAATTGTTTTCTTTTTTAATGTTAATGTTAAACGTATTTGAGTCACAACCTACGAATATACGTCAATTTTCAATTTATCGTTAAATAAAGTGCATATTAGAATCAAAACAATAAGTGCGCATTTAGATTTTATACCTTCATGATTTAAATACAAGGTTTGAACACTCTATGACTAATCGTTTTTGTTATATACCCCACATTAGTTCTATTGATATTTTTCGTTGAATGAAGTGTCAACCACAATCAAATGAGATTATGATTAACTAACGTTATAATAGTTCTTAATACAAAAATTTGACATTCCATAGCTAATAGTTTAAGATCCATACGAGATACATACATTCAAATATACATTCATACGTGAAGACAAAAATAGTATAACCCAAATCGGGAAAGGTGAAAAGGGACTTTTAAACTTTCTGTCTGCTATTATACATTCTTGATATTGAAACATGTCAAAATTAAATAAGTAAGGTTAAAAAGGAGAATTTCTTTTGAAATTTCACGTTTGAATTTTTTCTTTAAAGCAGAGTTTCATTAACTTTGCACCAGAAAGTAAAAATAACAATTTAAAAATCCCCCATATAATAATAACCTAAGTGATCTGTCAGTCTGTCTAAGTGATCTGTCCTCGAATTTATGAAGCGGTTGTACCTGGAATGAATAGAGGAATCCATATTGGATTCTTGATGAGTTAGGGTTAGCAACGTTCGAAATCCATCCCTTTTCCCCCTTTTTAGCATTTAGTGCCATTATTTCAAGCTATATTTTCCCCAATTAAGAGGAGGCGATTAAATTTATCAATTTATCACACATTAAATAGGTAAAAATAACATTTTTCTAGCATTATGACGTCATTCCTTTAACCATCTCATTAATTCATTTCTTATTTTAAATTATTTAAATATCGTCTGCATTATTTTCATACGTTTTATGGCTGAACTTAGATATTACACGAATAATTTTATTTTGCATTTAACTTAAATAGCAGATTAGATACATATGTGATAATTTTAAATTTAATCATCGATTATTTTTTGCTGCCATGAAAATTTTATCACCGGTATTAACAACAAATTCTATCTACCTCCAGGGTATAGTGGAAGTGATAGTTTTATTCCTTTACTTACTTCAATTACTGTGGCAAAAATAAGAACTTTACGATAATTTCGACATAGGTAAGAAAACTTTGAATTATCTTTCTAAATGAATTCAACGGGATTCTAAACAGGATTCACAGTATCGGTAGACTTTAGAGGAATATTTAGATAAACATATTATTGAGCTTGTACCAGATAATCCTCAGCCAAAAAAGGAATCATTTTTATAACTGCCTTGTAGGGTACTTTACAATTCTAGAAAATAAAAAATTTTACTGATGATATCATATGACGGGCTATATGCTTGTTGAAAATAATCATAATTATAAAAGATTTTTTAATGTAGAATGTAACCAAGCAGATAAAGAAAGATTTTATAAGAAAGGATATTTTTTGTGTATATTGAAAACCAGTGTGTAATTTAGGGATGAAAATTATGATTTCAAAGTTATAAAGAAGCCATTGAAAATTACCAACTAATTAAAGGGATAGAAAGTGTCAAAAATAGAATGTCGAAAGGATAAGAATGATATTAGATGGAAACTAAAAATGTATTTGCAATTGAAAGCTTTTCGTTGTGACCAGGTTTTCCACTGTATTTTAAAAATATTTCCTTTACTTTGTCTAATTCCACTCTATGATTGAATTATCTCCGTCCTATTTCAGCGTTTCCCAACTTTATTTATTTATTTCGTTCACGTACAAATCTCTCTAGGGAAAGCTTGCAAAGATACATTTATATTATTTCATGTCTTTGATAGATATCGCTTTATATAATTCCAGTCAACTATTACACTATTCTAAAAAAGTTTATATTTTTGTACACAGATTAGGTTTTTTATAGTATTACAAGTTGATGTATCCGGGGAAGCCCGAGAAAAGCTCGAGTTTTGTATTTTATTTGAATTGTTGTTCATTAATTTGTTTGTACGTAAATGATTGAAAAATTCTATATTTCTCTAAGCAGAATAAATGACTTTATGGTACACTGAAGAACAAACAAAAAAAAACTGGTATAGCCATGCATATGCAAATAAAAAGACAACCGATCAGAATACAGTGGTGCGGTCGACAATGCCTATATAAGATAACAACTGTTTGGCACAGTTGTTAAATTGATTACTGCTACTACAATGGTGGGTTATCAAAACTTAAATGAGGTTGGAAATGGTGTTGTAGCTGCAGAAGGGAAATGGTACAAAGGAATGGGACATCTATGAGGTATCGATGAAATATGGATTTTCCCATACAACAATTTCACGAGTGTACGGGAATCCAGTAAAAAAACAAATCTTGATTTCTAAAGACTTCCACGGGCCCCCCAAATACCCAAATATGAGAATTTTGAGCATATCTGAGATGCAACGCAACGTGATGTTCAGGAGAGATCTCCATAACCTCGTACTTTTAGAGATTTATGGAAAGCCCTGATTGATGATATCAATTGATGAATTCAAGAATTGATGGTATCAATTACCTCCAGTACTACTTTAGACATTATCGAAGTCATGTTCCCTCATGTTGCGGAACTTCTGCGTGCTCGCGGAGGCCCTACAAGATGCTAGACAGGGGTACCTTTATTTTGGCTCTTCAGTGTATTTCTAGATGAACTATTACTTGGTGTTGCCCATGTGAAGATGAAAATTTGATATTTTATTTTGATTGTAAGAAAAGGGTTCAAAGTTTTACTAAAGTTTAATAAAACTATACTTTGTAATATAAATATTTTAACGAATAGCTTGTGAATACACAAGGTTTTATGTTTGTCTATTCAAAGAAAGTATCTGGTGTTGGAACACTTACGTTTTCTTACCTCGAAGGGAGTGCAGAAAAGGGTGAGTAGTATGCTGGTGATGCATGTTTCTTAGATTTATTTTATTTGTGTCCTATGTTTTGTAGAAAATAAAATGAAAAAAGACACTGTTGCCTTGTCGTTGACCATAGTCCTTCATCATCTGACAGGTAAGAACATTGTTTCCAATTTAAAGAAAGTTCTGCGAATAATTGAACAAAAATGAACTATTTTACAGTTTAATCACCTGGATTGCCAACTTACATTATAACATAAGATGCAAAATAAAAAATGTATTCACAATTCAAAGCTATTCGTAATGCTTCGCTGCTACATTTTTCTAGAAATGCTTCCTATACTTTCAAAAACCTAATTCCACTCTTATGTGAATGATCTTATTTATGCCATCCCCAAGTTTATTTATTTCATTTGGTGCAAATGCCTCTGGAGAAAGATTATATATATATCTATATATATATATATATATATATATATATATATATATATATATATATATATATATATATATATATATATATATATATATATATATATATATATATATATATATATATATTATATATATATATATATATATATATATATATATTATATATATATATATATATATATATATATATATATATATATATATATATATATATATATATATATATATATATAAACGAGTGGATTTGGCATGGAAGACGCATTTCATTTCATTTATAAAAATCCTTCTGTCCATATCTATGCCATTTAGATATCCTTTGTTCTCAAATTTTGCCAAGATAAACCTGGAGAATGTTATCAACCCGATTTCCCTCTCACAACTTTTTTTTTTAGAGTCGAAACCTTAGCAAATTCATATGTCTACTTCCCCGTCAGCTTCATTACTCTGTACAGTTCCGCTCGAGGGCGTGTCTTTTTCCTGTTAAGTTATCTTTAATGAGTTATAACTCTTTTTAATTAAAGCTTGCTTAATTCTTAACCCCATTTTAAAACCTTATATATGCGTATATATTTATTTTTATGGATGAATATATTAAAGAAGAATACTATCTATAAAACTTTAAGAAATACCTATTAATAAAAAAATACATACCGTCATATATTTCCTCGCATACTTCTTTCAAATTTCTACTTGCTCTAATGTATGGAAATTAATTTTTTCTAGTCTTTGGATGAACGGTGAACACTTGTTAGGACGCTAAGTCGAATCTTCTTTTCCTGATAAATCGACTTTTGCGTTCTTTTATCCAATGAAATATTTTATTATTATTATTTTACTTTCTCTGATAGAGAAGA
This sequence comes from Pardosa pseudoannulata, assembly GCA_032207245.1. Taxonomy (NCBI): domain Eukaryota; kingdom Metazoa; phylum Arthropoda; class Arachnida; order Araneae; family Lycosidae; genus Pardosa; species Pardosa pseudoannulata. Next base: position 82,155,545 of record CM063510.1, on the reverse strand, counting down.
AAAAAATAAACTGCTAATTAAGGATCTTAATTAAGAAAATGACATTTAAAAGTACTCGGTTAATGTTTTTATTGTGCCACGAAAATGGACTTTTTATACTATACCAGATGGTCCAATGACTGCCGTTTTAAGGCTGATGCCAAGAGAAAAATTGCAATTTTCTTTACTTTAGTGGAGTTCTTTAAATATTGTTTATCTAGGTTTGGGTTAAATAACAGATTCTATTTTTCTGCAAGGTCTATCGAAGTTTTTCAGTGAGTAATTTGGATTTCTCCGAAATAATATTAACCAAAATAATATTTTTAATTCAATTAAAAATAATAAAATTTTTTGGTTGAGAAATTAATTTTACAGTGAATATAATAATCTTAAAATTCGAAATAAAAATCCTGTCAAATCCGTAAAATAGCAGAGTAATTTATGGTATTGAGCATTCACGCGTATGGTTTTGGAAATTCATTTTCAAAGACCTTATTTCATTTAAACTGGCAGACTCCGGAACCAAAAAGCTACCGATTTGGCAATTATCCAAAAGTCTAAATGGAACGATGTTTTAAAGCTCCTTCCTTTACGAAAAAACTCGAAACTTATCATTGTACAATGACTTAGTAATTTATACTAGAATTTCTAATTACATCCAATAAATTTTTGTACTTATGAAAATGGATTTGTGTTTGTATAGGCAATTTCACAATTGTGTTATATAATGCCGAATAATTTTTTTCTGCATAATCTAAGTTAACACTTGAAACAAAAATATAACAATTTATTAAAATTGTTTTTCTTCTATTCGAATTCAATAAATAGATGTGTAGAAACATAATATTTTTGATTTGCTTGAATGAAATTCTTTTGAAAAGAATTTAATTCATTGTTTCAATCAACATACTGAATATAATGCATTGTTTCGATCTATAAATAATGTATATTTCCAAAGAGCGTATATATTTAATCTGTTGATCAAGTCTGTTCATGTTCGAAAAAGAAAAAATAATATATTGTTAACCCCCTTCAAATTGTTGTTAAGCCGAACGATGGCTGAATGGTTAGGGTGCTGGCCTTCGGAAGCAGAGTTCTTGGGTTCGAGTCCCACTATGGCATAGATGTTCGTAGCCATTCGGAATCGGCTTTAAGCAGTATGTCCCGGTCTCATTAGCCCTCGAGTCGCAAAAATTGTAGCGCTCGAAACCAAACGAAATCAAGCTATTGTTAATGATGTAAAATTCTGATGAACTTAGTATGTTGATTGTTTCAATCAACATGCTAAATGAATACATTGTTTCGATCTATAAATAGTGTATATTTCCAAAGGGCGTATATATTTCATCTGTTGATTAAGTTTGTTCATTTTGGAAGAAGAAAAAATAATAGATTGTTAAACCTTTTCAAACTATTGTTAATGACTTCAAATTCAAAGAATACTTATTTATTAGATTCAATATCTGTATTAATAGAATTAAAAGTATTGAACAGCTTATTGAAATAAAAAGTTATTTTTAGTTTATTCTTTAGTTTCGATCTATAAATAGTGTATATTTCCAAAGGGCGTATATATTTCATCTGTTGATTAAGTTTGTTCATTTTGGAAGAAGAAAAAATAATAGATTGTTAAACCTTTTCAAACTATTGTTAATGACTTCAAATTCAAAGAATACTTATTTATTAGATTCAATATCTGTATTAATAGAATTAAAAGTATTGAACAGCTTATTGAAATAAAAAGTTATTTTTAGTTTTTTCTTTAGTTTCGATCTATAAATAGTGTATATTTCCAAAGGGCGTATATATTTCATCTGTTGATTAAGTTTGTTCATTTTGGAAGAAGAAAAAATAATAGATTGTTAAACCTTTTCAAACTATTGTTAATGACTTCAAATTCAAAGAATACTTATTTATTAGATTCAATATCTGTATTAATAGAATTAAAAGTATTGAACAGCTTATTGAAATAAAAAGTTATTTTTAGTTTTTTCTTTAGTTTCGATCTATAAATAGTGTATATTTTCAAAGGGCGTATATATTTCATCTCTTGATTAAGTCTGTTCATTTTGGAAGAAGAAAAGATAATATATTGTTAATCCCCTTCAAACTATTGTTAATGACTTCAAATTCAAAGAATACTTATTTATTAGATTCAATATCTGTATTAATTGAATTAAATTGTATTGAACAGCTTATTGAAGTAAAAAATAAAGTTATTTTTAGTTTATTCTTAATACTTCAAAATCTACAGATTAATATAGAATCAAATAAAATCAAACACGTTCTTAATGAAATGATGCAAAACAGTATGTTAAATTTTATACAAATTGGTGCAGTTATAAAGATTTGTGCATCTGTAAAAGAACTGCTAAAAACCATTTGAATAAATATTAGCAAGTTTAATAACAATAAACAAAAGTAATTAAATTTCCTAAAATAAACTTCGAGGCACATTGTGAATGAAAAAGCACTGTACCAAGTATTGTCTACATAACTGCCATCGTTTCAGCTCAATCATGTATATAAACACAAAGGTAAACAGAAACATAAAATATCACACACAATAACGTGCAATATTGTGTGTGATACCATAATATATAGATATTGTAATAATATCATAATAATAGTAGATATCATAATAATAGAACAGCCCATCTATAATATCATCAGTATTAAATAATAAATTGCAGAAAAAGATATGGACAATAACTCATGCATATTTTTTTTAGAAATCAAGTTTAATAATAAATATTAATAGATCTCCCTTTTCATTGAATCCTTTTCTTGTTTTTAGTAATATTCATATTAGATAACACAAATTTATGTAAGTTTTGACGATAATCGATATTTTCTTAAGCTATTCATTTGATTACAAATGCTAATCATTTTTATGTTTCGTAAAATCCCGAAAGATTTTTATCCAAACCCAAGAGTTTTGTTACATCTTCTCTGAAACAAAAAAAAATTTCTCTAGAGCTTTAGTTTCACATTCCCTAAGCTCACCAAAACACAAAGATAAACGGTTTAGGGACTTTGGGGTGTAAGAATTTCTAACGAAGTATTTCTCAATTTTCTGTTTTTGTTGTTGGTAGTAATCGTGGTGAGAAAGAATGCAGTCTGCGCCTAGAAATAATATCGAAAAATTCCACAAATGTAGCATTTATTACATAACTGAAAACAAGAGGATATTCCATTTTTTTATATTATATAGATGTCTTTTAAGGCATTAAACGTGGAAATGACTTTTTAACTCATTTTCAATCTCCTCTATTTTAAAGTAATATATTTTAAAGAACCAGTATTTTACTGAATCTTAATTTAATACAACTCATTTTTATTTATGAAGTATAACACAAAAAGTTAAAATTCACAATAAAATATTAAAATTCCAAACATAAAAGATTATTATTTCTTACAGTTACTTTAATTACTCACAACATTGCACATGCACTCTTAACCCTTTAAAGGACAGCGGTTTTGCAGCGAAACCAACTGTTAAAATTGTTTTTTTCTCTTCTTTATAAAGATATATGAATGACGTTTTTGGATTTTCTATGTTTTGACACTTTAAACTATCCGTAGATGGTAGCAATACACATAATTTATTTTTCACTTTCAAATATACATGTTTAAACTTGCTTTGCCTGAAACAATCAGGAATTCTATTTTCGTCTTTTATAACCCTAAATAAAAGTACTTACACAAAGCAACACTTATAATTTGTTTGTATACTATTTAATGCATCATATTAATAATATTATTCAATATTCTTCCAATAAAATTTAAATTTTAGGAAAGTAATGGCCGTACAATGGTAGGGTTTTACAGTTAAACTACTTCTCAGAACTACAACATTTATAAGGTTCGCAGACAACAATTTAAACTATTTCCATTAAATGCAAAAGTATTTTTAACGTGCCCTTTAAAGGGTTAAGAATATATAGTGAGCTATATTTGAATTTTATGCAATTGACATGTCTTGTATTTTACGAATTCTCATGGTATGTTGAAGCAAAATTTTAATTGCAACCAAATATCTAACTCTACTTTAGGAAATATATATATATATATATATATATATATATATATATATATATATATATATATATATATATATATATATATATACATAATTTTTCTTTTGTGTAAATTATTTATTATACCAGTTCATCAATAAAAATTAGAGTTGACAGTTCATTTATTTTTTAATGTGAAATGATAATTTAATTTCAAAAATTTGTATTAGTATAAACATCAGTGTGTATAATCAAGTAAATGTTGAATATTTTTTTTGTTTTAAATCTCAAAACATTTTAAAATTATAATGAAAAAAAGAAAGGTAGCTTAATCTTTGTGTAAATATTTAACTTTTATAAATTAACTTATTAAAATTTGGGAACTTCAAATATCAGGTCTCCGTTTGTAGCAGTTAAAAGTAGTCGATTACTTATGGAGTGAAAATGCCTTCATAGCATCACATTTTCACAAAAATTATGAAAACATTTATTTTCAAAATAACAATGTAAGCATTCCTTTCATAATCATTTAAAAAATTTAAAGGGAAATATTTACTTTATTTTATCTAAGACTACTGTTTGGCAACACATACATGTTTTAAAACAGAAATGTTCATATTTCGAGTTTTATATTTTACACTGTATTACATAACTTTAACATGTCCCCAAATCACTGAAAATGAGTCGCCTTAACCCTTTAAAGGACAGTGGTTTACAGCGGAAACCAGCTATCAAAAAAGTTTTTGTTGTTGTTGTTTTTAAAGGTATTGAAAGACTTTTCGAATTTTCGACATTTTGACACTATCAATAGATGGTAGATCTACACATAATTTATTTTTCTCTTTCAAATATACATTTTAAAGCTTGCTTTCATTGAAACAATCAGAAATTCTATTTTCGTCTTTTATAATCAGAAATAAAAAAACATACAAATAACACTTATAAATTGTTTACACATTTAATTATTGCATCATATTAATGATAACATATTAGTGATAATTATTCATAATTTTCGAATATAATTTAAAATTTAGGGACGTATTATGTTCCCACCGTAAAAGGGGAAGGTTTTGTAGTTAAATCACTTCTTACATCTACAATCCCTGAAGAAATGTAATTTTTTTTTCACTAATTTCATATTTATAAGGTTCTTAGATAACATTATATACTATTTTCATTAAATTTCAAAGAATTTTTAAGCGTGAACTTTAAAGGGTTCAATAAAAGTTGCACAACAGGTTATATGAAAAATAGTTTAATTATGCTTCTGTTATGAAATATAAAAACTAAAATGTACAAGATACAGAACTGATAGGCTAGATATAGCTGTGTAGGAGATTGAAACAGTTGTCCGATTTAGGTATATTTTTGTCAAACGTTAAGCATTTTAAATTAGTAATGAAAGAAAAAATTATATGGGATTTAGTTTAAAGCAGTATATTGGACAAAATGTTTTCAAGAAAGAAGATATTCTATACCTACTTTCATTACATAATTTAAAAATACTCTTAAAAACATAAGGAGAGTTAACCGTTATGTAATGCAATACATTAGCACTTTTTTATTTGCAATAAAAAATTCCCTCAGTGTTAATTTTATGATTAATTTTTTCAAACCTTTTTTTGTATTCTTTATAAAACGACTATTAAAAGAGGAATACTTTATAAAACAAAACTCAAGATCTAATTTCAGAGTAGAGCATACATTGAAATAGCAAAAATATTGCTTAAAATTATACAAATAAAATTTACTGATATATATATAAATTGTATAGAACATAAAAGTTCCACTCTCAGATACCTAGATATGAAAAGTGGATAATAGTGTAAAATTAGATTTATACATATTTCTGGGAAAAGGCTGAAGACATTCAATTATCCAATTTCAAAAGAAAAACGTAACTTTTTAACATTTCAATATGGAAAAATTCAAAATGAAGAAAAGTCAAAATTCAAACATATTTCATTTCAAATTATTTGAAATTTCTATTTGCTTCTTTTATTTCTTTAGCGCAATATATAAAATCTTCATATGCACTAACTGAATGGAAAATATTATATTTCATATTATTACGTCTTTTAAAATCGTCATGTTTTTGTACGCAACCAATTTCATTGATACTGTGTGTTTTTATTTATCTGAAACCTTCCTTTCTGCATAAAAAGTTTCAATATATTTTTATATCAGTAATAACAATTAAATGTTAATCAACATTTAAATATGTTTCGTAGGTTACATAAGATAATAGTGTATCCCAATATTGAGAACATATCTTTAAGAACAATCACTTACATTTTTGTGAAAAATGAACGAGAGGACCATAACGTACAGCAATAACTCTTACATTGTTACCTAAGCAAACCCCAACAGTCCATGTTACAGCTGAGATGGTACAAGAGGGCTAAAATTTAAATTAGAAAAGCTTCTCGAGGGTCTACAAAAGTGCATGTCTAAATTTAAACTATTGAACTATTTTTATTTCACTGAAAGTAAAAATACATAGCAATGATTAAATAAATTGCCATTTTTGTCGGTTCTCTCAACATGATGATTTGTTTATTTCTTTCTGAACGTTAGGGGCTTTTTATTTTGGCCGCAGACGAAGATTGTAAGATTTTCTTTTTGTCGTAAAATTCTTATCCAGAACCCTCTGTTGGAATCATATTTGTAAGTAAATTCCCAAATTCAATACTGACACAGAAACGAATTTTTAAATTATTCAGAAATGAGAACCTATTTTAAAAAGAAAACTACAAATTCTAGTTACGGAAACAAATACCGATTTTATATAATACGTTATGGCTCACTGAACAGAAACAGTTTCTGGTATTCCTACTTAGTACAATGTGCATTAGCGTACATCTGTGATTTATGACGATAAGTAAAAGAAATCACTTGGAGGCTAGTGCTGGTGAAATAGTGATAGTGATTTAGGATTATTACTTATACACGTAAAGATGGGCATAAACTCGTATGAACGCTTCTGCTTCTCCCACCTCATTGGCAGTATTGAAAAATTGTGATTTCATAATTCAAAATACAATGGAATAAATTTAATATTATTAATTTAAATAGCAAAATGCTCTATCTTCATTTAATGTTTACCATTAAAATCCTCAAATTTAAAATTGCAAGTTTTTATTATATTGTTATACAGACTTATTTCACTTGGTAATTCATGTCAAGTTATTTTCTTTAAGAAGAGGTCCATGAGGAAAAAGTTTGGAAACCACTAAATTACACTAAAAACGGTTCTTTACATTCTCTTACTAGTTTTATATTATTTAAGAAACTTAGCAGTGTCAAGTAAAAAGAATTAGGACGGTTAGAAGATGTGATATTAATTAAATTAGGGTATTTTAAAATGAAGTGTTTTTCAAAATTTCAGAAATCCTCGAATTCAAATTAAATCATCGTTCTTGAAATTCCTACAAATTAACCAAATAATTTTAAAATTGAAGGTGTATTTCTACAATTCGGATTATTGAAAATTTCATATAAACCCAGTTCGACAATACATAGTTAATCCTTGAGCCCCTGTAACCGTAACGGTCAGAGCAAGAAAACGTGAACAGACGAAGCGTGCTAGACGAAGAATAAACTGTATACCTATGATCATGTCTCTCAATATAGCTTTCCAATTTTACACAGTAATTTTCTTTTGGATCTTCCAACTATTCAATCTAATAAATCCTCATTTCTAATTAAAGTACATGCTTAATTTGCAAAAACGAGATTTTGTGAAGCCATGAGATTTACAGTTAATATTATTCTTGTAAAACTAATTGTTCAGATATAAGTAGTAAACTATTTAATTGAATCCATTTTCAAAATACAAACAAACTGCATACCTATGATCATTTCTCTCACCATAGCATTCCAATTTTACACAATGATTTTCTTTTGGATCATCCTATTATATAGTATAATAAACTCTTATTTCTAATTAAAGTATGAGCTTAATTTGCAAAATTTAGATTATGTGAAACCATGAGATTTACAGTAAGAAAATACTTTTACTCGTAACAATGTACACGTTTTCGATGATGATGGTGAGATTTCTTTTTAACTTTCTTCTTGTAAAACTTCTTGTTCAGACATAAATAATAAACTATTTAATTGAATCCATTTTTAAAAAAGTAGCAAACTGTATACCTATGATCATGTCTCACACCATAGCGTTCCAATTTTATGCAGTGATTTTCTTCTGGATCTTCCTAATATATAATCTAATAAATTCTTATTTCTAATTATAGAATGCATTTAACTTGCAAAAAAGAGATTTTGTGAAACCATGAGATTTACAGTAAGAATACATTCTGACTCATAACAGTGTACATGTTTTTCGATGATGATGGTAAGAATTTTCTTAAATATTTTTGTTGTAAAACTTCTTGTTCTCACATAAATAATATACGATTTAATTGCATCCATTTTTAAAATATCGTTGAACTTAGGATTTATAAAATAGTGTTTCAATTGTTTATGAATATTATGTGACATTATCTTTTTTGCTGGTATAAATATGATAAAAATTTAATAATAAACAAATTTTAATGCCCAATACCCTCTCCCGTTATAATATTAAATAAATAGCCTGAAAAAGTCCGTTTCTTTTTTTTTCATTTGGTAAAAATAACATACATAACACTATAAGGGAAAATAGCTATTCTTATGAACAAATTTCCCATAGGTATTTCTCAGTCAAAAATCGTGATACGTCTTTTCAAAGAGAATTTAGAGCAATCAATCTCCCCAAATCACTATATCTTTCAGTTCCTACAGATATTTCTCTCCAAGTTAGAGTAAAATCTGGACTTTCTTCAAGAAAAGTCCAAATTTCGACAAAATGAAACTGTTCCCTTTGTATTTACTTTCCATTGTGTGATTCTGCACTAGGCAATTTTCGTAGAAATAATATCGCTTAAATTATACAATATGTGACAACTAATTACGCCAAGTACAAAATTATATTAATTTTGCATTTAGTTTTTTGAAAATTATTTATTTCTTTTTCTTTATTTTAAATTAATTTCTTACGTACGGAAACTTTTTAAAAAGTATACGGAAATAAAGGATGCAAAATCTCTGTCTAGAAAAAATAAATCTAGATTAAGGCAGATATAGAATTCCTATATCCTTGTCTATAAACCTACATATTAAAATGTAAGTTTACCACCTTAACATTTATACAGAGTTAGCAAGAAATAAGTTCCCCTCTTTTAAGCACTATAGAATTGGTTCTATTGCTTCAAAAGAGATTCAATTCAAATTACAGATAATTCAAATGATTCACTAGATATTTAATACCAAAAATGTTTAATATTGTGTCTGTAAACATACATACTAAATTGTTAGTTTAGCACCTTAACATATATACAAGGTTAGCAAGAAATTCCCCTCTTTTAAGGACTCTAGAATATGTTCTATTGGTCCAGAAGAGATTCAATTGTAACTACAGATAATTCAAATAATGCGCTAGACATTTAATACCTAAAACGTTTTAGTACAAAAATACACCTACAGGTGCACTTTTAAATATATGGTATTTATTTAGTTTCATTAAGTTAAGTCGATCATTAGATTCTTGTCTCCCCATCGTACCTCCATTACAAGAAAAATTGGTACTGGTAAAACTATTTTACCAGAAACAGCAGTTGAAGTTCAAAAATGATTCCGTCGTATGAAGCGAATACGACGAGCTCCAGTGTCTGCAAGTGTAATACCCAAGATGATCGTTCACCAGTTATTATCATACGTGACTTTTGGTTGTTGGATTTCCTGCGGAATTTTCCAATTCAAATGATTCACTAGATACTTAATACCAAAAAATATTTAACATTTTGTCTGTAAACATACATACTAAATTGTTAGTTCAGCACCTTAACATTTATACAAGGTTAGCAAGAAATTACCCTCTTTTAAGGACTCTAGAATATGTACTATTGGTCCAGAAGAGATTCAATTGGAACTACAGATAATTCAAATGATTCACTAGATTTTAATACCAAAAATGCTTAATATTGTGTCAGTAAACATATATACTAAATTGTAAGTTTAGCACCTTAACATTTATACAAGGTTAGCAAGAAATTTCCCCTCTTTTAAGGATTCTAGAATATTTTCTATTAGTCCAGAAGAGATTCAATTGGAACTACAGATAATTCAAATGATGCACTAGACATTTAATACCTAAAACTTTTTAGTACAAAAATACACCTACAGGTGCACTGTTAAACATATGGTATTTATTTAGTTTCATTAAGTTAAATCGATCATCAGATTCTTGTTTCCACATCGTACCTCCATTACAAGAAAAATTGGTACTGGTAAAACTATTTTAACATACCAGTTCAAAAATGAATCCGTCGTTGAAGCGGATACGAAGAGCTCCAGTGTCTGCACGTGCAGTACCCAAGATTATCGTTCGCCAGTTATTATCATACGTGACTTTTTGTTGTTGGATTTCCTGAAGAACAAGATCAACCGTCAAGTGCCATGATCTCTGTCAGACCTGAAAAACAATCACTCGCCATGTTATTGATATACCGACAAACGCACTGTAAAAAATATGGTTCTGCGATTACAGTCTATTTTTTAACATGAACAGGGACCTATTGAGCGTTTTTACTGCTAATATGTTTAATATTATCCAGAATTTATAAAGTATAATAAATATTGTTATATGTATAATAGCACCATCTGTTGTCACATTTTCTAATAATTTGTTTTATGTATTTATCTCATATGGATCAATAGAACGTATACTAGAGTCCTCAGATAGGGATAACTTATATCTTGCTAACTCTGTTTGCGTTTTATAGACTTTCTTGGTATTTCAGCTATAGATTCGAGATTTTTATTTCAGGAGTGTAACTTTTCACAATTATATATATATATATATATATATATATATATATATATATATATATATATATATCGTATTAATATAATTGAAGTTTACAGAATACAAAAGAAATTTATCTTCTATTTCGTATAAAAGTTTGATTCTATTTCACATTTTTAAAAAGATATTTTGATGTAAGGGGATATCTGTTGTTTTCTGTTGGTATTTAAAATATTTGTTTTAATGTAAAACTTCATTTAACAACAATAAAAATTGTCTATGAAATCTCCTATTTAAGATCTAGTGAAAAACGAACTTCTAAACAAATCAGAACATTTTTCATTTACAGGAGATTTTTTTTTAACTCAAAAGTTATTATTACCTTTAGATAAATTGAAAATAGGATAATAAGATTCATGAAAATAATTAAACCAATATATTTTGAGCAGAAACTTGTCTAGAGGTACGTATTATTAATCTATACATCATTAATCAAATTAACAATGCTAAATACAAACGTATATATGTAGGTATATAGAATAGCAAACGCTCAATCACTCTCTCTATGGTAATAGATCTGTTATGTTCTCTGTATCTATTTGCTGCCCAGTAGCACTTCATGGAAATATGAGTTTGAAATGAGGCAATACGCAATGTGTTTACAGTGCATGCCTAATGAACCATGAAGAGATTGTTTACAAGCACTTTCATCTGTAGATACTTAACGGGTTTCGTTAGGTATATATTGGTTAGGGAATTTACGAAACGGTATCAAGGTGTTCTGGTATTCTAAAAGGGCAATAGATATGTATTGTAACGTTTGCAAAACAAGATCTTTTAAAATATAAAAACTAATAAGACCTTTTAACTCCAAATACATAGTGTAGATAGAAAATCAAATTTGTATATATGAAATTATACAGTATGTATCGACAATTTTAATTATTTTGACACAGCTTTCACCATGATGATTTCTAGAAGTTTTTTTAGAATTGAATTGCGAAAACCGACAAACGTTTAACTAGTTCATAAACAAAAGCATAGACATATATCTGTCTATCTATCTATCTGTCTATCTCTCTCTCTCTCTCTCTCTCTCTCTCTCTATATATATATATATATATATATATATATACACACACAAACACATATATATATATATAATACATATATATATGTATATATATATATATATATATATATATATATATATATATATATATATATATATATATATATATATATATATATATATATATATACATATATATATATATATATATATATATATATATATATATATATATATATATATATATATATATTATATATATATATATATATTTATATATATATATATATATATATATATATATATATATATATATATATATATATATATATATATATATATATATATATATATATATATATATATATTATATATATATATATATATATATATATATATATATATATATATATATAATAACATGGAGGAGTTGTTAAGGCACGGAAGACACATTTCATATATAAAACTTTATTGTAATTCTTCTATCCATGGCTTTGTCATTTAGATATCCTTTGTTCTCATCTAGGAGCAACAAGCGTGGATTACGTTATTAGCCCAACTTTCCATGTCAACTTCCCATCAGCAAATTCCTATCTCTACTTTCGTGTCACCTTCTTAACTCTGTATAGTTCCGCTCTAGGAAAAAACACTTTATTGAAGATATCAACAGCCGTATATGCAAACTTTAAAGTAGATGTTCAGAGTGTCCACCGTGCATGTCGAGGCATTCTTCAGCACGCCGTGGAATGACTGCCGTCACACGTTGCAGCATCGTGGGGTACACAGAAGTAAAAGCAGCATGCATACGAGCAACTAAGTCCATTGGTGTTTTCACTACTCCTCGATCTCCTAGAGGTGGCCCCATAGAAAAAAAAATAATGGTGTATGATCTGTCTCATGTGGTCTCCATAGAACCGGACCCCACGTCCTATCCAGCTTCCGGAGTACTCCATATCCAGCCAACTACGTACAGGATCACAGAAATGCGCCATCACGCTGGAACCAAAGTCCTTGTATTGCCGATAATGGTATGTCATGTACCTAGTGAACGTTTTAAACATTATCATCTGAAAAGATACGCAAATACTGTTGTTGACAGTTCCAAAAAAAAGTTTTTTTATTGAACCGGCTGTGACGTCATACTTTGTTTTCTGTATTGTTCTCGTAAACTATGGATCGTAAAGGACCGCTTCTTTGGGCAGTTTTTATATACTCCCAACAACGAATCTAGCTGTTCAGAGTTTATGCGGTCGTTTTGGGACGCCCTACATTAATTCTTGATATCAACATATCTTAATTTATATCTATATCTATATCTATTTGTATAGATAATTTATATATATATATATATATATATATATATATTTATATATATATATATATATATATATATATATATATATATATATATATATATATATATATATATATATATATATATATATATATATATATATATATATATATATACATATATATATATATATATATATATATATATATATATATATATATATATATATATATATATATATATATATATATATATATATATATATATATATATATATATATATATATATATATATATATATATATATATATATATATATATATATATATATATATATATATATATATATATATATATATATATATATATATATATGTATATATATATATATATATATATATATATATATAAATATATATATATATATATATATATATATATATATATATATATATATATATATATATATATATATATATATATATATATATATATATATATATATATATATATATATATATATATATATATATATATATATATATATATGGGGGGGGGAGAGAGAAAGTACGTGAATACCTTGTGTATACTTAATGTTCTGTATTAAAGTTTAATTAATTAATTATCATATATCTTAATGAAATGTAAAGTTGCAATAAATTTTTCTTCAATAGAAACATAGAACACTCAGGGGATATAAAATATAGATTAATGAAAATTGTTTACACAGACAAATACAACAAGTATCTATATCGAAATTTGAAGCATTATTTATCAAGTTCAATTTCAATGTAATAATAATTTGAAATATTTACAACGAACCATTAACTATTGATTCTAAAATGTAATTCATGTCTCACGAGAGGTTATTTTGAAAACCTGCTGCATAAATTATTAGGCTTGGCAGATACCAGAATAACATTTAAATGACGAACTTTATTCCCTTGATAAGAACCTCAATATTCTGCAATATTATTCCTATAGCTCGAATAATTTTTCACTTCCATTTGTTTTTGGTTGACGTTAAAAGTTATTAATCATTAGAGTAATACAATAAGCTAATTTAAAAGATTATACATATTGATAATACATAAGTAGAAACTAGTTATTTCCTTATTTAAAAATATAGGTATGCTAAAATAAGGTTTTATACATTTCTTTGCATTAAGAAATAAATTTTGTAACGATTTATAGATATACTATCAAAAAGTGAATATGTATTCTTACGCTATACCCCTATATAATAATATCTTAAGTTGTCTGTCCATCCGCCCGTCTGTCCGCGAATTTATGAAGCGGCCGTACCTGGAATGGATAGAGGGATCCATATTGTATTTTTGATTAGTTAGGGTTAGCAAAATTCAAAGCGAGTTCTAAAACGTTCGAAATCCACCCCTTTCCCCCTCCTTTTCGAGTGTTTAATGCCATTATTTCAAGTTCTGTTGTTCCGGTTAAGCATCAACATTAAATTTATCAATTTATCACATAATAAAAAGGAACATTTTTTTAACATTATAACGTCATTTAACCATTTCTTTTAATCATTTCTTATTTTAAATTATATAAGTATTGGCTGTGTTATTTTCATGCGTTTTATCACTGAACTTAGATATTACGTAAATAATTTTCTTTTATATTTGTGTTATATAATAGATTAAGTACATATGTGCTAATTTTAAATTTAATCATCGATTATTTTTTGTTGCAATTTAACTTTTATCACCATTATTAACAACAAATTATTTTCATAAAAGTATAGGAGTCTATTTCACGGATTAATAAATATTTAATATTTAAGTTATATATCTTTGAAAATTACGAAGTTTGTTCATTTGTGTTTTTGTTTTTCATACATAATCACACGGTTTAAAATTGATTCGCTAAATATTGGACATCATTCATGTATACCGCCAAATAATCACTATCAATATTAAAACCTCTGCTGTCCATCCTACCACGTAATATGACAAGATAAATTAAAGTTGGCAACTAACATACGGTCAGTAAAGATAAACAAATTACTGAGAGTGTGCAAGATAATTTTCATCCAAAACACAAACCATTTTTTTATCTGCCTCATAGGGTACTTTACAGTTCTAGAAAATTAAATATTTTACTGATTCTGTCATATGATGGGCTATATGCTAGTTTTGGAATAATTATTGGTCCCATTTGTATATGGTAGTATTACTATTTATGTTTATACATTCGTAACTAATAAATAATAAGGAATTTTAAGTACATAGTGGATATTATTTACATATAACGTTCCCGTATAGGATAAATATATGTAACCATGAATCTATTGCTTATTAATTAGAACAGATATATATAAATTTTTATCTCTGTTGTTTTTAATAGCTTCATATTCATATCTACTATTAGTTATAACCATATCTAAATAAGAATATATGAGCTAGGAAACATATATCCGTGGAAACAATTTAAATACCATAAGTATTCTCTAAACATTTTAGCTGTTGAAAATTTTAGAGTACGTTCATATTTATCTACTGTAGTCCAATATGATGATATACATTTTATAGGGAAGAATTCAAACGAGAGTACTGAAATCAGGTATCAGAAAACACATATTATGATGTAATTTATCTTTCTACAATTAGAGTATAACAGAAAATTGTAATTGAATAAGGAGTCAAAAAATGTCAGAGAGCTGGGAGATTAAGTAACAGCAAACACGACCTGCTATGTTAAACAATAGTGGTTTCTGAAATCCCCAAATTTCACACCTATGTTAATTTTCGTTACGCAAACTACCTGAACTCGCTAATGGATCTTAGGAAACCACTGTCCATGTCTGATATGAAAGATGACCTCTAGAGGGTACTAACATTAGCATTTATAGGCTCTGCGTTGCTTATGTAAGTGACAATCTGAAACATTTCCTGGGGGTAATTCTAAGTGCTAGGTAATATTATTACATAACTGGTACATGCTAGGAATCAGAATAGAGTGTATAATGCTGAGAGAATGTAGTTATAGCGATATCTGCTTCCGTAACCAATAAAAGACTGACAACACAAAAAAGCATCATCTGTTAATAAATCTTCTGTTAAAATTAATGTCTTGTACAGAGGAAACATATAACTATGTGTACATCTAAGTGCATGTAATATATCAAAGAATAGCTGGCTTCACCTTTGAATAATATATTGTGCTATGTACATATATATTACTGTCTTCTATAACTCAGATACTACCATATTTTTGCTCATTCCAGAAAAAAAGGATGCAGAAATATTAAAATAGAAGTTGTTGCAATATAAATCAAGTCGTAGGTTTGTTAGACAAAGAAACATGACAAATAAACTGCAGAAGATGGACAGTATATGGTGGCTAATAACTGATATAAAATGGAAGTGTGATTCGAATAGGCAATAATATTTAGTTCAGGTAATAAGAGTAACTAACTGAATATATGAGAAAAGTGTAACGGTCATATTTTGGCATCCAGATTTAAACTAAAAGTTCAATGTCATTACAGATGTTTGTTTTACTACTATAAATATGCAGACAAACTTTCTGTGAAAAGAAAAAAAACCTCACAAATTGTGAAAAGATACAGTTAAACAAAAAATAATTACCTCCTACTTTCAGCGATATTTCTCCGAAAAGCATTTATCTTCTGCACCAAAAATGGAAAGAAAACACAATATATAATTGCAAGAGCAAACAATTTTAGAGCTATGAACACGAATGTGTTTGCCGACAACCGCCAAAAAATAAGCCTAACACTGTTACACACTGTTACTTACAGTAGTTGCAAATGTGGCCTAGACGTAGAAGTCCACATACTCAGGATGCCAGATGTTCATGAGGCACATTCGGATTTTATTCTTGAGCTTGTGAAAAATATATGATGCAGTGCTTTGCTAAACAGATCCCCGTTTCTTCTTTGAAATAAGTAGAGTCACTTAAATTTCGATTTTTTACGGGTAATCTAAAGCAGAGACTAATTTATGATGATTTTATCATTAAAAAAAATGAAATAAAAACAATATAAACATTATTGTTACTTCAACATCATTTATCAACAAATATAGCAATTATTTTGATATGACTTATGTTGTTTTAAATTGATCCCAATGATGATTTCGATTAACCAAAAATCCGGCTTATTCAATCTATAGAGATGTAGACTTTTGCTCCACGGATATATATATATATATATATATATATATATATATATATATATATATATATATATATATATATATATATATATATATATATATATATATATATATATATATAATATATATATATATATATATATATATATATATATATATATATATATATATATATATATATATATATATATATATATATATATATATATATATATATATATATATATATATATATATATATATATATACATATATATATATATATACATATATATATATATATACATATATATATATATATATATACATATATATATATATATATATATATATATATATATATATATATATATATATATATATATATATATATATATATATATATATATATATATATATATATATATATATATATATATATATATATATATATATATATATATATATATATATATATATATATATATATATATATATATATATATATATATATATATATATATATATATATATATATATATATATACATATCAAAGTCAGTCCCTAATGCATCGACACATTTTGTAGCAGGTAAACAGCAAGGTTTATCATCCTTGTACACATTTCAGAAATAATGCTGCATAAAATCTAGCTCACAATACAAGGAAATGAAATTGCTCACAATAAAATGTCTCCGAAAGCCAGACCAACAGAATCCACTGACCACAATCCTATCATTTACATATAACAGAGTGGAAAACACTTGCTCAGGCTTAACTACAGCCTCGGTATGAACCATAAGTATTTACTTTATATAAAGCATCTGCGAACAATTCAGTCTGTTCAACAGTCTGCTATAGTGCCTGTTTATAAATTTTTACTTTTTTGCAAACTTAGCATTTTTTTTAATGTTAGCTTCAAAACTAGGCAAATTTAATGGTCGACTATTGCTAATCAACCACTAGGTAGACCTTACAAGTGTTAAAAAATATGACAACACGTACATCATATCATTTTATATTCAACTCTTGTTTCGCATAGTTTAAATCAATTTATATTATCGCAGAATTTGGTAAAATATATTGTTATGCATCTCTGT
>CM063510.1:82119602-82129602 GCA_032207245.1 Pardosa pseudoannulata | reverse complement strand
CTTTGCAACGAAAAATGTCTAATCTACAAGAAAGATACGAGAAAAATCAATTGGCATTTTATTATATAATTGTGTGATGAAGTTTAATGACAGATGCTTGTGTTAGCTATTAGTATTTAATATAACACCATAGATATCACAGTCATTAAGAGATTATGGAGATGAACGACTAAATTAAGTGGGGGAACTTATGTCCTCCAATAATTACATTAATAATAATTAATATAACACACAATTAATTAATTATTTTTAATTAATAATTAATAGCTTAATTGATAAACATTTTTTCCAGAAAAATATATTAACAGTTGCTAATGAACACCATACTAATTATTGGTATGATATATTTTATGAATCTCATAAATTCTACAGAAGTCAAATTGAGGAGCTGTTAGAGACGATTTGGTTATAATGTGAGGTAATTTCTTATACACAACACAATACATTAGATGTTTGTTGACTTGCCGTTCTAAAAGTTGTCTTCTTTATAGAGACAAAATAATTATATGTTATTTTCATATAAAAGAAATATTAATCATTTGGTTAGAAATATCTATGCGAAATTTATACTTTTCAGTCTATAAACAGGAAATTCCATAGTTTAAAATTTAAAGACATACGGCAAATAGTGATCTCTAACATTTTTTTCTAAGAAACTCTTCTAATTTTATTTCCCTCCTTTTATACAACTATAAAAGCAGTGAATAAAATATCAATGTCATATATTAAGCTCTAACACTAACTGGAATAAAATTACATTTCTAGATATCACATTTTATCTAAACAATATCTATACATGTCTGTGTCACATATTTTAAAATTCTAGACGTTCTTGTAACACCCGTAAATGCCAAAAGAGAAACATCAAGAAACAAAATGAATGACACGATAAAAATGTAAGGTCCTCGTTTCTGGAATACCTGTCAACATTCATTTTTGATGTTCAATTTACATGACAGTCGAAAATTTTCAGCATCCCTTTTATAATAGATTTCTTGTTAAACTAAACAGTTTTCGATACTTTTTTCATTCTCCTAGAATAATTTCTGTGCTTAGTTTAAAATGGTTTCAAGAGAAGACTATTCAATATATATTTTTACTCAATCAATAGTTTTCAAAACAGTTCTTCACTCCGAATTAATTATGAAAGGAGACTTAACGCTTTAGGAACATTTTATTAATTGTACTAATTTATCAATTTTGTAATATGTAAAAGCAGTCACTGTATTATATATTACTAAACTATGAAAAGATGTATTTCCTATGAAAGGATGTTTCTTTATTTTTGCGCAGTTTCATGGAAATGTATCTAAGAAGGCAATGTTATTTAAATTTAATCTGCATTTTCAAATTTATGAATTTGATTGTCTGAATGTATTTGCTGTATTCACAGAGAAAATATATATTAGTTTGGTGTGATATGTAAGAAGTGAATCTCGTAGACTATTATAAGTGGATTGTAAGCAATGTATTAAATGTTTCATCATGAAAATGCGAGTAACGATACATTTAGATTAAAACTTAATTTTTACAATATGGACAATGTATTAATTATTGAAACCACCGGACGGCCACTGTAGATATTAAAACTTCTTCTGACAATCATATCACGTATTATGACAGTTTGACAGTTATCCCTGTTGCTGGTCTATGCCAGATAACAGCACAGGAATTTTATTTCTGTTCTTTATATCGTGAAACCAATAGGTTAACTAAATCGTCTTTAAATAACTGTAATTGATTTGACTTTTTTTGAAATCACAACATGTATTTTTAGTAAGATAAGAAAATATTATTTAACTATACATTTAGATTAAAGCCTGATTGTAACAATATCGACAATGTATTAATTATTGATATACTGGACTGCTACTGTAGATATTAAAACTTCATCTGAAAATGATATCACGTGATATGACAGTTTGACAGTTATCCCTGCTGCCGGTCTATGACATATAACAGCGCATAAATTTTATTACTGTACTTTATATCGGAAAATCAATAGGTTACCTAAATCGTATTTAAATATATGTAATTCATTTGACTTTTTGGGAAATCCCAACATGCTTTTATAAGTAAGATAAAAATATACTATTTAAATGATAATATAATAAAACATTGTAAACCAATAACTTTAATGGAGGTTTACATAAACTCCATGTGTTTATTTTTCTTATTCGGTGGCTTGTTTCACATCACTTTCCCTCCTTTATAATACTTAACTCGTTGTAATTTTTTCTGAAAAACATCATAACAGTAAAATGTGATTATAACATACCGGAAATAGGTACTTCTCTTTTATCGGAGTACTATAATAAATCAACAAATACTCCCATATATATCAAATGCATACATTATAATTTATTTGAAATTAAAATACCCCGCAAAATTATTTTTGATTTTCTGGTGAATTATGAACACCTAGATTAAAGGCACGAAATGGGTTCAATTATTTAATAGGATCTTGAAGGACCTAATAGGATCATAGGATTTTTTACTATGACTAGTATAAATTCGACTTTTAATGACTAGTATAAATTCGAATTTTATCAATATATTTTAGTAGTTATATATAAATAAAATGAATTTTCTTGAATCCTAGTACTATTATAAATCGATAAGTAGTTCCTTACATGTCAAATTTATGTATCATTTATTTGAAATTTAAATACCCCGAAAAATTATTTTTCCAATTTCGTTAATTATGAACACCTAGATTAAAGGTACGAAGTGATTGCATTTATTTCATAGAATCATGAAAAAAATTTAACTAATTACGATGAAAGGACTAATTAATAACTAGTTTAAATTTTGTAAACATATTTCACCAATTATATATAATTAAAATGAATATAATGTCTTATTCTCTAATTATAATATGTAACTCTATATCTCTTTTTTACTTATAGCTTTTTGTTTAAGTGTAGTAAAAAAGGATTTCTAAAAGGCAAATATGTGATCCTCAGCAAGTCCTTCATGAAAGACTAAAGAAAGTAAGCTGTATATTCTAACTATAATGGATTTTATTTATAGGATATAAATTTTGCGAATTCTAAATGAAGTTTAAAGGTTCATTCTAAACATGAGTAATTCCTTGTTTGCAAATTGAACAAAAATGTTTTTAGGAGAATGTTGTAAATAGAATGATAGCTAGAAAATATTGAAGTGGAGTAATGGATCAATGTGCTCATTTCCTGGGAGTATTTGTAGTACTTAAATTAGGCTATTATGGATAAGTTATAAATTTGTAAAATAAATAACATGTTGATGTCCACAAGGAGTCAGATAAAAACAAGTTGTCATTTGCAGGTCTTTTTTTTCAATTACTGAGACCGATGGTCATTCAATGTGATTCATACTCTTTTATGTTTTTTTTTACTCTTTACAATCATTATTGTACGCATATTTTTTACTCAAAGTTAAAACTTTAAGGATTGCAATTAAATAACAAATTAGTCAAATTCTATTCTTTTTCTTCTTCCTAGCCACTACCAGTTAATGGCTAATATTGCCTTCGTTACATTACACCATCTTGACCTACAACCCTACATTATTCCATCTGTTAACACCCAACTCTTCCAACCACTTTTCCACTCTATCAATTCACGGCATTCTCTGTCTCCTTCTTTTCTTCTTTCCCTCTGGAGCATGGAAAGTTATTTTTTGTTAACCTTTAAGCATCGGCTGACCGTTGGCTTGCATTTAGACTATAAATCGGCAGCATTTTTGAAAATTCCTTCCCCCTCCTTCCACTTTCTCAAGATTGAAATCTTTTGTCCTATTGTCACTCTCTGGGAGTGGAGGGCGTTACAATGCAGGGTTCCTCTAAAACCAGTCTGAAAGTTGTTATTTGACATCTTCCTTTAAGAAAGACCGTTAAATTTTGGAGCCATTATCAGATTAAACAAAAAAATAAACGACGAAGGAAAGAAACTTTGACTCGCTTCCAAACGAATTTGTTTCACAAGATAGAATGAATAGTTTACAAACAACTGCTTGGCATGGACAAAAAAGCGCCAGTTGTTCCACATGTAGCTTCCTTCCCGGTACTGATGCACTCAGCAAAACATCAACATTAGGGAGGGACTGGCCAAATGACAAGTGAGTAATGACCCCGTCCCTGGAAAAGGGAGAAATATCTACAGTACAACTGTTGTACCCTAGCCGACTTTTGGGTTTCTAAACATTTATGGTACAACTGTTGTACCAGCCGAAACCTAAAAGTTAACAGGATTCCCTTTGTTATGCCGAAATACGTAACCTATCCTCTTTATTTGGGAATCTGTGGCATAATGGGTCAGGGAAAGTTCCAAGAATTTATTAGGACTTAAAATTGGAAAATGGAAGATTCGTATAGTGCTTAAATATTTCCAAACTAAAATAGAGGGACCAGCTATTACCCTAATACACTCAAAGTTATATAAACACAAACACCATGTTCAGAGACAAAGGATTACCAAATTCAAAAGAATAATACTGACACAGATCTAGATAATGACTAATTTATTTTTAGCTTAACGAACAAGGGAAATAATTAGCAATAGTTTGGGAACACACTTACTCATCTCTCACCTATACTTCTTATGGTGCATAGAAAAAGACCTGTACCATGAATGGTGCAAAGAAAGATAAAAATAAGAAAATGGCTCGATCAAACTTGAAACTTTACACCGCATTGTACAGTGAGAGTATGCCAAGCCCATAGTATTAAACTCACCAATTTGCATAACCTCTTCAGTAGTAAGCCGTGATGCTCAAACAGGTGCACCTACAACCCCATTGGTCAAAGTGACATTCCAGGGAAGTAGATATCATCTTTAATCGCTCTTTTGGATATAAGACACGAGTAACTAGTGAATTAATGCAACAGATGCAAAACTCCTCTAAGTCGCTCACGCATCATGACAAGGCAAATAATTCAACTCTTGAACGGTTTGGCCAGAAACATCCAAGTCATTCAAAGATCCCACTTCCCGATTATCAGTAGGCAAACTTGCAGTAAATAATGCACAAATTGATTCAAATTAACATTAACTGTTATGTTGTGTAAACAAGTTATTTGAAGGCTTGATCACTTTTAATAAGTTTGGTTCTGTGTATTTTGATTGCAAGTAATTGTTATATCTTATTTTCCAGATTCCGTTTTCTCTTACTGTAATTTATTTTACTTTTCTTACTACATCCTATTCCTAGAAGTTTTTTAATTTTCCTTTTGGAAAATATTGCAGAATGTTCATTAACTATCTGAAGAATGTTCATTAATGGAACAAATGCAAAACTCCTCCAAGTCGCTCAAACATCATGACAAGGCAAATAATTCAACACTTGAATGGTTTGGCCAGAATCATCCAAGTCATTCAAAGATCCCACTTACCGATTATGAGTAGGAAAACTTGCAGTAAATAATGCACAAATTGATTGAAATTAACATTATGAGCAATAACTGTTATGTTGTGTAAACAAGTTATTCGAAGACTTGATCACATTTATTAAGTTTGGTTCTGTTTATTTTGACTGCAAGTAAGTGTTATAACTTATTTTCCAGATTCCGTTTTCTCTTACTGCAATTTATTTTACTTCTCTTACTGCATTCTATTCCTAGAAGTTTCTTAATTTTCCTTTTGGGAAATATTGCAGCATGTTCATTAACTATCTGAAGAATGTTCATTAATGGAACAAATGCAAAACTCCTCCAAGTCGCTTATCAAAATGACAAATAATTCAACTCTTGAATTTTCATATCAATCCAAGTCATTCAAAGATTATATGTAGGAAAACTTGCAGTAAAAATGCACAAGTGAAAACATTATGAGCAATAACTGTTATTGTTACAAGTTGTTCGAAGACTTGATCACTTAACTGTTTGAGTATGTAATAATATTTTTATTTTACTGCAAAATATACTATTTTCCTCTCATAATTTTCTTTATATATCCCATTTTACTAATTTTTAATCTAAAAACATGTTAAAATTTATACTTTAATAAATTCAAGAAATGTTTATAAAATAAAATATATTTAGATATAACCATAATTTAATCACATTATTTATCATGTTGTAAATTTATCTCAAAAAACTGTCGCATTACTATATATTTAAAGAAAATAATGTTATCCTCTCATCTTTTACTTTAAAAATAAATATCCCAGACATAAATTCTTAATTATTCTAAAAATGCATTAAAACTTCATTTAGATTAAAATAATTAATAAAAGATAAATTTTATATATTTACAGATAATATTCATAAAAACCAAAAAAAATATTTAAAGTTTATTTAATTAAAAATTAACGGATATTATATATTAAACTTAATTTCTAAATGCACTAAAACTTCATTTGATTGTAAAATAATCATTAAAATGATGAATATATTTAAAATTTATAAAATTAATTTATTGAATATTATATTAATTTACTGATAATAAGTGAATCATTAAAAACACATATAATTTTTTAAATTAACTTTTCATTTCGGATTGTTATAAATTTTAATAAGATTAAAAGCCAAATACAATTATCTATAGATGGATTCGTCATGAAGATTTCTACTTTAATACTATATTATTCTTTAAAGGCCCTTCTTCTCTATTGTCTTCAGGTATATTTAATTTTGTTTTGTCTTTTAATTGTTCTTCTTAATCCTAAAGGTATTCAGGTTATTTTATTTAACATTTATTTTCTAATTTATAAGTTTTAATCCCTAATATCCAAATGCATAATATTTACTGCTGAACGCAATCCTTATCCTTATCGTATATTTCGTAATATTTTAATGATAAGCTTATTTCCACTACATAATATTTTTGAATTGTAATATTTTAATTAATATTGAGATTATTTTGCTTAATGTTTTTATTTGAAAAATTAAAATGCATTTTTCATTAAAATGTAAACTGGGAAATTTTTGTGATAATGGACTGATATTTTCTTTGTTACTGGGGTTGATTAACATATTTCTAGGTTTTACTCCCTTTCTACTTTTTGTGGTGTCGAAGATTAAAGAGTTTAAATCTTTCTCAATTACTGTTGACGATTTATAAAATTTTCGTATTGCCCAGGTCTTCTCCTTCGCTATAGTTAGATAAGATATTGACAGATATTTTTTTCTTTATTCAATCATTGTGGATGATTTACAGAATTGTACGTGATTTAAAAATCACTATTTACTGAGATGGTTACTGAAAATTTAAATACTTGAGAGAAATATAATAAGAACTATCGTAGGTAGGTGTAACTATTGTTTATTTTGCTATTACTGAACATAGAATTTATTTAAAACTACATTATTTCAACTACTTAAGACAAATATTTGTGACATGGGAGTTTTATACTAATAAATATAAAAAAAAATCACAGAGTAATAACAAGAAAAATTATTTTGAATCCTTTATGTATGTATGTTACAAATTAGCCAAATTTTCTTTTTTCTCACCCTGTTTCTTAAAATTCTATATATACATACATAAAAAGCAAGAATGCTTTAATAAGTATCTTGGAGCGAAATAACCTAACTAATATCAATTTCCTCTTGGGATTCTAAATTCTTCTGATTATGAAAGATCGTATTTACTTTACATAAAATATAAAGTAATATCTTTACAGATTTTATGTTACTTCTTTTCGCTTTTCCCATCCGTATCTATTACATTCTTTGTATTCTTTATCTCTTGTAGTTCATATACTTCTTCTCTTTCTTATAATTATTATATGAACTTATATATGATCATATGTAATTCATATATAAATTTGTTACTGAAACAACATATCTGTGTAATTAAAATGTATCAAGAGATACATGGAAATCTTTATATAACTAGTCATTCATCATGACGAATCAAGCCTCATGTGCGAAATCTAAGCTGCAGATTTGTTCATTTACTTAGTTTATTTTATTAAAAAATTGTTTTAGAAACCCCCAATAGTATGTTTGTACTTATATACACCGGGTGGTTTAAAGGAAATGAAGTCCCTAGTTTCCAAACCGTTCAACCAATCGAAATGAAAGTTTAGGTATAGTCAATTGACAGCATGGGGTCCAGATTGTGATGATTTAAAACAATAAACTTCTCATAGTTACTGTTACAGTGACAACATTTTGAAGTTTTTGAATGGCAACACGCACTTTTTCCGTGTGCAAATTGATCAATGCAGGTAAAACCTTAAATGGTGTTGAAAAGAGAGACTTGAAAAGAAGAGCTTCGTACAGAACCAATCACAATAAAAGGAATGGTGTAATTGTGTAATTTGTATATTTCTCGGGGATAGGTAGTAGAAGCACCAATCATAAAACACTCTTTCAAAGTACTGCTTGTGATATAAACAGTGTGGGAAGATTGTTACTTCCTGTTCGTGCTAATCCACCTGTTTTCGTCCAAAATTTATAAATAATTAAGTTTCTCTTAGTCCATCCGGTATTTATGTTTATTTCTATAATAATACTTATTCCATTCATCAACTATATTACTTGTTGAAATTTATAGAGAAAAAGTGCAGGAAGCTTTTAATTAGTACAAACTTTTAGTTAAAATTTGTAATTAATTAAAAGTAATTCTAGTATTAAAAAATTTATTTATTGAAAATGTCATTTGTATCAATCATTCAAGAAATGTCGGAGGACGTGGAAAGGAAAATATTTCACGCAGTTTTCAATAAGTTACAACACTTAGTTACTTCCCTTGAATGGTCAGTTATGTCAAAATGAACGAAGCAGAGACTCTTCAAGTGACCTTTAGATTGCAACATGTTACGTACTGTCAGATTGTGAGGTTGATTTAATAAACTTAATAAAGGCGTAGTGTCAAAATGTCAACCCACCGATCGCACAGTTACACCCGCTTACAACTGTATACAGGTTTAGGTCTTAGTTATGTGAGGTTACATTTCTTCTTTATTGAAAGGCGAAATTAAATGTTCTACAGCAAAAGTAAATTGAATAGAATATTAGGTTGATTTATTAAATAATTTCTCCTAATTCTTATACAGAGTTTATAGTAAGATCAGAAGTAATATAACAATAAATTAAGAGTGTAATTTCTATTGAATAATATATTTTTTTCAGTAATTATGCCAAAATTTTATAACTAATTTAAAATTGAATACGGTTAAGGATAGAGAATTTATATCCACACTTCATTCTCGGGAATATTTCACTATTATTATTCTTTAGAATTATCGTATTATGTTGGGCTCACATATCGTTTGGATTGTTATAGCAAATTTTCCGATATTAGGAAAAAATCAAATTCGTTTTACAGGATTGATTAATATATGCAGGTATGTGAACTTATAGCTTTTGAAAAAGCGTAATTAAACTTATCAGTAGTAAAAGACAATAAAAATACACTATTGCTGTGTTTTAATACACAGGGATTCTCAAAAATTTCTAACGAAAGCAAACATCTATAAGATTTCTAGTTATAGGAATATTTTATTCAATAACTCGTATAACACAAAAGGTATAGCACTTTATAATATTACCTTATACTCCTTTTTATTATCCCAATTTTATCAGGGACCCATGAATGTCTAAGCGTTCTTTCAGTATTTTTCAAGATCCTAAAATGCCATTATGTCAGTGTAAATTAGAAATATTTTCTATTTTACTATAGATCGTATAATTTAGGTGTTCAATATCTGACTTTTTCCATTGTATGTCTGTATTTTAACATAGAAATATGTTTTACAGGCAGAAGATCTAAAGTCCAAAGTGCTTTAAAGTCACGATGTGTGTATAACAAGTCAAGTTTTTCTCCAAAGCTCACCAAAGCGTCATAAAAGCCCACCCGCAAGTCAATCTTGAGCACCAAGCGAGATGGGGTAACTGCAGTTGAATATCTTTCATTTAAGCCAGAAACTCCAACACTGGTGCTAGAAATGTTTGCAGCATATTCAGGTAACTGTTGCCGGGGAGGCCTTCTAAAAATAGTCTAATTAAATTGTTTCTCAACACTCCACAAATTTAGGGTACAATATAAACTTTCCGGTTTTCAGTATGTGT
>CM063510.1:82104602-82109602 GCA_032207245.1 Pardosa pseudoannulata | reverse complement strand
TTTATTGTAAGTATATTTTAAAGAATTATTAAAATTTAAATAACTCTTTAGTTTTTATCATTTTTTTAGTTATTAACATTTTTAAGTATTTTTATAAGTCGAAGATACATATAGTTATTTGACAGAATTTATTCATTTTATGATTACTTTAGTGTGCTTAAAATATGTAACTTTTGGGGACTATAAAAATGATTACTAAAATACTTATTATTCCTAAACTATCATTTTTATTCGAATATAAAGCGAAATTATTTTTACAAGTAAAAATCAAGGAAATTGTATCTCGTTTATAACGTGTACCCATTTTTTTACGTTAAAATTCGTTAAAAAATGTATTTTATATAGAAAGTGCATAATAAAAATAACATTTATACAAAGAACTTTTCCATGCTGTAACCAAATGTGACGTTGACCCTATGAAGGAATTGCCAAGTCATTTTAACGTGAAAGATGAATCATTTCTGAATAAATTTCATTACGGGTTTTATTTTCAAAAGATGGCCAATTGGTTAGGGCACTGCTCTTTTGCACTAGGTTCACTGAATGCAAGGATGTTCGTAGAAGTTAGAAAAATCATTAAGCAGAAGGTCCCACTTGTATTAGAAAATATATTGTTGTAACATAGTAAACTATAGTGATTTAAACTTACCAAACCAATCACATCTATCACTGGTTGTCTGGGGTAATTGGATTGTATACTGTTAAATGACCATGGGGGCTGAAATTGAAGACTTGGTGTACCTCTTTTTTATACGATAGCTATTATTTCTTTATTCGTCTTCATTCAATGAGAAATGTACTGTGATAAAGTGAGAGAAAAATAGAAAAACATTTCAGTTGTAAACACTTCACTGGGCTAAAGAATAAGGCACCCACGCTAGCTGAGTCGCAAAGGCAACGATCTCGTAACTGAAAGGTTGTGGGTTCGGAACCCGGGACGGAATAAGCTCCCCCATGTTCCGTTAAGGTGACTGGGACACGTAAAATATGTTCGTGGCCACAATGTTCTCAAAGTTCTCAATTAATACCTCTGGGGGTGTCTGGCCAAGTCTGTGGTTCTTCTGCTTGGTTCCTGCTTCAAAATTATGAGGACCTACTTGAACGAAGTTGTTATTTCACTTTAATGGTTTTCATTAACACAAAAAGCACACCCCTTGGCCTTAATACGAGAGCCTGCAGGCTCAATGGTTCTTTGTTCCAAGTGGTATTAGACACCTCGACAAGAACAAAGAATAAGGAAAGTGTAGGAATTAGTTGTTATAAGTTAACAATGAGTGTTTCTAACACTGTTGCATGGAAGAAACACAGCATGATGCAGGTAAACTTCTATCGAGTAAGCCTTTTCCATTGTGCGAGCGGAGGTAACTCAGTCGGCTAATGAAACATATCTTCGTGGTTACATTGTCCTCCAAGTTTCACAATCAATACGTCTGGGGGTTGCAGGTGAAGCCTAAGGGTCTTCTGTTTGGTGCCTGCTTCTAAATTATGAAAATCCACTTGAGAAAAGTCGTCCCTTCATCAAGGCGGTGGGTGCTTCTATAGAAGAAATTTGCCGTCCTTTCACTTAATACGGCTAGTGTATGTCTCAGTCATGCTTGGATTAACCAAGTGGCATCTGAAACAACACAAAAAATTTTCATGTTTCTTTTAATACTTAAATGCTTGTATTTATTATAATTAACATAACAAGAAGCTGTAATATTACTCTGTGCACAAAGCAGATTTTGACTTTATGATGTAATTAAAGTTATAACCTGTTAAATACGAGCAAACACCGTAGATATTGCTTTTAAAGAGGCAAAAATGTATAGTTAGTATTTCTCTGTTATTTTAACAGGGCATTATTTTTAACTGAGAAATCCGTTAAGAGCATTATTTTGTAAAGAATCCAATTACCTCATTTTTAAAAGCTTTATAACTTTTAATCTCTATGACAAACAATTTGTTAAGTCCTTATAGAAATGCGTTAAAATGTATAGAAAAACCTCAGAAATACTTACTGTTAAGAAGAATTTAGCATATTTTAAGCCTTTACTGTATACAAATTATAGATGGGAAATTGCGTAGTTAAAATTCTGCTTTCATTATTTTGAAATAAATATCTTTTTTAAGATAAAAATTTAACGTTTAACATTTTAATATGTTTGTTTCATTTCACAACAATTTTCTGGCAGCAAGCCTGTATTTAATATCATTATTCTTTATTGAATGCATTCATCGCAGTTTGGCATGTATAAGGATGATATTAAATTTCCATGTAAATCTATTTTGTTAAGAACTTTCAAAAATTCATACTCATACAGTTACTTTGCACTCTTTAAGTATGGACTTTTCAACGACTATCGGAAACAGTTGCTACTAAACAAATTTGATTTATACTAATATATATATATATATATATATATATATATATATATATATATATATATATATATATACTTATATACATATATATATACATATATATATATATAAATAAATAAATAAAAAAATAAATAAATAATATATATATATATGATCTGAAAATATATAAAATAATCATAAAAATCCTTATTACAATAATTATACTGCGTTCTTAACTTTATATATTTTATCGACTACAAAATAATACCTGCAAACTTTTTGTTTTCATTATTCTAAAAACATATGTTGGTTATTAATACAAATAATGAAATACGAGAGAAAATATTTTTTTATTACCTATGTATTCTGAATTAGATATTAATCTATATAAGTCTTTTGAGATGAAAAAATTTATAGCATTTTTTCAAAAAGCCATATTGTTTTTTTTTGTTTTTCTGAGTTATTTATGCCTGTGCCTTTTTATAGATTATCCGAAAAAATGGTTACGAAATTTTTATTTCACATTTTCTTTTTTTTTTCAATTTTCTCTTGAAACATATATTTTTTCTTAAATACTATATTCCTATCCATAAAGCACTTCTATAAAAATGTAAATAAATTTTTAATGGTATCACACTTTATAGTCTCCTTGTGATATATACAAAATCTTAATTTCAAATCTGAGTGGAAAACGTTTTAATAAACACTTTTTTAGGTATGTCTTATATTCTTTCTTTTTTCTTATATTCTTTCTATTATTCTCTTTTTTATTATTTGCATTCTTTCTGTTAGTCTTGTACTACGCATTCTTTAGGATGTATATTGTAATTTCAATCTTTTACTTTTACAATAGTCATTTTTTTTTTACACGAATGCACATTTTAAAGATTATTGAAAAAAATCTTTACTAAAATATTTCTATAATTTTTTTAAGTTAATATTTTTTTAAGATGAAATTATATAATTAATAATATGTTTCATTTTATGAATACTTCTACAAAAAATTAAGCATTTTTTATAGTACTCTTCTCTATAGAATACGCTTATTATGTATGTTTTATGTTATATAATTTTTTTATTTTAATTTATCTAATATGCTTTATTTTATGTTTTATTATATTTTATTTTATGTTTTATTATGTTTTATAATATGTTTATTTTATTTTATATAATATGTTTTATTTTATGTTTTATAATATGTTTTATTTTATGAATATTTCTACAAAATTTAAGCAATTTTTACACTACTCTCCTCTATAGAATACGCTTATTATGTATGTTTTATGTTTTATAATATGTTTATTTTATTTTATATAATATGTTTTATTTTATGAATATTTCTACAAAAAATTAAGCATTTTTTATAGTACTCTCCTCTATAGAATACGCTTATTTTGTATGTTTTATAGTACTCTCCTCTATAGAATACGCTTATTATGTATGTTTTATGTTTTATAATATGTTTATTTTATTTTATATAATATGTTTTATTTTATGTTTTATAATATGTTTGTTTTATTTCATTTTATGTTTTATAATATGCTTTATTTTATGAATATTTCTACAAAAAAGGAAGCAATTTTTATAGTACTCTCCTCTATAGAATACGCTTATTATGTATGTTTTATGTTTTATAATATGTTTATTTTATTTTATATAATATGTTTTATTTTATTTTTTATAATATGTTTGTTTTATTTCATTTTATGTTTTATAATATGTTTGTTTTATTTCATTTTATGTTTTATAATATGTTTTATTTTATGAATACTGAATGAAAAGGAAGCAATTTTTATAGTAATCTCCTCTATAGAATACGCTTATTATGTATGTAGAAGATTAATAATTTCAAATATTAATAAATACATATTTGTTTAATCTTTTAACAATGCTAAGAGGCAAAGACGAAGCACCAAAAATTATTGTTGATAATATTCATATTGTGTTTTTTACGCATATACTGTTTAGCGACTGTTGGGAAAAATGGTTACTAAAAATATTTTTCCAGTATTCTAAAAATAGATATTTCGTTTTAATAATAAAATTCTATCATTAATATTTATATTTCATTTGATAAATAAAAACTTTCAGCACATTGGGGAATTTAATAGAATTATTCTCAACAGAATGCACCCATGGTATGTTTACAAGCACAATAATTTCAAATCTCTCTCCATGCAAATTTAGTGCGTAGTAGTGAAAATCGTGGCGAAGGTCTCGGCGCATGCCCAGTTTCAACCCCTACGATTGTCAACACAGGGAGAGCGCATCCCTTTTTAGCATCGATTCCGGGGACACATCCTAACCATCTTTTGAGGTAAGTCCAAATAAATTGTGAAACAACAACCCTCTATAGAGTGGAGATAGGATGATTAGTGTGTAGGGATACAAAACGGGCCCGAAATTGGGGAATCCGGGATAAAATACATCGAAATAATAGCGATGTCCGCATTTAGGGATGCTGGAGATTTATCCGCATCCTCCGTTATGACGTAGTGGGTACGGGTTGCCTTGCCAACGTAACGACTTGTCGATTTTATTTATCGTTTTCATCGTCACAAGCAATTGAGTTTTATTTGTTTTATACTTTTTTTTTTACTTTATGAAAAAGCAACCGTATGTTATATGTGCTATAAAACTTCCCATTTCTACCCTTA
>CM063510.1:82092102-82099602 GCA_032207245.1 Pardosa pseudoannulata | reverse complement strand
AAATATATTTAACACATAACTCTATCAGCACATTTCTTTCATACATCTTTTCTTGACGCACAACAAACAACCAACAAAAAAAAGTTATGTTTGGCAAAATTACTGAAAGCTTTTTTAGCGAAACTGACTTTCGTTTTTTAAGGGAAAAGAGAACAGGCAACACATAGAAGAGCGGAATATTCCTCCTTTTTACAGGATATCGACCCATTCAGGATAGGGGAGCCCAACGAAGAGCAGGTATAGTGGAAGAAGTTCTTGTTTACTTCATGGTACTGGAGAAAAGTGGGTCACGCAGTCCTGAATGCCAACACGCGGGCATTTTATTTCTTATCTTTCCCACAGCGTCCACTAATGTTCATCCGTCAATTGCGGCTTCCATTTTGTTTCTTTTTTTTTACGGCAATATGCTTCTGAGATACATCACGATGTGATTTTCAGAGTTCGTTTTTCTTTTATCCACAAAGTTGCTATTTTTTATCCTCCGGAATGAGTTCCGTATGAATGATTTATTCTGAGAGGATCCCTGGGAATGTTCTCGGATCTGTGGTCATAAATAGCAATTATACAAAGCAATTACAGGGAGCTATTCCTTTGAGTATTTATAAGACTAAGTAATTTATGTACTTCTAAGCATGTACACATATGGCCTTTATGAATTATTCAATATTTGTAAGGCTCAGAAGTAATAGATAATTCTGTAGACAATACAGTAATTCCCCGGATAATTTAGTTTTGTTACTTGATATGATTTATAACTTTATTGATGATATTTTTTATCAATTCAGAGCTCATAATCACGATTTCCTTTGAAAACATATATGTATATGCCTCCGTAGAAAAAATAGAAATAGAAATTTTATATATTAATCTATGTTATAGTTTAATTCTAGAGTTTCAAATTTAATATTCACATGAAAAAAAAAACATTGGTTCAAAGAAAAAATTGTACATAAATAGAAGTTGTTAATTGTACATAAAATGTTAAATATTTAATAGTAGGTACAAGATGCTAATCATTAAAATATATTTTAGCCTAAGAAATATATCTAATTAAAATATGTAGACGGAGTGTCTATAGATCTATACAATAACTTTAAAATTCAAAAGAAAACGAAAACTTTAGAGATAATAAAATAAGCCACCGAATAACTTTATCACATGATATTCATTCAATTCAGAGCTCATAATCATAATGACCCTTGAAAACAAATATGTATAAGCGCCCGTACCAAAAAAAAAAAAATAGAAACATAAATTTTGCATTTTAATTTCTGTATTAGTATAATTCTTGAGTTTTCAAATTTAATTTTCAAATGAAAAAAAAAATTAGTTCTTTGAGTATTTTATATATTTAAGTAAAATTGTTTAAATTTTAAAGATTTACTAGCAGGTATGTAGAGTAAGAATTATTCATTAGAATATCTTTCAGCCTAAGAAATATATCTAATTTAAATATGTAGACGTAGGGTCTGACAGATGTATTTAATTTCTTTATATTTCAAAAGAAAAAAAAACTTTGGAGATAATAAATTAAGCAACCGTATACTACATTCTTCTTAATTGATAGCTTGTATTATAGATGTTTCTTCAACTTATTGCTATTAATCAAAATTATTTCGTAAAATGAAAAGTTTTTTTCATATTAGTCTATGGAAAAAGCAAAAGCAAAGAATAAATCTATCACTGGTGGAATGAGTGGTTAAGTAACAAAGAGATTTTAATTTATTATGCATATATTACTTAATAACTTGTGTTTTACATTCAATACTTTAATGATTCTAGTATACTTTACTACTTAAATATAATGCTTAAATTATATTTAAGTATTAACCCTCCGACTGCTCAATTTGCAGACCAAAATCGGTTCAAAAATCGTACATTTGTTTTTGTACGTTTTAAATCTATATATATTGAAGAATTGGAATATGCACTTTTTCCTCTCTAGAAAGTATTTTTTATATAGATTTTTACAGTGAGTTTTATACTGTCAGAAGAACCAATTTTAGATGTTATCACAAGAAAGAAATTTTTTAAAATAAATTTCAGGTGAATTACAGTTAATTTCTATTTATTACATAATATAATAATATATAATAATACATAATTATATATTATAATTGTAAATACATAATATAATTACATAATTAATTATATAAATATATTATTATAATTATAATATATAAAATTACTATATTATCTAATATAGCTATAATTCTATTCATATAATTATATTTATTACACAATTAAATGTCTAATACTGTATATAATTTATTACACTGTTTAAACTGTGAAAAAGTGGGATGTGCTCCTGAAAAAAAAGGAAGAAAAGCAAATGCCCGTGAAAATCGCGGGATAAACAAATTTTGCTACATTTGAGTTGCCCGTGGAAATAGCGGGATAAGCAGCTAGAGGGTTAAAAGCCTTTATTTCTAAAAAAATGGTATAATTATGCAGAAAATTACATGTAATTTTTTTTTATTATTTGCAAACATCACGAGTATATATGCTTCTAATTATGTACTCATATGGTCCCATAATGGAATATTTCATCTTTTTAAATTTCAGAAGGAATAAAAGTTCTGTAGATGAAATAATAACTTGTGTATAATTTACCGTGTATAATATAACGTGTTATTTAATTAAAACAGGAGGCAGTAATGACTCCCAGGGAAGTTTACTTATTTATTTTCACCTGCATTTCGTACACATGGACTCCTGAGTATGACAATTTCTAAAAAAAGTTTATTTTCAATTACTACGGCAAAATACGGCTCTGCAGTATAGATAATTTAACTATATTTATACAACTACAAAATCCTTTGTCTGCAAAGTGCTCTAAAAGTCTTTTAATCAACTGTTAGATGATCATTAGTAAGCTTTTTTTTTAGTGTGAGGTACCTGAAATAGGTAAAATTTGGGAACAATTATGACAATTCTCAAAACTCTCTCCTATCTGCAGCTTCCAATTCCTATGATACCTCACCTATCCAACTGCAGTCTACTCCTCTACAGTAGGTGAAACTTATTTAACCACTTGCCTGATTATCCCGAGTTATCTCGGGTTTATATATATATTGCAGTTAATTATTATCCCGAGAAAACTCGGGAGAAGCAGAATTTATCAATACGATTTTTCATCACAGTTTTACTTATCCTGGAGGAAATGAAAAGACAAATTCTGCTTTCACAAGTTTTGTTGGTTTCGTGGTCCTTTTGGCGGAATTGGTCACGTTTTTTCCACTGATTGAGAAACTAATTTCAGAGAATAAATGTGATGAGTTTTCTACCACATCAGGAGGACCAATCATTAGTCCTTTGCCACTGAGGTTAATCTCAACACATTTTGCAGATCTTCGTGCTGCTATTGAAAAAAATCAAACTCTATGCTCCCGTTAAACAGATTCCAGGGATAAACCAATAAGAAAAGAGACCAGATAAAAGTGTACAGAATGTCAGGTATCACTTTCTTCTTGTCCATATCTCAAAAACTATCATACACAGACTAATACTTAACTCTCCTCCTCCGCCCGAGATAACTCGGGATAGTAAAGTAATATTAAAACGAAATATTTTTGCACCCGTAAAAAATTAAAAATTCAACTTAAAACCTACATATTTTATTTTGTTTCATTTCCCTGTAATAGTAATATAAAAAAGTGATGATTTTTTGAAATTTTTTTGATAACAAATTTTTAAGGGAAGCGGTTAACATACTGGGTTCGAACTGATTTAAAGTCTCGACCAAACTTAGCCCGATTTAAAATATTTCTATAGAAAAACCTTTTGTATGTCCAAATACTTGTGTAGAGAAACATTCTTGTTTATACCTGAAAAAAAAACTTAATTAACGCTCGGTCTGTTAAGTCATTTTCATAATGTTTTCTGTTCTTGAAACAAATGCTACGTGATTCTTTATAACTAAAGAAGAGTGTTGATTTCGTAAGTACCATTGTAGTAGAGGATGTTGTGTACGTTACGAATAATAGAAATTAACTACCCTGCTGGGTAATTTATTACCATAGTGGCCTAAAATCGAATTTTCTTCTGTGAAATAGTAAATCGCTTACCCAGGAGAGCATCTGTACATACTTTTATGATATTGACCAAGTAGTTTTCTTGGTCTTGGAAATTCCTAAACACCTCCTGTTTAAATGGATCACCCGGTATTTATTAAATTTACTATTGTAAATCACGACGACTTTTTTACAAGGTAATGCTGCACTACTAAGGAAACAAGTACTTTGAATCTTCCTAACTATTATATTTTGTTCTTTGTAATATTAAATCAATTGTATTTTAGTAATATATATATTTATATTATATATATATACACATATATATATGTACATATATATATATATATATATATTATATATTATATATATATACATATATATAGTACATATATATATATATATATATATATATATATATATATATATATATATATATATATATATATATATATATATATATATATATATATATATATATATATATATATATATATATATATGTATATATATATATATATATATATATATATTTATATATATATATATATATATATATATATATATATATATATATATATAGGATTAAAATGTATGGTTAAAACTGAGATCTTACAAGAAAATACATACTAACCTGTCTAATGTATATATTATACAATTACTGTAGCATTATGACATTTAAAAATACATAATCAGATGATAAAGTCTGAGTATGAAATAGGAGATTTATTAAGTATTTGGGACATGAGAGGTGTATTAATGTTACTTTACAGGTAGTTTATTAAGACTATAAAACTTTTATTCAAGCAATATATTTCTCAGTAGTACTTCTTTTGGGTTGTAAAGTAGTACTAATATTTTTGAGATACTTTAATCTAAGTCACTTTTCAGAAATCCTAATATTTTTGAGATCTGGATGTTTTACGCAACGTTTATGATACGTAATATGTATCAATAATTCAGTATTAAATAATGTTAATTTAGAGAAGAATCGTAAATATTTCTATTAGAATACTGGAAATTAGTTGAAGGCAAGTCAAGAACTTGTATTTTACCTCGCAATTATGAATGGATACTAAAATATAGCCTTCAGTCAAAGTTCTGAAAAATAAGAATATCACGCTAAATTAACAAATCAATATTTTATGGAAATTTAAATTATAATTATAGTAATATAAATCATTCTTCACGTATAAATTTTAAATTTTCCTGAATGTAACAAAAGATTATAATGTCTATTTTAGCCAATAAAACAAAAACCTATAATTGTCCACATATAGAATAACATAAGTTTAAAATTACGGAAAACGTAATAAATACGGACAGGGCAATTTTCAAAAACACATTTCCTTAACCCAAATTATTATCATTGAAATACCTATAGCTTGCTTCATCGGATTAAAATTACATGTGACAGATGAAAAGAAATATCCTACCCGAAAAGGAAATAGGAAATATACTACCCAAAATTTAAATATTCAAAACTCTTTAATTCATGAAGTATTATCATAAAAAAGTGTTATCACCAAATCTAACATAACCCAGAGTTATCGATGCGAGCGCATTAGTGCACTTTCCGAAAAAGAACAGAAATAAAGAAGCTGCGTTGCCATACTCGAAAACGTGACCTACATATTTTCGATCTTTAGAACTAGAATAAAAGTTTTTTTCATTTCTTTTTTTATTTTTCTAAGAATTCTCGCTACGTTTTTTACTCCATTTACTTCTCTCAGATGTAGATTGATAATTTTTTTCGAAACTTTGACTCTAAGCATCAATTTTAAATAACTATAATATTTTGTTATTTTCTTATCATGGAATCAATCTAAATGGTTTCCTTTTTTCTCTTTCCTCTACAACTTCCGTTTCTTTGAATATATATATATATATATATATATATATATATATATATATATATATATGTGTGTGTGTGTGTGTGTGTGTGTGTGTGTGTGTGTGCAAAATATCAAAATTATTTCACTTTAATATCATTTTAAAAACCTCTTTTCATACTTTCTAATTCCTTAAATTCAATTTTCCTAGACAAACAATTTCTTAATCAAAAGAATGTCCTCAACTTAAAATTCCTACACCACATTTTCCAGATTTTTCTATGGAATAAATGTAAATTTCCTGTTTATTCAGCACATTTTCCAGCTGTCGCCAGCAAATAGATCAGTTTTTTACCCTGATCTAACAGTTAAATTTGACGATTAAGTTACTTGTCCCTTGGAAAAATTCTATGTGTCGCTCTACGGTACAACTCTCTTCCAGCAAATTGTTTTTCGTATCATTCTCATGTATCCCATGACTAGCAAAGATGTCTTTTTAGCAGATCATCAATAAAGATTTAAGTTAAAGATTTAAGAAGGTAAGTTGTGCTTGTCTTCAATGGGGCCCTACAGCATCAGTATTCCAGCTGCATAGCTTTCTTCTTGGTTTCAACTGGTAGGTAATATGTACAATCCTATCAGATATTCATGCATCATGCAAACCGAGTGGTAGATAAAATATATTCTGTGGTAGGTTAGTAGTCTTGTTGCACATGGATTACCGTACAACAAAAATATGTCCTGACACACATCCTCTGTGGAACCTAAACATGTTCTTATGTTAATACTGTTTAATCGGTGAATAAAGAATACAGTGAGAGGATTTGATGAAATGATCAGAGGTACATAACTCTACATTCAAACTATTCTAATTATATGTTTGCACACTTTGTATTCTAACCTAGTGAATGTATGTATAATAAAAAATATGAAATACAAAAAAAAAACTTTTACACAGGTTATGTGAAATGCTGCTTGGACTTGTTGAAAGATTTAATACAAAAGTGCGTAAAGCATTTTATCACAATAAAGGAGAGTAAAATTTATGGTTCATCTCAAA
Organism: Pardosa pseudoannulata; assembly: GCA_032207245.1. NCBI lineage: Eukaryota > Metazoa > Arthropoda > Arachnida > Araneae > Lycosidae > Pardosa > Pardosa pseudoannulata. The sequence continues at coordinate 82,092,697 of CM063510.1, read as the reverse complement.
TTTTCGTCTATTACCCGTTCAAGAATCATATTCACCCAGGTACATTCAATGTAATACCTGATTTGTATATTGTATGGGAATCTTTCCATTTATAGCTTCTGAGCTATAGCCCGTTTTTGTTATATTTATCATTCATCAAATAGAAAACTGCTATCTCTAAATTTATAAAGTGATAAATTCTGCTTTTACTTACGGTGAAAAAACAACATATTTACTCCCAAAAAATCTTCATAATCTCTTAAGAGATAATCTTGCAATGATTATTCTAGGGAAAGAAATGTTTATGCATGAGGAACGTTTAAAATTATTTTTAAATTGGCTAACATGTTTAAATTGAACTAAAATTTTTAAACATATTTTTTTCATAAGGAAAAAAATTTCAATCTTCAACGTAAATAAAATTGATAAACTTTTAACCCTAAGTGTATTTTATAAACTTTTAAACTTTTAACTCTTACAAAAGTTTAACTTAAGAACGCAGGAAACTTAAAATTTCGAGTTTGGTAAATTATGACTGCAAAAAAATTAGGATTGCATTATTCCTATATTTTATTTTTAAGTTGAAATTAAGTGTATTATGATTAATTTGTATTCA
>CM063510.1:82062102-82084602 GCA_032207245.1 Pardosa pseudoannulata | reverse complement strand
CATAAGTTCATAATGTAAGTTTTAATAATAAACTTCTAGCATAAAATTTTATTTAAAAATTTATTTTCTATCTAAATAAAAAAAGGGATTGATTTAATTCAACATGCAAAAGAAGTTTCTTTTAAAAGACTTTTAAGTACTCATTGAATAATTTAATACTGAAATAAAAATTGTTTAACGGACATTTATGATCTATGAAATTATCAAAGTTAATCAGAAATTATCATTCTATAAAAATGAATAAACATAATTGTGATTTTTCAGTAAAATCTAAGTAATAAATACATAAAATTTTAAAAATTATATTACTTTTTTGGTTTATAAATGGAATGCTGAAATGTAGACATCCAAAGAAAAGAATACTATACTTTTACATTCATACTTACACAAAAAATTGTAATTTGCAATTTTATAGGGTGATACTGAATGTGGTAAACTTGAGGTTTACAAAAATGAGCTGGAAATAAAATAAAGTGTATTTTCTACCACACATAAAATTTCTATCTCGTTTTCTAATGTAACTCGGAGAGGAAATTTGGGTGAAAAGATCGATTTCTAATTTAATGCGTTATCAACAGATTTGTGTGCGTGTTTTACATATATACCCATCTTAAATAATGTAAATTAATAATTATGTAATCTCTATACAAAGATTTACGGAACGTAAATTAAAAATTCCCATTTTTAAAACAAGTAAGTATTTTTCCATAATTTAATAGAAAGATTTAATTGTATTTATGTATATAATCATATCCTTTTAACGATTTTTAACCATAACCAATTTTGTTAAACAGTAATTAGAGATATATATAATTTTTAGTTAAATATTTCAAAACTTTATGTCTATACCATTTTGTATTTTAGTCTAACAAATTATTTTACTCTTTAATAGTTTATCAGCGTTTAAATGTTCAACTTCCAACATAATTCTATGTCGGAGAATTTTATGTTTTCTACATTTCGGTTGATATTTTTGTAACATTTAACTTCACTACTGATAGGTCGATTATTTTTAATTTTAATATTTAATTTAATTTTTTGGTAGGGGGATGAGGGCTCATTTGTGTTAGATTCATTTAACCGAGAAAACTAGTAATGAATTTGAATTGTAGGTTAGAATATAATAGATAATTAAAATATTAAGATAGTGCCGGGTTTGAATACAAACTTGTAGATTTCAAAATATATTTAAAATATTGAAATATATTTTAAATATATTTCAATAATATTAAATACATTTTAAATATATTTTTAATTTTAATATTTAATTAATTTTTTGGCGGGGCAGGAGGGCTCGTTTGTGTTAGATTCATTTAACCGAGAAAACTAGTAATGAATTTGAATTGTAGGATAGAAAATAATAGATAATTAAAATATTAAGATAGTGCCGGGTTTGAATACAAACTTGTAGATTTCAAAATATATTTAAAATATTGAAATATATTTTAAATATATTTCAATAATATTAAATACATTTTAAATATATTTTTAATTTTAATATTTAATTAATAACTACTAAACTAATAATAAAGCAGTTTTATAACATTTTTTTTCATATAACTGAGGGTATCGAAACACTTATTGAATCTTTAAAACAGACTAAAGTACTATTAAAGCATTAACATATTAATGTCCCCAAGACGCGATGCAAACAGTTGCTTTCTTTATTCTATAGCATTTGGAGGTGGTGTATTTGCTCAGCAGTAAAATATGTACCAAACGTATAATTTCGTATTATCATGTGTTATCAGTTTTACGTAAAAACATTAATATTGTTTTCTATGTTTTTTCTAGGATGCAATAGCATTTAAGTATTTTTTAAATTTAAAACCGAAACTGAACTTTTAAGTGAGAGATCCTTAATTACGGAGGACGTAGGATGGGCACAAAGTTGCTAGTATCAATATGAGATTGAATGAATTTTAATGGAAACAAATTAATAGATGTCTTAATTTATATTACATTTTAATTGTATACGTGTACCTAGGAGAAAAATATGAGTATAATGTAGTGCAAAAATAAGAAATTTCATAAAGAAATGATAAAAGCTGAAATGATAATCTAAGTCACAGGGATAATATCTTTATAGATAATAACAATGTAATTTGAATTTGAATGTAATTATATAAAAAGAATTCAGTACAAAAAGGAAGTTGGAGTAGAAATATTTTTTATCGGGAGATTTAGCCTTATTTAACGAAATATTTCGTTACCACATAAGAACTTCCGAGTAGTGAGAAAGACTCTTGAGATGAAAACTTTTTTGGTGGATCATTTACACAAATTAAAATATAATAATTTAGTGGTCTAGTTTTAAAATAATTTCCTCATTCTTAATCAAATCGATAAACAAATAAGCGTAAAAATACGGAAGAAAATTTTCGCAACACTTCTAAACTGATTCAATTACTGTGAAATACTTTCATACTTATTTCGAAAAACTCTTCTATAGAAAAACACAATAAAAGAAACTCTTTTATAATTATAAATTTATTTGTATTTTATTAAAAAATCATAGAAAAACATTTCCTTCGTTTCTTAATTTGTAACTTAAGCAAGGGTAAAATTAAATAGGAAAATGATTTCAAATGAACATATTAGTAAATATACGGATTTATGGTAAAATAGTCAATCCCAGCTAATTTTAATGTTCGAAACACATCTTAAGGTAAAATTTAAGAATATTTCTTACCGAATTTTCGAAAAATAGCCAAACTACTTTCCGTATTATTAAATTGCTATAGAACACATTAAAAGGGATTTAAAATTTTCATCTTTGAATGAAAAGACAAAACTGCAAACAATATTTAAGATCAATTATTTTTTTGTATTTTATAAAACAAGGGTAAAACTAGATAGGAAAGTGAGTTCAAATGAACATATTAGTAAATACACGGATTTATAGTAAACTGGTAGATTCCAGCTCATTTTAATGATTGAAACACATCTGAAAGTAAAGTTTAAGAATATTTCTTAGCGAATTTTCAAAAAATATTTAAAATACTTTGGGAATTATTAAATTACTATAGAACTATGTAAAAGGGATTTAAAATATTTATGTCTGGATTAAAAGATAAAACTACAAACAATATTTAAGACCAATTAATTTTTTATTTATTTTATGAAACAAGGGAACAATTAAAGAGGAAAGTGAGTTCAAATGAAATATTAGTATATATACGGATTTATGGTAAACTAGTAGATCTCAGCTCATTGTAATGTTCGAAATACATCTGAAAGTAATGTTTAAGAATATTTCTTACCGAATTTAAAAACAAAAAATATCCAAAATACTTTCGGAATTATTAAATTGGTATAGAACTCATTAAAAGGGATTTAAAATTTTTATCTTTGAATGATAAGACAAAACTACAAACAATATTTAAAATCAATTAATTTTTTTGTATTTTATAAAACAAGGGTAAAACTAAATAGGAAAGTGAGTTCAAATGAGCATATTAGTATTTATACGGATTTGTGGTAAACTAGTCAATCGCAGCTCACTTTAATATTCGAAATACATCTGAAAGTAAAATTTAAGAATATTTCTGACCGAATTTTAAAAAAATATATCCAAAATACTTTAGGAATTATTAAATTGCTATAGAACACTTTAAAAATGATTTAAAACGTTTATCTTTGGATAAAAAGGCAAAATTACAAACAATATTTACGATCAATTAATTTTTTGTATTACATAAAACAAGGGTAAAACTAAATAGGAAAGTGAGTTCAAATGAACTTATTAGTAAATATACGGATTTATGGTAAACTAGTCAATCGCAGCTCACTTTAATATTCGAAATACATCTGAAAGTAATGTTTAAGAATATTTCTGACCGAATTTTAAAAAATTATCCAAAATACTTTAGGAATTATTAAATTGCTATAGAACGCTTTAAAAGGGATTTAAAATGTTTATCTTTGGATAAAAAAGCAAAACTACAAACAATATTTAAGATCAATTAATTTTTTGGAATTTAGAAAACAAGAGTAAAACTAAATAGGAAAGAGAGTACAAATGAGCATATTAAAGAATATACGGATTTATGGTAAACTAGTTGATCTCAGCTCATTTTAATGTTCGAAACACATCTGAAAGTAATGTTTAAGAATATTTTTTAGTGAATTTTTAAAAAATATCCAAAATACTTAGAAAATTATTAAATTGCTGTAAAACACTTTAAAGGGGATTTAACATTTTTATCTTTGGATGAAAAGATAAACCTACAAGCAATATTTAAAATCAATTAATTTTTTTTATTTTATAGAAGAAATTAACGAGCAACTGTAAATTGTTTTGAACTTAAGTGTGTTAATTTAAAAATAGCAATATAGTTAAAAAAAATAATGAAAAATAGTATAAACTTCAAATGTGGAACTATATTAGTGTTTTTTTAAGATGCTATTCTTAAACTAGTCCGTCTTAACAAATTTTGAAACTTAAATGGCTGTTATAAATATAAATTTTCATATAATATGTGACTAAAAATATTAATAATTTAGTCGTTCTCTGTTAATAATTTAGTCGTTTTCAGTATTATTGATTAAAAGTCTTCCTTTTATTTATGCACGTCGACTGAAAAAATAATTGTGCGACTTAAAAATTATTGCACTTAAATGAACTTAAATAAAATTTAATAAAAGTAAACAAAATGAAATGAATGTAATAAAAATATCTCCCGAAACCGTAGCTACACAGAATGAAATAAATTCAATAAATTTTAACTCTAAATATACCAACACTTAATACATATCTATTTCTAATAGAGCCAGTTAAATAACCAGATTCTGTTTCCTTATTGATTTTATGAAATATGGATATTGGGATGGAAATAAACAAATATTATTATAAAAACTTTTACTGTCAATTTTAGGCATTACAAACACAAAGAATAAGAACTTTTAATTCAATACCCATCGCATTTTTTACACAAACATTGCATGTTATTTGACCGGTTGTGGTGTATTTAGAGTCAATATATTCAACTAAAAAACACTTCCTACCTGATATAAAATATTTGTGTTTCTATCTTGAAATAATTTAAATACATATGATTTTATGTAATGTACTTAAAAAAATTACAAATTTTAACAAAATTGTATTCATATTGTGTTAATTATAAACTATAACAATAAAACTTTAAAAAATGACAAATGATTCAAATATATGAATTATAATGCAGATTTATATTACACACACACACACTCTCACACACACACACACACACACACACACACACACACACACACACACATATATATATATATATATATATATATATATATATATATATATATATATATATATATAAATATATATATATATATATATATATATATATATATATATATATATATATATATATATATATATATGTATATATATATGTATATATATATATATATGTATATATATATATATATATATATATATATATATATATATATATATATATATATATATATATATATATATATATATATATATATATATATATATATATATATATATATATATATATATATATATATATATATATATATATATATATATATATATATATATATATATATATATATATATATATATATATATATATATATATATATATATATATATATATATATAATATATAATATATATATATATATATATATATATATATATATATATATATATATATATATATATATATATATATATATATATATATATATATATATATATATATATAATATATATATATATATATATATATATATATATATATATATATATATATATATATATATATATATATATATATATGCATGTATGTATGTGTGTGTGTGTGGTAATATAAATCTTTAATATAATTTAATACCTGTAAGTTTATTGCAATATTTTTATTTTCTCTAAGCCCCCCCTAAAAAAAATGTAGAGTTGAATGATAAATTTCGGACAGAAAATGTAATGCATAGTATCTACGAAACAATATGTTTAATATTGCATTAAAATATTTTCTCTACAATATTTCTGTGTATCGTTCTACTTAGGGAGAAAAACATGTTGAGTTCTATATATTCAGAAAATCTGTGGCAATAGCTTGGTGCTAGATATAAATTAGTTACTCCCAAATCGTTTTATTGTTTAGAAGACTCCTCTGCGTGGAACATTTTGATCCGACACTTATCACTTCTCATAGTAACGTCATTTATCTACCATTTAGCTTAGTTAGCATTTGCCATTTAGTTTAGAATAACGCTACGCAATATTCTAATCACAGTGAATAGGTTCATAAGTAGTAAAATACGGATGGCTTAGTTTGCAGATTTATTATCTAATAATTAGTATTTCTGTTGAAGTACGACTGTTAGAAAGACAAAAAGGTTTTCCAGTCTGTACTGTATTGGTTCATGTATATACGGGGACGTTTTAAGCATCGGGTATTATAATGTTTTTTTCTTTGATTTTAATTTCAAATAATCTAATACTTATTCTAACTACTACACTAAAGACTAGTAATGATAAGAGTAAAAAATATAATAGCTTAAAAACTATCTGTATATTTCGAAAAACTTTGCATTCCTTGGAATACTAGAAATAGTAAACTATTTCTTTTATTTTTTATGTATAACATTTAAAGTAGAGGCATAATAAAGGGACATATTTATTAAATCCATGATGCTCTACAAAATGGAGCGAGGTAGTAAATCTAAACTAGAAGTTTTCAAATCATTCAAAGGATAAAAAAAATGTAACTGAAATGTGTGTTAAAATGAAATATATATTAATCTTTCAATTTTACTTTCTCATTTGCAAATATGTAACGTTCTAAAAATAGGGTTTGTTTTGTATACAATATATATCGTTGACATTTTTATTTGCTCTTATTATTTTTTGTCTGTTATCAATTAAGAAATCTGACATTTATTAAATACATGAAAAATAACCCGTAAAGATAATACAGAAACTTCATTTTTTATTTGATTTAATTATAAATATTCTAACGTTTACGCTAACTACTAATTTCAAGACTAGTACTGATAAGAATAAAAAAAAATTCAATAGCTGAAAAACTATCGGTACATTTCGAAATACTTTTAAAATACTTCCGAAACTTGGCACTCTTTGAAATTCCAGAAATATCAACCCAATTCTTTTATTTTTAATGTATAACATTTAAAGTAGAGGCATAATATAGGGACATATTTATTAAATCCATGAAGTTCTACAAAATGGATCGACGTAGTAAATCCAAACTAGAAGTCTTCAAATCATTCAAAGGATAAAAAACAATGTAATTGAAATGTATGTTAAAATGAAATATATGTATTAATCTTTCAAGTGTACTTTCTCATTTGCAAATGTGTACAGTTCTAATAATGGGGTTTGTATTTTATACACTATATAGAGTTCACAATTTTATTTACTCTTATCATTTTTTGTCTGTTATCAATTAACAAATAAAAAATCTGACATTTATTAAATACATGAAAATAACACGTAAAAGATAATTCAGAAACTTTATTTTTTATTTGATTTAATTATAAATAATCTAACGTTTACTCTAACTGCCACAATCAAGACTAATAATGATAAGAGTAAAAAAAGCAATAGCTTAAAAATTATCCGTACATTTCGAAACACTTTTAAAATACTTGGAAACTTGGCACTCATTAAAATACCAGAAATAGCAAATCATTTCTTCTATTTCTAATGTATTGCATTTAAAGTAGAGGAATTATAAAAGGGCATATTTATTAAATACTTGATGTTCTACAAAATGTTTTGACTGAGGTAGTAAATCTAAAGTAGAAGTTTTCAAATTCTTTAGAGGTTAAAAAATTGTAATTTAAATTTTTGTTAAAATGAAATATATGTTATTCTTTCAAGTTTAGTTTCTGATTTGGAAATATATACATTTCTGGAAAGGGGGTTTGTTTTTTATACAATACATCACGTTGAAAGTTTTCTTTACTCATATCATTTTTTGTTTGCTATCAATTATTATATGAGATATCTATTAAATACATAAAAAATAACACGTAAAAGAAAAACGTCTTAATTTTTTATTTGAAATTATCTAGGGATACATCCAAAATACTTTCTACAGCTCTGTATAAATAAGTTTTGAAACTCAATTACAAATACTTTAATTGTATCATAGTTCAAAAATTATAAATACTCCACATTTTAATTTAACTCAGTAATGATATAAGACAGACGAATCTGTAATAATATTTGCATATAATATATTAAAAGTAATTTTCAATATTCAGTAATTTAAAAATTATTTTGTAAATAAATCCATTTCAGATAAAATATTTGATATTATTATCGTTTACTTACATTACATAAATTATAGTACTCGGTGAATTTTTTAACACTGCATTATTTATTTATATCAATGGCCTGGTGCAATTTTTCTCAGTGAAATACTAACAAAATTGTTTTTGTTATGAACAGAAAACTTATATTACAAAAATACATTGTTAAAAGTAAAAAATATATTTCGGATAATATGAAATATTTATTTTAAAAGAATTTTTTTATTAGCATTTCAAAAACACAAAGTTATAGATTCGCCAGTTAGACAGGCTCTAGTTAACTCGAACTTGCAAGTTAAGGGGTTAGTCAAATAACGATGTATTTCTAATATCATCTCTCCTCCAACCACAAACACTAAATAAAAATGCAAAAGTGTATATGCATGTACTAGGTCTCGGGAATAAGGTAAAATATCTAATTCTGAGTAAAATACTCAGAGATAATTACGGAAATGCATGTTATTTTATCTTAGAAGACTTATAAGATAAAAACTGAAAGTTTGTGAAGTTTATTTTTATTAGGCACTTTTTAGTGGAATGTTTTTAAAATGCTCAGCTTTCAGAGGCCCTGCGCGCATTCTAGCGGGTTAAACAAGCAATGTCGATTGGCATAGAGAAAACCCGAGAAATCAGAAAATTACATATTCGTAACTGAATTTATAATAATTATTTTAAGGATAAGTTGACTTTATAAAGTTTCTTTCCCGGATAATTAAATAAAATATCATAAAATCATTACGTATCTACATTTAAGTACAATTTAATCACTCACATTAAAACTTAAAATTTATAAACTTAAAAAAATAATTTTTGAATGCATTTTAAGATCTACCATCTTATTGTATAGATGCAGAAATATTCCAGACAGTTTTCAAATAAAACAAATCTTGATTTAAAAAAACAAAAAAAACAAATTCAGTTTAAAACAAAGGTAGATATAGAATAACAATATTTTATGTAGAGGGAGAAAAACATATAACCCAAAACAGATTTTAAGAAAATCAAAAATTATTCTAAATACCAATTTAATTGCAATTTTCTTTTCAAAAGAATCATAGCAATTTTGAAAGCTAGAATCAAAACAAAAGTTTAATTAAAAGCGTAAATGTTTATACTAATGTATATATACATAAGAACAATATCTTTTAAGAAAAAGCAAAAGATCACAGACTTTTAAATAAATGTATCTTTTAAGTAAACAAATAACTAAAAAAACATCCTTTATAAATTAAAATTATGATTAAAGGTAAATAAAATACATTCAGCTTTTCATACATTTTTCCCAACCAATGACATCAAACTGGGTTTTGATTAAGAATGAAAAGTATATAAATTATTAAAAGAGGATAAAGTTACGGATAAAAATTGTAAACACTACCAACTCAATCAGGTTTACGTATTTTAATTTTAAAATCTGCTAACTATAAAACAGTAGTTAATATTATAAACTATCTACATTTTTATAAATATTCATTACACATACATTCTTTACTAATTTAAAATGATCTCAAATCTCATATTAAAATTTAAATAATATGCTAGAATAAATACATCTTTTTAAGTTTATTGAATATAAATAACAACAAAAGTTGATAAATTTGAGATACAAATTAATGGTAATATATACATTTTCCTATTTGCTTTTCATGAATATGATTTTAAACAAATAGCTTATTAAAATATTTCATTATTCATCAACTTGTTCGTATTAAATTTTATTCATTCATGTTACTATTTGAGTGCATATGATATATTCATATTCATGGCATCATTCCTTAAAATAAAATGATACATTTATAAAGAGGACCTTCTTAATTCTTTATTTTTAAAGTATTAACTATTTTAATTGAGATGTTTATTTATATATTTAAATTACAAAGAATGTTTGTTTGTAAACAGAATATATAACTGGCTTTTGTCATATCGATTCATTTTATTTCGAATATGTAATTATATAATGCATTTTTATTTATGCAACATTTTCATACCACTAAATATGACAGTTTTGTAAATGACAATTTTTTGTTATGAAACTACTTTAGATTAATAAACAAAAATATAATTTGAGTAACTTGAAAAATAATTATAAAGAGGAATTATTATGCAGTAATAATATTTTGAGCTTGTGGCTGGTGTTATGTATATATATATATATATTATATATATATATATATATATATATATATATATATATATATATATATATATATATATATATATATATATATATATATATATATATATATATATATATATATATATATATATATATATATATATATATATATATATATATATATATATATATATATATATATATATATATTATATATATATATATATATATATATATATATATATATATATATATATATATATATATATATATATATATACATATATATATATATATATATATATATATATATATATATATATATAAATATATATAATATATATATATATATATATATATATACATATATATATATATATATATATATAATATATATATATATATATATATATATATATATATTATATATATATATATATATATATATATATATATATATATATATATATATATATATATATATATATATATATATATATATATGTGTGTGTGTGTGTGTGTGTGTGTAGTAAATATGGAAATTGAATCTTTGTTGAAAAAAATATTACATGATGTTTCAATTGCAATTCAATTACAATTGCAATTCATACTCGAATCCATATTCAAATTCTTATTTATCTATAACAATATTTCATTACGGAAAACCTACGTATAATAAGTAAATTACAAAATTTATAAATATACACCAGGGGAATACTATGAAACTTTTTCAATATAAGAGATTTTAAATAGACCATTGTGTTAGTAAAAGACTAGTTTATACAATATAAAAGAGATACATATGTATCTGCTACCATATATATATATATATATATATATATATATATATACATACATATATAAACATATAAATATATATATATATATATATATATATATATATATATATATATATATATATATACAGGCATATGCCTGAGGAGAAAGATTAAGAAAATAATTATTTTTAAAGCATTATTTATTCCCATCTTAATAAAACACTGTTTCGATCAATTGGTGGCTATAAGCTAAGTAGGAAAATCTACTTAGCGAGGATTCATGGAGTAACCCTTACTCAAGACGATTCTTCTCAAGCCTTATGTGTTAAGTGCTTTTATAATGAATTATTAAACATACATGTGCTTGAATTAAAAGAGTACTCTTTTCTGCTCTCAAACTCCTAAATTATTAATTTTTCGTTATATATCTATATATATATATATATATATATATATATATATATATATATATATATATATATATATATATATATATATATATATATGCATATATAAACAGACATACATGCATACGTATATACATACTTACATGTATATTCCAAAATTATATTTCATTGATAACTTAGTATTTAAAGTATATTACGGTAGGAGCAAAAGCTATTTTGAAAATAAAACTACAGCTTATTCTAGACCTTTTAACACATTTATTTACATATTCTAATTCAATTTATATATAACTTTATATATTGTGATACTTTGCTGATTTATTCTTGAATAATTTAATGCAGAAATCAATTTTTTAAATTGAATTTAACATATCTGTCTTTCAAAATAAGTTTTTCGTAGACATTGTTAAATAAAAGGTCAAACTGTGGCATATAGTAAATGTTTATTACTTTAGCAGTAGATCAATATTTTTATAAAAATATTCAGAGTGAATCTACTCTAAGAGAAAAATATCCTAACTACATTGCTTATGATTTTTATTTTTAATAATTTAAAAATGAAACAGTGGTAGGACAACATTCTTCCCATAATGGTTTCCAATCATTTTTAGAAATAGTTATGGTATATCATTTCCCATAAAAAAGATTAAGCAAAATTATTATGTTCATTTTCAACTCCGTAATTCTCTCCCTTACATGTCACTAAATACTCAGTAATTAACGAAATAAAATTATCATTTTAAAACTAATACTGTATTATCAAATAATATAAAAGTAATTTAGTATTCTATTTTTGGATTTTTTTCTAATATTATCTATTGGTTCTTCAACTGTAGATGACAACGATATAGTCGAAATTCATTTTTCAGTAATAAAAGCTATATTATTCGAAATGAATATAAAATCTTTATTCTTTACTTAATACTTTTCACTATTACATAATATACAGAGTAGCACTACATAATATGTAGAGAAAAATATAAAATTTATCATGTAGCTTATATTATAAATAATTATATAAATTTATAATATAAATATATAATAAATTAACTTATAAAAAATTTTTAAAAAGAAGATTTTGAAAAAAGCGAAAATATATTGCCTTAATAAAAAAAAAGTCTTAACATATTTTGTACAGACAGCCTTTATGAAAAATCTGTGTCGTATATCTTATGCTGTTTTATCAATATTTTCTCCTTACTTTGTGTCGTGCAAATGCAAAAAAGAAAGTTATATAAAAATACGGGCCTGATTTATCTTTCTTAAAGACACCCACAAAACCTTTATTGAACGGTTTCTTTTTTTGAGTGCTCTAAAATAAAAGAGATATGTATCATTTTTACTTATTTTTTCTCTTTTATTCGAAATTTGTTTATTTGAGCGATACTGATAAAATATAAATAAAATGAGGAATAAATAAAACATAAACAAATTTTATGGATCTCATTTTACTTTCTAAACCACTTCTGTTGAAAATAGCTTTAAGGCCATATGTTTAAAAAATGTATTCATTGAATTATGCATTGATAAAACAAATACTTGAAAATGTATCCTAATTTATATGCATTAATAACACAGAACTGCATAATTTTGCTCTCATGGCTAAAAGGTAATTATTTAGTTTTTTTACTGATATGTTTAGTTCGTTGGTCAACCTTAATGGTACACTTCTTTAAGTGTATGCTTATCACAATCCCGATGTGTCTTAGTAAAACTTTTTCTCTCCGTCCTTTCTGGTAATCTAGCTTCAATCTACAGTGAATGCTCCTTACTGGTTAGGACAAAATAAAAATCTGACTTTGACGGGATCTGATAGGTCAGCTGTGGTTTGATAGCCGCTTCGATTCGCTGTTGTGACGGTCTGATCTTCAGTATAATCTTCTGTTTGGACGCAAACCAGGGTCTGATAGATTAATGTGATTAGTTAGTCAATCAGCAGTATGGGCATTAGCAGAATTATGGACATGCATAAATAAGTAAAAATTTTGATGTAGATACTATATACTTCCTTCCTCTATATGCTCTCATGGCTAAAAAGTATTAATTTAGTTTATTTATTGATATGCTTAGTTGGTTGGTCAACCTTAAGGGTACACCTCTTTAAGTGTATGCGTATCACAATCCCGATGTGTCTTAGTAAAACTTTTTTTCTCAGTCCTTTCTGGTAATCTAACTTCAATCTACAGTGAATGCTTCTTACTGGTTAGGACAAAAGAAAATTCTGACTTTGACGGGCTCTTATAGGTCAGATGTGGTTTGATAGCCTCTTCGATTCGTTGTTGTGACGGTCTGATCTTCAGTATAAACTTCTGTATGGACACAAACCTGGGTTAGACAGATTAATTTGATTAGTTAGTCAGTCAGCATTATGGGCATTAGCAGAATTATGGGCATCCAGAAATAAATAAAAATTTTGATGTAGATACTGCATACTTTATTCTAAAGAAATTAAATTCTACGAATTTTTCATGGCATTGCATTTAAAATTATTGTATTTGATCACGAGATACCTTCCATTATTTCTTTTATAAAGTAGGCAGTTATTTAGCTGCTAATATTTTATCGGTCAGTAAAATGTTATACAATACAATTTAACAACGATTAATGATGTAATATTTTAAAAATGTATAAGTTCAGTCATCTGGGGGTGACCAGGGCATTTTACAATTTTGTTTATTGAAATAATTTGAGTCTTATAAAAACGAAGGTGCACATTTAGATGTTAAAGGGAACCCCTCGGATTCGCGAGCTTACTAAGATCAAATGATATCATTTCGAGTGCGGGCTAGATTTAAAGTTTCACCTGCAGCAAACATATTTGGTTGTTACAGTTCGTCACTCTGCAGGCTATGATAGTACATTTGGTATCTATTATATATCTAGTATATATATATATATATATATATATATATATATATATATATATATATATATATATATATATATATATATATATTATATATATATATATATATATATATATATATATATATATATATATATATATATATATATATATATATATATATATATATATATATATATATATATGTATATATATATATATATATATATATATATATATATATATATATATATATATATATATATATATATATATATATATATATATATATATATATATATATATATATATATATATATATATATATATATATATATATATATATATATATATATATATATATATATATATATATATATATATATATATATATATATATATATTATATATATATATATATATATATATATATATATATAATATATATATATATATATATATATATATATATATATATATATATATAATATATATATAAATATATATATATATTTATATATATATATATATATATATATATATATATATATATATATTATATATATATATATATTAATATATAAATGACTACTATAAAAATAGGTAAAATAGAAAAAAAATAGAAAAAATAGAACCTCATATATGGACCATAAACAACCAGTGATATGAATTTTCGAAATGACTGGGGGGAGTTGAGACCCCCCCCTCCACTCTTGTTAAAACTAGTTTTTATGATGCATCAACTCTCCCAGACGCCGGAAACATCATACAAACGAAATAAAAGTAAACCAAATATATATGAGTAAAAATATTGGAAGAATATCTAGCAAAAGGAATGATTGAGCATAAAAGCCAGAATCAGCATACGAAACACTTCTACACATCGTTAACCCATTAGCGCCCAGTGATCTATTTTTAGATCGCTAAACATAGCGTGGGAAATTCGCTTTTAGATGACCTTCAACCCACCCCACACATCCCACACTGCACATGGGGAAAGACAAGGCATGCACCTGTTTACCAACAGGTGGTTTTTTTTTTGTTTTGTTTGGTTATTGATGTAAAGCGATAAGAGAAAGTTTGAATCACCATTTCGTTCCGTAGTTTTTCGACGTTTCTTAACATAAACCCTTAAAACAGCTAAGTAATAACAGTAACTTAAACTTTTTTTGGTATTTTAATATCTTCATGGATGTAGCTATTAGAATATAAAGCTATGATATCTTAAAATAAATATAAATAGTACAAATTAGTTTCGAAATATTGCTGATCTAGAAATAGATCACTGGGCGTTCGGGCGTTTTTCCCTTCCTATCTTGTAATATTGGGTTTTTTCCCCTTAGATGAAAATATGAGTCGAAAAGTATTTAATAACGTTCAGGATGCAGTTGATTATCTGTTTTCTGAACAAATTGAAGAGGATATTATTACCATATAACCTGATGTAGATGAATTCACAGATGAAAAGGAAATAGATGATGATAATTTACACGCTCCATTGGAGATAGTAAATGAAAATTTTAAACAGTGGGGGATATTTAGCATGTACCTTTCTATGTATGAGATGATTATAAGGTATTATGGACATCACTCTTTAAAACAATTCATAAGAGCTAAACCAATACGGTTTGGTTACAAATTGTAGGCAATGTGGGTTGATACTGGATACTGCTATAAATTTTCATTGTATTGTGGTAAAGAACTATATGAGACTCGTTCATTAGGGTCCCTGGGAGAAAGAGTTGTACTGAATATGTTATCTGTTGAAACAAATCCATCTAGCCATGTAAAGTTTTTCACTAGTCATCTTTTATTGCATAATTTACATGAAAAGGGCTTCCGAGATACTGGTACTATAAGAGACACTAGAACTGAGAAATGCATCCTAAAGTCTTCAAAGGAGTTTGATAAAATGCAACGTGATACTAATGATTTTCGGTTCGACTAAAAAATAAAATCACGATAGTTAGATGGAAAGACAATAAGAGCGTGGCTGTTGCTACACACTTTGATAGTGTTGGGTGCACATCAAAAGTTCAAAGATGGTCTTCTGAGAAAAAAAAAGTATCAATCCCACAACCAAATTAAATAAATAATTATAACAAACATATGAGAGACCATCATGACTGACCTCTAGAGAAACACGGCATAGCAATATGAGGTAAAAAAATGGTACTGGTGTCTATTCACTCTAATAATTGATATGGCTGTAGTGAATGCAAATATTCTGCCCAAAAATGCACATAAAGGTGATTTTATGTCCATCAAAGATTTCGGAAGAGCTGTAAAATATCTAAAATTGGGAATCAGAAAAAAGGTTTTTACTAAGTACATTCTGTAATATTGTGAAATTCTGGATAAATAAACGTTTTTTAAAAGAAAACACATTAGTTTTTATCTATTTGGTTCGTTTTTACCACGTTATTGAAGTACTACTGATTGTTGCGTATTTGCTAAAATATATCACCCGAACGCCCAGTGATCTATTTTTAGATCAGCATATTTTTTAAAAACTATGGTACGTATTGATAAAATTCGATAATAATATTCATGTTGATAGTAAAAGACACCCAATTTATGAATTATTTGTCATTATGTCGAAAAAAATAATTTGACTGTTAAAAATGAAGAAGGAGAGTTAAATTTTTTAGATATAAGTTTAAATATTTCTAATAGTAAAGTTCAAGTTAAATTATTTAATAAACGCGATGGATATTTATTTAATATTAACAGAGTTTCTTCTTGGCAAACTTGTTTACACCAAAACATTAAACGAAACATAATCCTTAACTTTTTAGTTAAGTGCAATAGACTTAACAGCGACGTTGACGTAATGGATAAACATATAATACAATACAAAATATAGAGAACGACTGCACATGTTTCTGTTTAAGTATTTTTTACTGTCCCATGACTATACTTCCTATATTGTACTCAATAATCTAATTATATTAAGAAATAATATTCCTTATCATTTATATCCAAAATATATTTTTGGATGTTTTTTTTAATTTGTCTCAGCATTGTTTCATGTGAAAAAAATCGACAAACATGAAACGGTTATAAAATCTTAGTGATAGCACTGAAAATGAGAAATTTATTTTTATTTCATTCTTTAAATTTAAAATATTCAAACACCTGTGCTTCATTTGAGTAAAATATTGCTGATATTTTACATACACACACAGAAATAAAGATTTAAAGCTCTGCTGGAGAAACAGAACATTAGGTTGGATTTATATCTTTGCTTCATGAATATTATATTAATATATTTCAAAAAGTCAAAGAGAAAAAAACACTTTATCTACATACTCATAAAATATAAAAACTTTTTCCTCTTTCTTCATAAATATCCTCCCAAAATAGTTCTTCAAAACATAGAAAAAGAGTCACTGTTGAATATAAAGATAAATCTTAAGATATTTTACAAAACTGAGATATTTAGGAACAAGATATTTAGTAAGAGTTCTTTAAAATCCATAGAATATATTAAGAAATATTAAATTAATATTTAAGGAAATGTAATGAGAAACCGCTTATAAACTGCGTACTTTTTATTCAAAAACAGTGAAAAGAGAATTACATATTTTCGATTTATCATAAAATAATTTTAAATACATGTAAAAAAGAAAAATTTTATGTGAATCTAAAACTTTGGTTAAATTTGAAAAATTAAACAGTTTTCATGTTTTTAACATTTAAATTTCGAAAACTTAGAGTTATCTTCTTTAAAAAAAAATACCTGATTTCTAAATTTGCACTTGTCGGAATCAGTCAGACAATATTTTATAAAGCATCTACCTGTGGGAACTTTCAATGGAATATATGTTAATCTTAAATTATAAACAATAATAAGGATCCAAACTTTTCCTCAGTAGTCTGGATGGATAAATTTTCTTATACAAGAATAAAATTTTCATTTATACATTTGGGACATTGCAAATTTCCGATTACATTAATAAAACTAAAATTTTGTCCAATGAAAATTATTTGAAAAGCATTTTACCTCAATCTGGTATTATTATATTTCCAACAAAATATAAACAGTGAAATTTTCTAAAGATTGCTTCCAAAAATTGTTAATATATTTTAATGTATTTTTTGGAATTAGCACCAGTGTGTAAATCCCGAAATATAAAGGAAATATGCCAACGAATGTAGGTTAGAAAATAGTGAAGTATATATATATATATAATATATATATATATATATATATATATATATATATATATATATATATATATAATAGATATATATATATATATATAATATATATATATATATTATATATATATATATATATATATATATATATATATATATATATATATATATATATATATATATATATATATATATATATATAATATATATATATATATATATAATATATATATATATATATATATATATATATATATATATATATATATATATAGATATATATATATATATATATATATATATATATATATATATATATATATATATATATATATATATATATATATATATATATATATATATATATATATATATATATATATATATATATATATATATATATATATATATATATATATATATATATAGATATATATATATATATATATATATATATATATATATATATATATATATATATATATATATATATATATATTATATATATATATATATATATATATATATATATATATATATATATATATATATATATATATATATATATATATATATATATATATATATATATATATATATATATATATATATATATATATATAATATATATATATATATATATATATATATATATATATATATATATATATATATATATATATATATAGTATATATATATATGTATATATATATATATATATATATATATATATATATATATATATATAATATATATATACTATATATATATATATATATATATAAATATATATATATATATATATATATATATATATATATATATATATATATATATATATATATATATATATATATATATATATATATATATATATATATATATATATATATATATATATATATATATATATATATATATATATATATATATATATATATATATATATATATATATATATTATATATATATATATATATATATATAATATATATATATATATATATATATATATATATATATATATAATATATATATATATATATATATATATATATATATAATATATATATATATATATATATATATATATATATATATATATATATATATATATATATATATATATATATATATATATATATATATATATATATATATATATATATATATATATATATATATATATATATATAGATAGATAGATAGATAGATAGATAGATATATCAGGTTACTGAAACGGATTGTAATGCTTAAATATCGAAGAAAAATGAATCCCTATTATTGCTAAATCTTTAAACACTATATATTAACATTTCTGGGTAGATTAGTTCTAAAAGCATACACTTCAGATAAAACTACACAGAAAAATTTAAAGCAAAACTAGCATTTTACAGAAAAATTTATAGGGAACTTCATACATAAATATGTAGCAGATTAGAGCTGTAAGAGGCAAACTAATATGGTGACATGTAATTTAGAAGAGCCTAATGGATAAATACAATAAGGGTTTTGTATTCATATGAGTGAGAGTTTTGTGAAAAAAGAAGAATTGAGTGAGGATTATTTCTATAAAAAATGAAGGGATTATGTTATTTTAGCATAAATGGTAATGTTAAGAAGAGATATAAAACTATAATTATCAATTTAAAAACAAACACGAAATCTTTTATTCAAAAATAAAAACACATTTTAACCTACCCCGAAGATGTACATATATGTATCATCATATATGTGAGATGCTAAGAAGTAGTGGAATCTATAATTAATATATAATATAAAATAAAGACTTTGAGATAGAGAAGTGAAAAAAGGAAAGGGATTTGCTAACAGTTTATTGTAGATTAAAATTTGACATCAAAAGCAAATATATTACTATCAATAGAGAATTCATAACTACTAACATTTAAGATTTCAGCACAGTACAATAGATAACAATAATATGAACGAGGGGATACATAATACATAAACACAATCAAATAGAATTTAATGTATATGGATTGGATCAGCGTTGGGAAAATGAAAACCCAATAAGATTTATGATTAAGTGAATTAAGAATATACTTACAACAATGACTTTGAATATTTTCACTCCAAACGTCGTCCAAACCATTCACTTTAAAGAAACATCAAGAAAAAACAGAGTATATTGGTTGGTAGCCGATTTAATACCCCCGCTCTGATCTCTGAACGAACACTATTATATTTTTTTTTCAAATGGCGCTACTCTCAACGGTAACAAAATGAACACAATTTACAAAAACTATTAAGCAATTGCTACCACTGATTCAGCATCGTGACTGCTGGATGGAACAATATAAAAGTCAGGAATGTGAAGGAATATTGCTAGGTGGTTATAATATAATTGTAACAGAAAATATTACTTTTAGTTTAACCCTCCGAGTGGAACATATCAAGGAAAAAAGTCTCCAAAAACACGCTAAAGGTTTACTGTGTCAAAGCGTTCTATGATTTTTTCTTTCACCCTTTGTCGACTAGAATGGAATAAGGGAAACCCACCCTCGTTATTTCCCTTTTACTTCCGGGTATAAATAGACATATAAATTGATATTATAGATTTTAATTTTTAATACACAAAAAACTCGTCAAGTCTAGAAGATCGTCATATAAGAAATAATGGATTCTAAAAGTATAAACAAAAATATTCTTTGAGAGACTTATTTATATTTTTTACGAAAGACATCCAAGATATTTAAGTGGTGCAATTAGAGATACATCTGTTAGCACAAATGAAATACTTCGAAATAGAGATTTACGAAGCCCTGAAAAAGTATCAGCGTCTTTGTGCCTCGGGGGGTAGGTCTGCGTCCCTCAATAAATGTTAGTCAAAGAGAGGTGCAGTTTCTAAACAATCGACCTGATCCTCCTACCTCAAAATTCCATGGGGGAAAGCACTGGCAGAAATGTACATTACATCCATTTTCGGAGCGTTTTTGGAGGTCGAAAATTGTACTTGACAACCACTTTGAAGACATCATCGATCTGGCGGAATTGTACGGTCGAACTACTTAGAAGGTTAATAAGTTATATGAATAAAAATAACTGAAAAGGTTTACTATAATTATACAGAAGCTAAGTACAGAATATATAGTACAGAAGCTAAGAAAATAATTGGTCTTATTTCATTTACGGTATATTAATGTGGTGATCATTATGCTCATGCATCTTAGGCTTAAATTAAAATCGATTGTACAAACGTAAATTGCTATTCCTTAGTTTCAAACTAACCTACCGTTATTTAGAATTACAGGAAATTAAGGCGAGCTGAAATTGTCTTTTAATAAATGTTACTTGGAGAAATCGGAGTGGTTTCCATTCCTAATGATACACTGCATTGTTTACGATGAAATGCAGGACATAACATTCCCGAATATTCTGCATTGGATGCAATCTAATTAATTGCGTTGATATTTGATGTCTGCATATCAACAATACTTAAATACAGATATTTAATTGAATGAATGTATCAGTTTGCTAATAGAATAATTTACATTAGTTACTAATTAATCAAATATTTTAGATCACCTAAAAACGTAATTTAATTATTTTCTTAGACTACATGTACGTGATATGAAGAAATTCCTCTTCAATCTCTTTATTTGTAAGGCATATTTTTTGACTGTGTAAAATGCTAAAATATCAAACCAATAGTGGGCCATGAAGAGATAAATTTTATGTATAAAATCGCAGATAATCATGAATAAATAAATTTCAAATTCATAACCTGAAAATGAAAAGAATTGCTTACAGTAACATATAACAGAGAAAACAGAATATTAAAATATTCACATCTATCGCAAATATCAAATTACAATTGTAAAAAAGCATGCTTACCTGAAGCCCTTCTTTAGCAC
>CM063510.1:82024602-82052102 GCA_032207245.1 Pardosa pseudoannulata | reverse complement strand
TTAGCATCCTTTCTGCTTTTATTTTCCTATTTTGAGGGGACGATTGTATAACATTTCATATTTCAATTCCAATTTTACTGGTTTGAATATATTGTGACTTTAATTTCTTTTAACCAGTTGGCGATCTCTCTATTGCATTCCAGTTTTTAGTGTTTTCATTTACTCGTTTGCTACTGTTTGTCTATTTTATATTGACTATCTACTTTAATATGTTGTTTTTTTAATACTGTTTCACTTTTAAAAATGTAGCTATTTATTTCTTTTCTCCTGGTGGTCTATAAATATTTATTACAACCTTTTCATTATAGTTTAACTATTTCTTTTTATTTTCTTATTTTGATGGACAATTTTTTTACATTTCTTATTCACCTTCAATTTTTACTGGTTTGAAATTATTTTGACTTTCATTTCTTTTAACCATTCCATTCTTTATTGCATTACCAGTTTTTAGTGTTTTCATTTACTCGTTGCAATTGTTTGTCTATTTATGTTATCTACTTCAATATTTGTTTTTTTAATACTGTTTCACTTTTAAAAATTTATTTATTTCTTTTCTCCTGGTGGTCTATAAATATTTATTACAACCTTATGTAACGTTATAGTTTTTTAGCATCATTTCTTTTTTTATTTTTCTATTTTGAGGTGACAATTGTGTAACATTTCTTATTTACCTTAATTTTTACTAGTTTGAAATTATTTTGACTTTAATTTCTTTTTAGTTGTGTTCTTTATTGCATTCTTTTTATATTTTATTTAGTTTTTTATTTTATTGTATATTATGTATTTTTTATTTTTTTATTTAATATGTTTTCTTATTTGGTTATTTTACATATTTTTATTTTTTATTTTTATATTTTATTTTTTATATTTTTTTTTTTAATTTTTTAATTCTTTATTTTTCTTATTTTTGATTTTTTTTATTTTTTCTATTTTGTTTTTTTTTATATTTTCTATTTTATATTTTGTTTTTAATAATATATTTTTAGTTTGTTATTTTTTATAAAAATGTAGCTATTTATTTCTGTTTCCTTATAAATATTTATTTATTATTTTTATAGTTTTTTAAACCTTTTTTTAAATTTTATTTTTAGCATTTTTTTTTATTTTCTATTTTGACAATTGTGTAACATTTTTATATAGTTTGAAATTATTTTGACTTTAATTTCTTTTAACCAGTTGGTGATCTCTTTATTGCATTATAGTTTTCACTGTTTTCATTTACCCGTTTGACATTGTCTGTCTATTTTATGTTGACGATCTACTTTAATATATTGTTTTTAATACTCTTTCACCTTGTCAAAATATATATTTCTTTTTTTATTTCTTTATTTTGAGGGGACAGTTAAGTACAATTTCTTATTTCACCTTCATTTATACTGGTTTGAAATTGTTTTGACTTTTATTTCTTTTAACCAGTTGGCGATCTCTTTATTGCATTCCAGTTTTTAGTATTTTCATTTACTCGTTTGCTACTGTTTGTCTATTTTATGTTGACTATCTACTTTAATATGTTAATTTTAATACTGTTCCACTTTGTCAAAATATACCTATCTATTTCTTTCCCCTGGTGGTCTATAAATATTTATTACAACCTTACATCAAGTTATAGTTTTTAGCATCCTTTTCTTCTTTATTTTCTTATTTTGGTTGGACAATTTTCTAACATTTTTTATTTTACCTTCATTTTTACTGGTTTGAAATTATTTTAACTTTCATTTCTTTTAACCAGTTAGCTATCGCTTTACTGCATTAAAATTTTTAGAGTTTTCAATTACTCGTTTGCTATTGTTTGTCTTTTTTATATTGACTATCTACTTTAATATGTTGTTTATTTAATACTGTTTCACTTTTAAAAATGTAGCTACTTATTTCTTTTCTCCTGGTGGCCTATAAATATTTATTACAACCTTATTTAACGTTATAGTTTTTTAGCATCATTTCTTTTTTTATTTTCCTGTTTTGAGGTGACAATTGTGTAATATTTCTTATTTCACCTTAATTTTTACTAGTTTGAAATTATTTTGACTTTAATTTCTTTTAACCAGTTGGCGATCTCTTTATTGCATTCCAGTTTTCAGTTTTTTCATTTACTCTTTTGACATTGATTGTCTATTTTATATTGACAATCTACTGTAATATATTGTTTTTTAATACTCTTTCACCTTGTCAAAATTTACTTACTTATTTCTTTTCCCCTGGTGGTCTATAAATATTTATTACAACCCTATTTCAAGTTCGCATCCTTTCTTTTTTTATTTCTTTATTTTGAGGGGACAATTCTGTAACATTTCTTATTTCACCCCCAATTTTACTGGTTTCAAATTATTTTGACTTTCATTTCTTCTAACTAGTTGGTGATCTCTTTATTGCATTTCAGTTTTTAGTGATTTCATTTACTCATTTGCTATTGTTTGTCTATTTTATATTGACTATCTACTTTAATATGTTGTTTTTTTTTAAATATTGTTTAACTTTGTCAAAATATACCTACTTATTTTTTCCCCCTGTGGTCTATAAATGTTTATTCCAACCTTATTTCAAGTTATAGTTTTTAGCAATATTTCTTTTTTTTTATTTTTTCTATTTTGATTTTACAATTGTGTAACATTTCCTATTTCACCGTAATTTTTTCTAGTTTGAAATTATTTTTACTTTTATTTTATTAACCAGATGGTGATCTCTTTATTGTATTCCAGTTTTATTGTTTTTATTTACTCGTTTGCTGTAGAGCAATTTGTCGCAATGTCACGAACTACTACAATGCCCTTCCCATTCATTTTCATGTTTACAACAGCCAATAGAAAAACAATAAACTGCCTTTCCGTTTAAAGCTAAAGCCAGAATTGTCATAAATTGAAATGTTCCCTGCTGCGTGAAATCACCTTATTGTTTGTCTATTTTATATTGACTATCTACTTTAATATGTTGTTTTTTTAATACTCATTAAGTTTTAAAAATATACCTACTTATTTCTTTTATCCTGGTGGTCTATAAATATTTATTATATCCTTATTTCAAGTTATATTTTTAAGCATCATTTTCTTCTTTATTTTCCTATTTTGAATGGACAATTGTGTAACATTTCTTATTTCACCTCCATTTTTACTGGTTTGAAATTATTTTGACTTTAATTTCTTTTAACCAGTTGAGGATATCTTTATTGCATTTCAGTTTTTATTGTTTTCGTTTACTCGTCTGTTATTGTTTGTCTATTTTATATCCAATATCTAGTTTAATATATTGTTTTTTTTTAATACTGTTTTACTTTGCCAAAATATACCTACTTATTTCTTTTCCTCTAGTGGACTAAAAATATTTATTACAACCCTATTTCCGGTTATAGTTTTTTTAGCATTATTTCCTTTTTTTATTTGCCTATTGAGAGTGGACAGTTGTGTAAAATTTCTTATTTCACCCCCATCTTTACTGGTATGAAATTATTTTGTCTTTAATTTCTTTTAACCCATTGGCGATTATTTTATTGCATTCCAGTTTTTAATTTTTTCATTTACTCGTTTGCTATTGTTTGTCTATTTTTATTGACTACCTATTTTAATGTATTGTTTTTTAATACTGTTTCACTTTTTCAAAATATACCTACTTATTTCTTTTCCACTGATGGTCTATAACAATTTATTTCAATCTTATTTCAAGTTATAGATTTTTAGCATTATTTGCTTTTTTATTTCTCTATTTTGAGTTTACAATTGTGTAACATTCTTATTTTACATTCAGTTTAATGGTTTGTAATTATTTTGACTTTCATTTCTTTTAACCAGTTAGCGATCTCTTTATTGCATTCCAGATTTTAGTGTTTTCATTTATTCGATTGCTATTGTTTGTCTATTTTATATTGACTATCTACAGTAATATATTGTTTTTTTTAATACTGATTCACTTTTAAAAATATACCTAATTATTTCTTTTCCCCTGGTGGTCTATAAATATTTATTACAACTTTATTTCAAGTTATAGATTTTGAGCATCATTTCCTTCTTTTCTTTTCATGTTTTGAGTGCCAATTGTGTAACATTTCTTATTTCTCCTTCATTTTTACTGATTTGAAATTATTTTGACTTTCATTTCTTTTAACCAGTTGGTGATCTATTTATTGCATTCCAGTTTTTGGGGTTTTCATTTACTCGTTTGTTATTGTTTCACTATCTACTTTATGTTATAATATTTCTACTGTTTCACTTTGTCAAATTATACTTATCTTTATTTTAAATAAATATGTGCAATGTATATAAAAAGTAAATTCATTTGAAAAAAATTGTAATTTCTATAGAAAATAGGAGTAAACCCAGCCCAAAAATACATCGATATCGATTATTTTCTTTGTGTTGCAATTGGGTGAGAAAATTGCAAATATTTATACCACACTTGCAATCATTTTCTACCATGTTTCATAAAACTACTTTTAGTTTCCAAAAATACTTATAAGAAGTGATCTCTTTTGATAGGAGGAATATTTTCTTAGATGATAAATATCTCTACCAAATGGGTAACACTTTCTGAATATAATTCTGAAGTACGTAGAGTGCGAGAAAATATATACTGCAGAAGAACTAAGGTAGAGAAAATGAAAGAAGCAATATTCTCTTGAAAGACATTCCTCAGTATCGCTTTATCATATTGCATCTTCCTGTCAATTTTTCGATCATTCTTTACGGAAGAATCCCGGCCATTTTCACGTCATCGCTTATTCTCCAGGCCCCAGACGTTCTGGGACTGCAGTTTATAGATTGTTCCTAATCCACAATTTTTTGTAGCACACATAAAGAAATGCGATCTATCATGGCCTAATTGGCTGTAATCTGAAACTGTGCTGCTTTTCACGGTTCCTATGATTCATTTCATTTCAGTGCCAGATATACGTCATAAAAATAGAGCTTATAAGGAGATATTGCTGCATTATATGTTGATGATAAATATTTTATATCTCAAGTACACTAAACTGAAAAACATGAATTTCCATATATTAAAATTATTATAACTCAGCAGCTAGTACGGATCTTTTAAAGTATTTTCTTGATAAATTTACAGAAAGGTATGAATATTTAGGACAATTTCCCAATTAAAAATTGAATTTCTGAAGACTTAAATTTCCTGTGATCCCTTAAAAGATTTAAAATATTAAGATATAGATTTATTATCAAAAATATTTTATACATGTCTTAAAAATTATACATATCTTATATCTTAAAATTCTGCTGTAGCTCAGTCATCAAAGATTTAGAATAATAACCGGAGATTTGTTAGCTTGAGCCTCAAACGGTACAAAGATCTGAACTGATCATTATTTTGAACTGCGATACGTAAAATGTGTTCGTGGTCACAATTCCCTCAGAATTCACATGATACATCCGTGTATGTGAGGCCAAACATAGGGGGTTTATAATACAAATATTCTTATATTAAACACAGGTGCGATGTTCTCACTCATTTAGCGTCCTCAAAAACCCATGTAGCTGAAGAATAGGGGTGTCCCAGCTCCTTACTAGTCCGAGATAATTTTCCAAAATTTGAAATTTTTCGCCAGCCACAATTAAATACGTATTTAAAAGGTATTAATTTTTTTGGTCGATGATTTTTTGATTTGTTATGAATGTAGTTTACAATGTGTTACACTTTTTTCATAACATCAGGATATTTTAAATATTTTGTAATTAGAAGCTCTAGGTGAAATATGCAATGAATCGGTATTAATTGGGGAATTTAAGAATCATTTCTTAAAAGCTGAAGAAGACCGATTTTTTTAACCAGCATTGCATAATTTTTTAAATATAACACAAAAATGAAAAGGTAATTGGGGTACATTTATGGCCCCAATTACACAAATAATCCTTGAAAGAATAGCATGTGGCTCGCGAGCCGCAGGTTGACCACCTCTGCTACAGACTCAAGTAATATTTCCCCTCCCCCAACTAAATCTTCTTAATATTTAAAAAAGGGATCAATCAAATGGCCCCAAATCTTGGCATTTCACCTCCACAGTTATCGTTCGTGATGTTAGAGCACATTTCTATTTTACGTAAACCAATCCGGCATTAAGAAACCACTCGGATCCTTGACTTGATTGAGCATAGAACTTACAATCTTCCGGTTGTAAGATCGACACATTTACCGCCGAATCTTCTAAGACTTATATTAGTTAAATATGTAATGATATAACTTCTGCGCTTTGTTGTTCACAATTACAAGCCGAAATCTTTAAAATCATAGTTATTCTAATAAATGTGCATGAATTTTAATAACTGTGTCCTCCAGAGTTATCATTCGCGATCTTAGAGGACATTTCTATTTTACGTAAACCAAGCCGGCATTAAGAAACTCGACTGATCTTTGACTGGATGGAGCATAGAACTTACAATCTTCCAGTTGTAAGATCGACACCTTTACCGCCGAATCTTCTAAGACTTATATTAGTTAAATATGTAATGATATAACTTCTGCGCTTTGTTGTTCACAATTACAAGCCGAAATCTTTAAAATCATAATTATTCTAATAACTGTGTTTGAATTATAATAACTATGTCCTCCAGAGTTATCGTTCGCGATCTTAGAGGACATTTCTATTTTACGTAAACCAATCCGGCATTAAGAACCCCCGCGGATCCTTGACTTGATTGAGCATAGAACTTACAATCTTCCAGTTGTAAGATCGACACCTTTACCGGCGAATCTTCTAAGACTTATATTAGTTAAATATGTAATGATATAACTTCTGTGCTTTGTTGTTCACAATTACAAGCCGAAATCTTTAAAATCACAGTTATTCTAATAAATGTGTATGAATTTTAATAACTGTGTCCTCCAGAGTTATCATTCGCGATCTTAGAGGACATTTCTATTTTACGTAAACCAAGCCGGCATTAAGAAACTCGGCGGATATTTCACTGGATGGAGCATAGAACTTACAATCTTCCAGTTGTAAGATCGACACCTTTACCGCCGAATCTTTTCAGACATATTAGTATAAATATATCTTCTGTGTTTTGTTGTTCGCAATTACAAGCCGAAATCTTTAAATTATTCTAATAACTATGTATGAACCATGTTACACGATCTATCGCGCTTTTTTATATCTTAAAATATTTTATAATGATACAATTACTATTTGAGTAGTGACAACATGAAACCGAAGTATTAATGAAAACATAATTTCTGTGTGTTCCAGATTTAAGATGATGACAATACTAATGAAAATAGAAAATATAGACATGCAATAAGAGGAATTTTAAGCAGACATATTTTTGATACATTTCATAAGGTAAGTAAAGAAAAGAAATATAGTTACAGTTATTTGGTAAAAGTTATTATTTTCTATCATTATTTATATTCTAGTTTGCAAAAATATTTGAGTATATATTATGTATAATTCCTTTAATCTCTTTAACAGATATCATAGATTAATTTTTAATCACACTAAATAACACTCTATTATTTATTAACTAAAATATACTAAATTACATTAAAATTTTTGTGAGTTTAGTATTTGCTTACATATTTACTTGTGATATTTGATAATGCGGAATACAAAGAAACAATGCAGAGCTCTTTGTTTGATGCATTTGTAATGTAAAATAGAAAGTGATTTCAAATCTAGCATTAAGTCATTTTTGTAGAATTTATGGAGTAAAATAATCAGAATTACAATATTAACCCCCTATAATATATGATCTATTAATGTTTTAACTAAAATAAACTAAATTACATTCAAATTTTTGTGTTTGCTTTATTGTT
Organism: Pardosa pseudoannulata; assembly: GCA_032207245.1. Classification (NCBI taxonomy): domain Eukaryota; kingdom Metazoa; phylum Arthropoda; class Arachnida; order Araneae; family Lycosidae; genus Pardosa; species Pardosa pseudoannulata. Next base: position 82,044,356 of record CM063510.1, on the reverse strand, counting down.
TGCTTACACATTCATTTGTTTTTAGCCGTTTGATAAAATTGTGATATTTTATTATGCGGAACAAAAAAGAGAAATAATGCAGAGTCTTTGGTTTGATGCTTTTACAATATAAAATAGAAATATATATCAAATATAATATCAAACCCTTTTTTAATAATTTATGAAGTAAAATGGCTAGAATAACAACATTAATCCCCTATATAATAACAGCTTATCTGTCCGTCCATCATTGAATTTATGAAGCGGTTGGGCCAGGAATGGGGGCATGCATATTGGATTCTTGAAGAGTTAGGGTTAACAAAATTCAAAGCGATCTAAGTTCATCTTCTCCTTATCGATCCGATTCTAAAATAAATTAGCATAAATATATTTCATATCACAGCAAAAAATAATGTCGTCTTTAAAACGTTCGAAATCCCCTTCCCCCTTTTTCTAGCTTTTAATTCCGTTATTTCATGCCCTATTTTCCCCGATTAAGAGCAGGAGATTAAATTTATCAATTTATCACATAATAAGTAGATGAAAATAACATTTTTTTTTTCTGGAAATATGACGCCATTCCTTTAACCATCTCATTTAATCACTTCTTATTTTAAATTATTTAAACATCGTCTAATATTATATTCATACGATTTATCACTGAATTTAGATATTACATAAATATTTTTTTTTATATTTGGCTTAAATAATAGATTCGGTACATATGTGATAATTTTAAATTTAATCATCGATAATTTTTTTATTGAAGTGTAATTCTTAGCCAAAAAACAAACCATTTTTTTACCTGCCTCATAGGGTACTTTACAATTCTGGAATATTAAAAATTTTACTGATCCCGTCATATGACTGCTATATGCTAGATTATTAATATATTTTCGTAGCATATAAGCAAATTGCTATTTTCATTTTCCTACAGAAATCTGCAAATAGCTTAAACAGAATTAAAATTATCCGTAAAAGTGAGAACGATGTTATTGCCATATCACCTTAGACCAGTCAATCAGGTGAGACAAAGATTGCACAAAGTCGGAGTTTTACATTATTTGATGAGAAACTCTATGGTTTGGTTTAGTTTGGAGTGCTACGGTCTATTTTTTGCAACACGAGTGCTAATGAGGCCAAGACCTACAGTTTAAAGCCGATTCGAACGGCTACGAGCATCCGTGCCACAATGGGATTTGAACCCATGAACTCCGATACCGAAGGATAGCACCGTAACCATTCTGCCATCTTTCGATAAAACTCTATGGCAAAATAACGTCTTAGCTCTAAGGCGAAAAACGTTTTAGCTCAAATCAGTCTTCGTAATTTTAAAGTTGGAAATAAGTAGAAGACTACGAGGTTTGGATTGCTACGCCTAGAGATTTCGTTTAAAAATATGGAGGGATTTGCGACCACGAAATTGTATTAAGTTCTCCAGTCACTTTTAAGGAACACGGTAAATCTTAGGTGCACTCAAGCCCCGAGTCCACAAATCTTCAGTTACCAATTCACTGCATTTGCAGATTGATCTACCACAGCTCTTAAGAAGTGCAAGCATGTGATTATCACTGAGAAATAGGTATGAAAGACAAATTTATAAAACTCTCTCTAATTTAAAGTATATGAAGAGATGCAACTTTGTATACTGAATTACACTGACGTGTATTTCTAGAACACTTCCAATGGGAAAGTGTAATGTAACGATTAATAAGTTTTGTTTTATCCAAAATTTGACAGCAAACATGTATGAAGTTCGTAATTAAAATTAATATAGAAGTTGTGAAATACTTGTTTCGGACGTATTCAGGATTACTCTTTCATAAAAGCACTTTTAATAGCTCCATATCAGTCTCTGGATATTAGCATTTTTCTAAAATGTCTTATTTAATCACATACTAGCTATGTATTGCAACATATAGTGTACTTAATATTAAATGTTTTAAAGAAAGATCTTGAGAAGTACAAGCAGGGGATTATCACGGGGAAATATGTCTGAAAGACAAGTTTATAAAACTGTGTCTAATTTAAAATTTATGAAGAGATGCAACATTGTATACTGAATAACACTGATGTGTATTTCTAGAACACTTTCGATGAGAAAGTGTACTGTAACGGTTAATTAGTTTTGTTTCATCCAAAATTTGACAGCACACATAGTATGAAATTCGTAATGAAAATTAATATGGAGTAGTGAAATACTTGTCTCGGATGTATATACAGAATTACTCTTTCATAATAGCACTTTTATTAGCTCTATTTGAGTCTCAGGATATATGCATTTTTCTTAAATGTCTTATTTAATCACATACTAGCTATGTATTGTAACATATGGTGTACATATTGTTAATTGTTTTAAAGACAACTCTTAAGAATTATACTCAGGGGATTATCACGGATAAATAAGTCTGAAAGACAAGTTTATAAAACAATGTGTAATTTAAAGTTTCTGTAACGATACAACTTTGTATACTGAATTACGCTGACGTGTATTTGTAGAACACTTTCGATGTAGTGTAACGGTTAATTAGTTTTGCTTCATCCAAAATTTGACAGCACACATAGTATGAAATTCGTAATGAAAATTAATAAGGAGTTATTAAAGTATTTGTTTCTGACGTATTCAGGATTGCTTTTTTATAAAATCACTTTTACTAGCTCTATATCAATCTCAGGATATAAGCATTTTTCGTAAATATCTTATTTAATCACAAACCATGTATTATAACATAGGTAATGCTAATTGTTTGCAGGTAAGCCCATTAGTCTTATAACCTCGGATTAACACGGATTACATTTTAACATTTGTATGTTTTAACTACAGGGTCATGTTTTTAAATTCCAATTTTATATTCAGAGTGTACTAAAAATTCCGATTACCTCTAAATTTTGGCGAAATTGATGTAAAACTGTCTACAACAGCAGTCATACTGTTTCGGTGTCACAAATCGTGGCGGTTCATTTTAAAAAACTTCCTGACATGCTTGAAATCATTTGATCTCTTACACACTTTGTTGAACTCTTAAAGCAATTTAACACGTTGACTGCCAGACGCATATTCGATGGTTTGCTCAAGGCGCCGACGTGAACTTTTCATTATGCGATCATATACTGAAATATTATTTGCGTAGATAAAATGAGTTATAAAATCATTATTGAAGCAGTTTTCGTGGTGGGGGTCGCCGTTGACTCCCACGGAGCAGTAGACAATTGTTACAAGTGTCCTTTGTTTTTCAAACAATCGTGCTTTGATTGATAAGTTATTACTCTCATTCTTTAGCATTCAAATAAGCTAGGAAGATTTAGAGCAAAGAATTTGACTAAAATAATGGTGACATTCTTACAGCGCCGAGCGGTCGCGCGTTTTTATGTCCGGTAGTCCGTCACACTCTAGTCAATTTGGATATGACTTCCCATGGGTTGCGTATAAGGAGCAGATATGGAGACAAAAATAATTAGCAGTAGAGGATTAAATTTAACTACGGTTTGATTTATTTAAAACCAGAAAAAAACGTTTAAGTAATAATAAACTCAAATGCTGATGCAACATATCGTCCATAGAGGAGATCATTATGCATTCAACCTTCTCTCTTAAAAGTACAGCCGGGAGTCCTTCTTCCTTTCCCAAACAGGAAACCTCGATTTTAGGGGAGATCGACCCCCCCCTCTTCGACCCTCGTCTTTGGAGATAGCCGAAATTCCCTTTGGAGCCCAGCCTACTCGGTCACACAAAGCCCAATTTCTTTTGTCTGTCGGTGCGTTGACAACAACGGCACACTTGACACGTCTAATCGTCCGTGCGTCAAAATGACCATTACTGGTACAATACTGACATTTTCAATTGTTTTGCGTTTTGAAATGTTCGGCGTTTTACAATGAACGAAAATTCGCTTTAACCAACGCTCTTCTTGACCCCTGACAAAGACGGACGCGATGCTTACAGACATATTGTTCTGATTGCGTTGATTCAACTTACCATTGCCTATAAGGTTTCAGTCTGACTCATCGCAATATGCACTGATAACATATATGTTTTTCATGTACTAATAATATTATTTTTGTATGCTCTACATTGCATTGATTTCCTCAAACCATTATAATAACAATTGTATTATTGAAAAATTTATCAGTATCCATATTTACTATAATTATGTACTTATATTATTTGCTGCACCGCCGATCACCAATGACCCACACGGAGCTGTTGCCACTTGAAGTTCCGGTCACCGGTGAACCCCCATGGCAGTCAGTTTGTTAATAATAAAAATATGTAAAGCATTTCTAATGATGTAAAAAAGTACTATAGAAATTATCGAAGATATATAAAGGTTAAGGAATAGCAGAATATATGAAAATGTAACAACAGTAAAAACTACGAGGCACATCCAGAAAATAAGTTTCCCGATGTTTTCCCCTTTAAAGTAAACGTAATAAGTCGTGTCATTTGCGCATGCGTAACAGATCTATGACTTATCATTCATATGCTAGCTGGACAGGTCCCGACTCCTACCAGTAGAGTGGTAACTGTGGTACGAAATCGAAACTCTAATTCGTTCTCCCGCCGCCTGTAAGGTTTGGTCGATGATCTTGAATGTACATAGCATTTCACCAATTGATATTCATCTTCATCTCTGCTAGGTCTATGAGCCGAAACTGACACCCGAACACAAAATTCAACGCTTAGGAGCAGTACTGAAATTTCTCCTACGGTATCACGATGACGGCGACGAATTCCTCGACAGGATCTTCACGGGCAATAAGACGTGGATTTCGCACTTTACCCCTTAAACCAAGCAACTGTCAATGTATTTGCGTCATAATGGATCTTCGGTAAGGACCAAATTCAAACAGACGCTGTTCGTACGGAAAAATATGGGCACGGTGTTCTGGGACAGGAATGGTGGTTCCATTTACAGGCGACAAAGTTCTACGACAGAGGGATATAAAAGTTGATTCCACAATACCACAAGTTTTTCAATTCTACTGGTGGCTGTGTTGAAAAATAGCTAAATCATTTCTATAGTTGTTGCCAATAAATATGTTCCTGAAAGTGTGAGTTCTTTTTTCTCTTAAATAGGGAAACTTATATTTTGGATACGTCTCGCATTTAAGTTCATTTGAAAATATATCTTTTGATGTAAGAATTCTTGTAAACCCTTCCAGCAATATTCCAAACAGGAGAAATAATGTTCATGTTCGGCGTTGGATGTGGATATACCAGACCACCATGGAATTTGTAACCATGAACCTTCTGAACGGGTTGGTTGAGGTCCTGGAGTCAACCAGTTGTATAAGAAAGCTACATTAAATGTATTAAAATTTTAAGAAAGTTTTATGCTTTCGAAACTGAGTACAATATTAAGTATTAGAGCGAAAAGACACACTTCTTTCTGTTTCAAATATTAAATACAGAAAGCTTGAACATGGAAGTTGTACAACATATATCATATTCAAGCCCCACCTCCGCATTGCAGACCCAAATACCTGTTTTTTTTTAATCACCATGAATTAAATAGGAGAACAAAAGTTCAAAAAGATCTGATATCACTCTGAAGTAAAATGAAGAAATCAATAGATATGAATATCCCATAGGGAGGCTCTAATTAAACAGACTTTGAATAGAGAAACTTTAATTAAAACTTTTTGTAAAACGAGAAACAAAAATCACTTAAAACAATTAATAACATTATGCAGTCTGTATCGCATACATGTAACGGAGGATACTGCAAAAGTTCCTTTTATATCCGCAGGGGCTTAATATCTTTGGAATATTACACAGAAATAACGTAACTTTAGTATCAAATATCACGTTTGGATATATTTACTCTGTCCCAAATAACTGAAACTTTGGAATCTTAGAGACTATTTTCGCAAAAGTTTTCAGACAATTCTACGCCAAATCTCCTTGGAAACAGCAAACAAAGCATTTACTGGTCCTGGCACTCATTTCCTATCGCCATGGTAACAGTCATTTCACGTCGAACGATACAACTGTGTAAAAATTGGAATATTTGGCAAAATGTTTGTTGCTTACATTAAATTGAAAAATTACAGCCTTGCTGAACCTTTTATTAAAAAGAAATAAAAAAGACAGGAACAATCGCCTCCTGAATAAAATTTATCGATTTTGTTAATTATGTTAAACTCGAATATTTAAGAATAGAATTTGGATATATACACTACATATACACTGACTCAAATACAAATACACATTTTAAATTCAAATGTCCTGGAAAAAGATAAGAGTTATATTGTTCTTATGTGTCTCACAAATTTATGCATTATTATTTTTTAAATCTTTACAGTATCCCCTATATAATAATAGCCTAAGTTGTCTCTCCGTCAATTTATAAAGCTGTTGTACCTGGAATGGATACAGGAATCCATATTGGATTTTTTATGACTTAGGGTTAGCAAAATTCACAGCGAGTTTGAAGTCTACCCCATCACTACTTTTTGAATGTTTAATGGTATAATTTCAAGCTTTGTCCCTTGTTAAGAGCAGGAGATTAAATTTATCGTTTTGGATATCATTCATATATACCACCAAATAATCACTGTCAATACTAAAGCCTCTGTTGTCCATTCTATCGCGTATATGATTCTCATATACTCTTATTAGTTAATTCTCTATGTGTAGGCATGACACGCTCAGTAGAGTGTCTGCTCATTTGCTTGTAGTATTTCTTGGTCTAGCAAAAGCCGGGGGATTTTTTGCTAGATCCCTGCTTCTAAATTTCTAGGACCCAGTGTGTGTGTCGGGAGGGGGGCAACGTTAATCTAGCCCGTAACATATTTTGAGTTACAAGTGCTCTCCGGGTGGTGTTAAATGGGTAAGAACTTTCCAGCCTTGTATTGGCCTTAAGGTATATAGTGTCTTTAATGTCAATTGAGTTAGGGAAAAAATTCTGAAATCATCCTCAAACTCGAATTTTACGTGTTTCACTACCCTCCTCTGTCTGAATCCGGTGGAAAATTCTTTATGTCAATTAGGAGAATTCTTTAAAGATTTAAAGATTGTGAATACATTATTTATATATCTTGAAATTTAATGATCAACTTTCTTGAAAACTTATAACTTTGTACTACTACGTGTACCTTTTAAAGAATAACATTTACAAATTACATAAGAATTCATTAACATGATAGAATATAATTAATGGAGTTAGATTTTATTTAAAAAGGAAAAGAGTTATATTGTTATTATGTGTCTCAGAAATTTCAGTATTATTTTTTTATATATATTTACAATATTATAGAATATTGAAACAGTTTATCTTGCATCAAGGCTCTTTTAGAAGGTGTGAGACCAATTTAAAACCGAATCCTTAATCTATTCATAAACACAATCCATAATTTCCATTTTAAGTATGACTCACAAAAATATTAGTCAGGATATATCTGAAATCATACCAAAACGCAGTAGCTCAGTCAGCTTTCTCGTAACTTGCGAAAAGGTTTACGGGTTAGGTCATCGACGCAGCCTAAGATCCGCCGTGTTCGTTAAAGGCAACTAGGGCTCGTGGACTTTGCTCGTGGTCACATCGTCCTTCAAGCTCTCAAATGATACCCCGGATGGTGGTAGGCCAAGCCTGGGGATCTTTTGCTTGATTTCTGCTTCTAAATTACGAGGAACCAGTGGGTGGGGTCAGAGTAAAGTTACGTCCATAGCATATTTTAAGGTACACGTACTATACGGGTGGTGCTAAATGGGTAACAGCTTAGCAGTCTTGTATTGGAACAACGGTATATAGTGGCTCTATCGCCAATTGCGTTTGGAAAAATACTCTGAAATCATATCGAAACTCGAATTTTACCTGTTCCACTGCCTATCTCTGTCTGATTCCGGTTCAAAATTCATTAATTCGATTATGAAAATTCTATAAAGCCTTAAAGACTGTGAATATATTATTTAAAGATCTTGATATTTAATGGTCAACTCTCCTGAAAACTTAACTTTAAACTGCTACGTGTACTTTTTAGAGAAGAACGTTAACAATTTACATAAGAATTCATTAACACGATAGAATAAAATTAATGGCGTTAGATTTTATTTAAAGTTAATTATATGGTACTTCAACTCTGATTAAGTCTAAGGAAATGAGACTGACTACTGTTTATATGACTATATCATTTTTGTCTTCACCTGCCTAAATAATATTTGTGTTTTGAGAATATTTGTTGTGGGAATGTGTAATGGAAGTGTTACATGATCAGGAATAATTGCAAATTACGTCACTAATTTATAAAATTTTGTCTACGATTGTCGAATCGGGTGACAAAGTATTTAGTAATTATTTACAGAGAACGTGACCAAAAATATATATTAGGAAACGTGCTTGCTTCCTGCAAAAACGTATTTTACTGGTTATTTATACGTGTTTGTCGGGGGGGGGGTAACTGATGAAAAAATGAATATGCATTTGAAAAAGTATTAATTTATAGATTAATGTAGGGAGAGAGGTAAAAAGTGTCACGCATGCTTGAAATAACATGAGGTTTATTATAAACCGAAAATAAAATTCAAAATATGACCAACAGATGGCGCTTGTGTAATAAGAAAAGCAATAATTAGCTTAAATTATGTGAAAGTAAAGACGATGTTATTAAGAACAAATACTGAGCAACTTCCCGTCAGTCCTCAACAATAGCTGTAGTCAAAGGACAGTGATGTTAATAGCACTGTATAGAATATCTGTTTTTATGGTAAAATTTTATGCCTTAAAAAAGTTCCTTTAAGTATCCCATTCATGTTGGTTGATCAAATTAAACTTGTGATTTCAGATAACCTCAGAGCCAATAATCATAAGAAGTGATATCTGGGGGGCTGATGGAGAGATCAAGACTAAAATGACGGCTCAGCATACGATCATCACCAAATGACATTTACAAGAGATCTTTACACACGTATAACAATATGGTAGATTTATAGACTTCTAAAAAATCGTACTACCCATTCAGTATCAGACAGTCTTAGAGCAGGTCGCCAAATTCATTTAACTGTTAACTGTGATAAATCTCTCTCTAAACAGAGAATTGCGTCCCACCATTGGTTTAATCTATGGGTTAATTTCGGTTAGCCGTTAAGCGACTTTGGTTAGACCGGGCCTAATAATGATGAGATATGTGTGACATATCGGCCTACCTCTAACCCGTCACGCTAACAGTTAAAAAGCAGAATCACGTATTTCTTCCTATAAAATGGGTCCGATGTGGTAAATGCACAATAAACCGTGACCTTCTCGCTGTGCAATGGAGTTTGCATGAATGTTCTGGAATTTTCGGTAGTCCAGATTCTGCCTTTGAGTGAGTTAACAAACCCTCGGAATAGGTCTTCGTCTCTCCATAACCCTTTAAACAACCAATTCTCATATTCCCCTACGTTCTTAAAAGAGAAACTGTAACTGCACTGAGCTTCACAAAATCACCAGGTAACATAATAACGCTGTATTCTGTACAGATAGCATCAGAGGGCAGGCCTTAGGGCTGCCAAAACAGCAGTGTATGGAATGCCAGCACGATGCTCGACTCGAAGAGCGCTGATTTTCTCATGAAAAGGCCAAACCGCTACATTCTCCAATTGAACCTGAACAATCTGAAACATTAGCACTTGTAATCCATGGACTATTATAGGGCCCATCGTCTAAACAACCAGTGGCTTCGAACTTCAAAATCATTCTCCTAAGAACTTATTATCATAGGTTTTTACTCCTTCGAATACTTTTAAAATGGCGGTAGGATAGTACAGGTGCAATGCAACTTCACGATCAGTGTCGTTTCTGGTAACATTTACATTTCTGGGGCATCTGATTTCTCCAGTCTCTCATTAGATTTCATATTATACACGATTCACATGAAGCGTCACTGACGTATTGCTGCCAGCGCCATTTATTGGCATTTTCACTTTTTTGTGGTTATAATAAAACTCCATGTCATTTCAGGCATGTGTGCCAATTTTCACCTGTCTATTTTTTCAAATGTATACTGATTTTCTTAAAATCCGGTAATATTAATTTTATGTTGTTTCAGATTTTTTTAATCTTTAGTAATCATTATAGTAATGCGTTTCATTAATTATTATACGTATTGAAAAAAAACGTAAATGATATCATTTATTTCATTTTTTTAATTTCAAACACGGTACATATATTTTATTTTAGATTATTTGCTTAGTTCTAAGTATATTTTTATTTAAATGGAAATGAGGAATATTTAAAAGTATAACAATTTGATACAGAGAATGTAAAAATCAAGTTAATTAACTAAAACAAAATCATCTGGATATGTTTTCCTAAAGTATGGTATAAAGAATAAAATTCTTCTCAAACGACATACTCTGTCTAAATTTAAGTAAAATATAAGCTTTTTAACTGTAATTTGAAGAAAATATAATTAAGGCATCGGTTTATCATTATAAATTCTCATGGCAGGTTACCTATAAACGCGGTAATAAATAAATGAAGTTTATTAATGATACATTCTTAATTAGAGACTGCCATCTATTAACATTTAATTAATATGAATGATAGAGCAAGGCCGAAATATATCTTTAAACAACCATACTCCTTTAGAGTACGTATATCTAACTGGTAAAGTAACATTTCGAAGATAAATGGCCGCTCGTTAACCACAGATGTTTACGATTGAAAATTTCATAAAACTGACTATTTTAATTCAAACTTATAATATATGGTATTTCGAGATTAAACTTTGTACAAGGTAGAAATTTCCTCTCAAAATTAATGAAACCACTCCGCATCCATCATTAATCTAACTTCTTTTTCAGCGAGTACAGTCAATTGTACCGTTAAATTTTGAAAGTATTAAGATGTTGCCAGTATCGGAAAAGAAGAAATGGAACTTCATTTTTGAATGCATCCCACTTTGGTTAATATGTGCCTAGGAGATGAATGACTCGGATAAATTAAATACTACGACCGAGCCGGAATGAATTCATTTGCGTGATGAATAGGAATCAGAGCATGTGCAGTGGTTTTACTCAGTGAAGCACGTGACATATAAGCTTTACACATTTTATGTAGGATTTCAGCTATTTCAGAGTGTCTCAAGGCATTTTGATTGATTAATTTATAAAAAAGCGATTTTATCTTTAAAAAACACAAAAAATCGGGATTGTATTATAGGAATACGTTCCAAGATTATTTTAAGAAGTGCAATAGTAAAATAACGGAGGAAAATGTTTAAGAAAATTCGAAATCTAGATTTTGAATGTATTAAGAAAAGTTCAAAGTTATTTTATAGTTTTATACCCGTTTGATTACTTGTTTAAAGTAAAAGTAAAAACGAAATTTCCTTTTTGAATGTATCTTACTTCGGTTAATAAGTGCCTGTGACATGAATGACTTGGATAAATAAAATGCTTACACAACACATGGAATTAATTCATTCACGCACTGAGTAAGAACCAAAGAATGCGCAATTGTTTTACTGTGATGTATGTGACACCTTAGACTTCAGGATGATTTTAGGCACGACTCAAGAAAATCTACAATTTTGCAATTTAAACCTTAATGCATTTTGATTGATAAATTCATAAAATGGTTATTTTATCTTAAAATACCACCAAAACCTCCTGGTACATTATTAGAGTGAGTTCTCAGATTATTATAAGGGAGACCTGTATTTCTAGAATAATGGGATTATATTTTTTAATTTTTAAGTCCATATTTTAAGAGTTTTAAGAACTTCAGAGTAATTTTATAAATTTGCATACATTTAATGACTTGCCTATACCAAAAGTAGAAAAGAAATTTCATTTTTGAATTTATTTCACTTCAGTTAATATGTGACTGTGACATAATTGACTTGGATGAATGAAATACTTAATCAACACCCGTAATGAATGCGTTCAAATGTTGAATAAAAATCAAAGAATGTACAGTTATTTTACTGTGAAGTATGTGACACTTCAGACTTAAGAATTTTATGTACGACTAGAGGAAATCACGGGTTTCGCATTGTAGCCTTAGTGCATTTTGATTGATTAATTCCTAAAACAGCTATTTTACCGAAAATGCCACTAAAACGTCCTAGTATATCACAAAATTGAGTTCTAATATTATTGTAAGTGAAACCTGCATTACTAGAATAATGGAATTTTAATTTTCAAATTCAAAGTCCAGTATTTAATATCATTAGAAATTTCAGAGTAATTTCATAAATTGCTACATATTTAATGACTTGCTTATAGCAAAAGTAGGAAATAAGTTTCCATTTTGAATGAATATCACCTAAGGTAATAAGTGCCTGTGACATAAATGACTTGGATAAATAAAATACTTAAACAACACATGGAATTAATTCATTCACGCACTGAGTAAGAACCAAAGAATGCGCAATTTTTTTACTGTGACGAATGTGACACCTTAGACTTCAGGATTCTATGTACGACTCAAGGAAATCCAGAGTTTCTCAATTCAGGCCTTAATTCATTTTGCTTGATTAATTTATAAAATGGTTATTTTATCTTAAATTGTCACCAAAACTTCGTGGTACATTATAAGAGGGAGTTCTATTTTAAGAGCTTTAAAAACTTCAGAGTAATTTTATAAATTGATACACATTTACTGACTTGTTTATAGCAAAAGTAGAAACGAAATTTCTTTTTTGAACGAATCTCACTATGATTAATAATAAGTGCCTGTTACATGAAAGACTTGGATAAATAAAATACTTAAACAACAGCTGGAATTAATTCATTCACATGCTGAGTAAGAACCAAAGAATGTGCAATTTTCTACTGTGACGAATGTGACACCTTAGACTTAAGGATTTTAGATACGACCCAAGAAAATCTAGGATTTCGTAATTTAGGCCTAATGCATTTTGATTGATTAATTCATAAAATGGCTATTTTATCTTAAATACCAACAGAACTTCCTGGTACATTATAAGAGGCAAGTCTAAAATTATTATAATGCAGACTTGCATTTCTAGAATAATGGGATTATATTCTTTAAATTTGAAGTTCAGATTTTAAGAGCTTTAAAAACTTCAGAGTAATTTTATAAATTGATACACATTTAATGACTTGTTTATAGCAAAAGTAAAAACGAAATTTTTCTTTTTTGATAGAATCTCATTTCGATTAATAATAAGTGCTGTGACATGAAAGACTTGGATAAATAAAATACTTAAACAACATTTGGAATTAATTCATTCACGTGTTGATTAAGAACCAAAGAATGTGCAATTGTTTTACTGTGACGTATGTGACACCTTAGACTTAAGGAATTTAGGTACGACTCAAGAACATCTACGATTTTGCAATATACACCTTAATGCATTTTGATTGATTAATTCATAAAACTGCTATTTTATCTGAAATACCACCAAAACTTCCTGATACATTATAAGAGTCAAATCTAAAATTATTATAAGGGAGACCTGCATTTCTAGAATAATAGGATTATATTCTTTAAATTTGAAGTCCAGATTTTAAGAGCTTTAAAAATGTCAGAGTAATTTTATAAATCGATACACATTTAATGACTTACTTATAGCATAAGTAGAAAATAAATTTCTTTTTTGAACGAATCTGACTTCGGTTAATAATAAGTGCCTGTGACATGAATGACTTGGATAAATAAAATACTTAAACAACATTTAGAATTAATTCATGCACGTGTTGATTAAGAACCAAAGAATGTGCAATTGTTTTACTGTGACGTATGTGACACCTTAGACTTAAGGATTTTAGGTACGACTCAAGAAAATCTAGGATCTCACAATTTAGGCCTTAATGTATTTTGATTGTTTAATTCATAAAACGGCTATTTTATCTGAAATACCCCCAAAACTTCCTGATACATTATAAGAGTCAAGTCTAAAATTATTATAATGGAGACCTGCATTCTTAGAATAATAGGATTATATTCTTTAAGTTTGAATTTCAGATTTTAAGAGCTTTACAAACGTCAGAGTAATTTTATAAACTGATACATATTTAATGACTTGCTTATAGCAAAAGTAGAAACGAAATTTCTTTTTTTAATTAATCTCACTTTGGTTAATAAGTGACTGCGACATAATTGACTTCGATAAATGAAATACTTAAACAACAACCGTAATGCGTTCAAATGTTGAATAAAAAGCAAAGAATGCACAGTTATTTTACTGTGACGTATGTGATATTTTGTACTTGAGGATTTTATGTACGACTCGAGTAAATCTACGGTTTCATTATGAAGGCCTAATGCGTTTTGATTGAGTAATTTATGCAGCTGTTATTTCATATTCAAATACCAATAAAACGTCCTAGTATATTACGAGAGTATGTTCTAAAATTATTGTTATGGATATCTGTATTACTAGAATAATGGGGTTACAATTTTTTAATTCGAAGTCCAAATTTTGAGAGCATTAAAAAACATGATAGTAACTTTGTTGTTGTTATTATTTTTGATACCACTTGGTCAAACCAATCACGATTGTGTCATACTCTACTCGTATTTAGATAAAGGGATGTCTCTTTCGTTTTCTAACGAGCACCTCTAAGGTAAAAGTACGACTTTCTCTGAAGTTTGTCTCGTAATTTAGAAACAGGGACCAAGCAGAATATCCGTAGGTTAAACCTGCCACCCCTAGAGGTATTCATTAAGCACTTGGAGGACTTTGTGACCACGAACATATTACATGTACCACAGTGACCTTTAAAGAACACGGTGGATCTTCAACCGAATCCGCAACCCCCCAGTTAAGAAAGCGTTGTCTTTACCGATTGAGCTACTACGGATCAAAGTAATTTTGACTTGCTTATAGGAAAAGTAGGAACGAAATCTCTTCTTTGAATGAATATCATTTCTGTTAATACGTGCCTGTGAAATGAATGATATGGATGAATGAAATACTTAAACAACACCCGGAATTAATTCATTTAAGTGTTAAAGAAGAACTAAAGAATGCTAAGTTATTTTACTGTGACGTATGTAACAATTTAGACTTAAGGATTATATGTACGACTCGAGGAAATCTAGGGTTTCTGCAATATAGCCGTAATGCATTTTGATTGATTAGTTCATTAAACTGATATTTTATCTTAAAATACTAATAAAACTTCCTGGTATATTACAAGAGTATGTTCTAAGATTATTGTAATGGATATCTGTATTACTAGATTAATGGGGTTACAATTTTTTAATTCGAAGTCCAAATTTTGAGAGCATTAAAAAACATGATAGTAACTTTGTTGTTGTTATTATTTTTGATACAACTTGGTCAAACCAAGCACGATTGTGTTATATTCTACTTATATTAAGGCAAAGGGATGCGCCAATAGTTTTCTAACAAGCACCGGTAGGGTGCAAGTACGACTTTTGCTCAAGGGGGTTCTCATAATTTAGAAACAGGTACCAAGAAGAAGATCCATAGATTTGGCCTGTCATCCCCAGAGGTATTGATTGAGAATTTGGAGGGCTTTGGGACTACGAACATATTTTATGTACTTCAGTGATTTCAGATCTTCAGCCGAACTCTCAACCTTCCTGTTACGAGAGCGTTACTTTTGCCGACTGAGCTACTGCAGATGAGAGTACTTTTTACTTGCTTATAGTTAAAGTAGAAACATAATTTCTTTTTTAAATAAATTTCATTTCTGTTAATAAGTGACAGTGAAATTAATGATATGGATGAATGAAATACTTAAGCAACAACCAGAATGTATGCATTCACGTGTTGAATAAGAATTAAAGAATGCAGCAGTTATTTTACTGTGAGGTATGTGAGACTGCAGACTTAAAATTTTATGTACGACTCGAGGAATTCTAGTGTTTTGCAATGCAGCTTTAACCCTTTGAAGGTCACAAACACAAATTCTTTGGAATTTAATGAAATTAGTTTATAAATGTTATCTATGAACATCATGAATGTGAAATATATGAAAATTTTTCTAAACATTCCTTAGAGGGGAATACCTTATAGCACCTCCTATACCTTACACTGCTATACCCTCCTATGCCTGATAGGTTTATATTTTATAGGTATAGGAGGGTTTGAGAGAGAGTTAAACTAACAAACAGATCCCTTTGCACAGTGTGAATATAATACTTTTTAAAATTTTAATTATATCGGAAGAACAATAAATAAGTATCCTTAAAATAGTACAATAAATAAAAAGCTTAACAAATTGTACAATAAATAGCTTAACAAATAGTATAATAAATAAATAGTTTAACAAATATTACAATAAATAGCTTAACAAATAGTCCAATAAATAAATAGCTTAACAAATAGTACAATAAATAAATAACTTAACTAATAGTATAATAAATGAATAGTTTAACAAACAGTATAAAAATTAAAAAGATAACGCATAGTATAATAAATAAATAGCTTAAAAATAGTATAATAAATAAATAACTTAACAATTTATAAGTGTTGTTTGGTAGATACTTTTATTTTTCTCACTTATGATTTAAGTGAGACAAATCAAATTACTGACTTTCCAGGTAAGGGAAGTTTAATTACATATATTTCAAAAGAAAAAAAATTAAATATAGTGCTATCATATGTTAAGGTTTAAATTGTAAAAAACAAAAAAAAATCGAAAAAAATTTATGCATATGTCTCCAAAAAGTAAAAAAAAAAATTAAGATATTTAAGTGTGGTCTCACTACGAAACCACCGTCCGCTAAAGGGGTAATGCATTTTGATTGATTAATTCTCAAAACAATTATTTTATCGTAAAATACCAATAAAACTTCCTAGTATATTTCAAGATTGAGATATAAGATTTTTGTAAGAGGAATCTGCATTATTAGAATAATGTGATTACCTTTTTTAATTGGAAGTCCATATTTTGAGACCATTAAAAATCTGCAGAGTAATTGTATATATTGATACACATTTAATGATTTGTTTATATTAAAAGAAGAAACGAAATTTCTTTTTTGAATGAATCTCACTTCAGTTATAAAATACCTGTGACATAAATGACTTGGATGAATTAAATACTTAAACAACACGAGGAATGCATTCATTCCCGTGCTAGTAAGACCAAAGAATGAGCAGTTGTTTCACTGTAGTGTATGGGGCATTATAGATTTAAAGATTTTATGTACGACTCAAGAAAATTAAGGGTTTCGGAGTTTAGGCATTAATGCATTTTGATTAATTCAAAAAACTTCTATTTTATTAAAAGTACCACTAAAACTTCCTGGTATATTACAAAAGTGAGTTCTAAGACTATTATAAGGGAGACCTGCTTTACTAGAATATTACATTTTTTAAATTTAAAGTCCAGATGTTGAGAGCATTAAAAAAATCTTCAGAGTAATTTTTTAAATTGATACACATTTAATGACTTGTTTATATAAAAAGTAGAAACAAAATTTCTTTTTGAACGAATCTCTCTTCGGTTAATTGTGAATGTGAGATAAATGACTTGAATACAGGAAATACTTGAAGGACACCTGAAATGAATTTATTAATGTCTTACAAAAGAATCAGAGAACTCGGAGTGGTTTTACTGTGTAGCATGTATCACTTTATACTTAAATATTTTATATACGATTAAAGCATATCTAGGGTGTCGTGACATATTTGGTTAATTAATTTACAAAATGGCTATTTTATCTTACAATACCACTTTTTGTATATTACAAATATACGTTCTAAGATTATTGTAAGAAATATCTGCATTAGCAAAATAATTGGATTATTTTTCGATGTCCTGATTTTAAAAGCATTGAGAAAACGTCAGTAAATTTTTAAATTGATACGCATTTAAAGACTTGCTTATTGCAAAAGTAGAAACAAAATTTATATTTACAATGAATCTTACTTTGGATAATAAGTACCTGTGAAATAAATAATTTGGATGATTAAAATACTTCAACAACATAGGAACCAGAGATTGCGCAGTTGTTTTCTCTGTGAAATATGTGGCACACAAACATGAAACATTTTATATACTACTCAAGCTGATTCAAACTATCCCAATACAGACCTTTGTGCATTTTCAATAATAATTTATAAAAAGCTCATTTTATCTTAAAATACCATTCAATCCTTGGATGTCTATTACAGGAACTTATTCTAAGATTATTAGAAGGAAGACTTAAATTATTAATGGGAGAAAATAAAAAAAAAATCTAAATCCAGACTTTGAAACATTATGAAATCTTTCGAGTGATTTTATAATTTTATGCCCATTTTATGACTTAAAGTAGAAACAAAATTTTTGTTTTGAAAATGATCTTGCTTATGTTACTTACTGTCTATTAGATGGATATTTTGGAAAAATAAATACTTGAACAATTCCAAAATGAGTTCATTCAGGTATTGAATGGAAACTAGAGCATGCGCAGTGGTTTCAACCTGTGAAGCATGTCACATTTAAACCCTAAATATTTTAAACAAAATTAGTACCAATTCAGAGTGTCGTTGTGCAGAACTGAAAGGATGTCTTTTAGGATCCCAATGTTTTCTTAACATATAGCTAGAACGTCATGGTATGTTCCAGAAATAGTAAAAAATATTGATTATATTGAGATCATACATTAGGATATGTAAAATAGTAATATATATTTTTTAAAATATTATCTAAATTCTGATTTTGAAAAACTAAGAAAACTTTGCAATACTTATGTAATTCAATGAATTAATTATCGGAGTAATAGAAACGAAACATATATATATAATATATATATATATATATATATAGTATATATATATATATATATATATATATATATATATATATGTGTGTGTGTGTGTGTGTGTGTGTGTGTGTGTGTAAGTATATTTTAATATTGGTAACGCAGGACGAGGTTATAGCAGTCCTTCTTTTAGAACTTTAAAACGTGATATTACAAGTACAAGATTTGACATTATTATCCTCACGAGGTAACAGTTTCTCCCCCCCACACTGTAGCTTTTACACTAGTGCTACCACCAAGCACATATTAAGTGAATAGCATATTGGATTGCACATTAGCTACATAAATAAGTCCGCAGTACTTTACGTATTTTTATTAGCTGAACTTTACCCGAAGTACAATAAACTGTTGGAAAAATAATATAGTTCTGAAACATATATTTTTTTTCAATACGTCTTTGTACATATTGATTACGTAGGATGCTATGTCTGTAAAAAAAAACTATCTTACATAGAACAAGTCAACCCAGAGAACTTGTTACAACCTAACGAATATGGAGCAGTAGAATATATCCGTATATATAACAAGTACATGGATAATTTCGATCGTCTTTAGATGTAGATGAGTATTTACGAAACAGATTATCTGTATTACTGTTAGTCTCGCCGGACCTTTAGCTATCCGTACCGTTATCTATTCCTCTAATTCCATCCATCATCTTTGATGGCCCCACATATATCATTAGGGAAACCATTTTTATTTGTGTATGAAACGGTATTTGTTTCTTATCAAGAGATATAACCTATTAATTAAAATTCAATTATTAAACAACTATGAAGAAAAATTATTTCATTTCCCTATTGAAGAATTTTTTCAATGATTTAACTTAACTAGCAGACCTGACATTAAACTAATCTATGCATATGTCTCCTCTAAGGATAGCCGTATATTAATAAGGATTAAACATTTTAACCCTCTGACTGCTCAATTTGTAAACCGAGACGGATTTAAAAATTGAGTAGTTCTTTTTTATATTTTAAATCTATATATATTGAAGAATTGAAATACGCATTTTGTCTTTCTAAAATAGAATTTTCATATTGATTTTTATTATGAAAAACTAAGCTGTCAGAAAAACTAATTTAATATATTATTACA
>CM063510.1:81999602-82019602 GCA_032207245.1 Pardosa pseudoannulata | reverse complement strand
CAATGAGTTGATTTTGACCCTGTTATAATATCTTAAGTAAAACCTACTGATAAATATGTTCAAATATTTCTTTTTAAGTTATAGAAATAATTTCATTTCTTGAACAACAGGTAAAATGAAATTTCCCGTAAAGGTCATCGCTTATATTTTAAGAATATATCACATAAAACTTAAACACTTTGCGACTAAATAATAATTACCTATTAAAATTATATTATCTACCAATGAAAACACTTTTTTACGAGAGTCAGCAATCAATTTGAAGAAGCTATAATGAAAGTAATTTTATAGGTATGTTATTACATAAAAATCATGATTCTCTAAAAGACAGTAAACATTCGTACAATACTATGTTAATAATTTTACTGCACATACATCCTATAGTTTTGTTTGCTATTAAATAACTAACATATAGCCCGTCATATGACGGTATCAGTAAAATTTTTAATTTTCCAGGATCGTAAAGTACCCTATGAGGCAAGTAATAAAATGGTTTGATTTTGGCTGAGAATTATTTGGTACACGCTCACTAATTTGTGTATCTTTACTGACCGCATGTTAGTTGTCCATTTTAATTTATCTTGTAATATTAGGGACTTCAGAAGTTTTAATATTGTCACCTATTAAAATTATATTATCTACCAATGAAAACACTTTTTTATGAGAGTCAGCAATCAATTTGAAGAAGCTATAATGAAAGTAATTTAATAGGTATATTATTACATAAAAATCATGATTCTCTAAAAGACAGTAAACATTCGTACAATACTATGTTAATAATTTTGCTGCACATGCATCCTCTAGTTTTGTTTGCTATTAAATAACTAGAATATAGCCCGTCATATGACGGTATCAGTAAAATTTTTAATTTTCCAGAATCGTAAAGTACCCTATGAGGCAAGTAATAAAATGGTTTGATTTTGGCTCAGAATTATTTGGTACACGCTCACTAATTTGTGTATCTTTACTGACCGCATGTTAGTTGCCCACTTTAATTTATCTTATATTAGGGACTTCAGAGTTTTAATATTGACAATGATTATTTAGGGGTATATATGAAGAATGTTCAAAATTTAGAGAATCGATTGCAAACTGTGTGGTTATGTATAAAATACAATCATATAAACGAACAAACTTCTTAACTTTTAAAGATATATAACTTAAAAGCTAGACATTTATTAGTCCGTGAAATAGACTCCTAGAATTTTATGAAAAGAATTTGTTGTTAATACCGGTGATCAAATTTTCAAAATTGCAACCGATTGACAATTGATTGACAATTGCAACACAATTTGCAACCAAAAATAATCGATAATCAAATTTAAAATTATCACATATGTACCTAATCTATTATTTAATCCAAATATTAAAAAAAAAATATTGACGTAATATCTAAGTTCAGGTATAAATCGTATGAAAATAATGCGGACGATATTTAAATAATTTAAAATAAGCAATGATTCAAATAGATGGTTAAAGGAATGACGTCATAATGCGAGAAAATTGATAAATTTAATCGCCTGCTCTTAACAGGGTAAAATAGGGCTTGAAATAACGATATTAAACGCTCGAAAAGGGGGGAAGGGGTGGAATTCCAACGTTTTGAAGACGACAGTATTGTTTGCTGTGATATGAAGCATATTTATACCAATTTATTTTAGAATCGGATCAATAGTTTAGAGGATAAACTTTACTCAATTTTGCTAACCCTAACTCATCAAGAATCCAATGGATGCCTCTATCCATTCCAGGTCCAACCACTTCATAAATTCAATGACAGACGGATAGATAACTAGGGCTATTATTATATAAGGGATAATAAATTTATTAATGCTTTATTCTGCATCCCAGAAAGTAATTATTTTACAATACCAAGACAAATATTGACTATTAAGATATTTTCACTATATAAACATTTTAACCTGTTATCACTTTTACTAACAATATGTAGTAAAATTATAAAGTGCATGTTTTCGTAATATAAACATAACACAAAACAGTGTGAAATAAGTAACAGCATCTGATCAGTAAGATGTATGAACTCGAAGTAATTTCGGCGAGTTTTCATTCGTTGGTAATTTTACAATGTATAACCTCACATTTGTTTAACCTAATTAAAAAAAATATCTTCGGTACGCTGTAAATCATACAATAATTTCTACTTGCTTACTTCTCTATCATTCTAGCGACCTCTAATTATTTTTAGGACTACTATTTAGCCCATACTGCGGACTTATCGACTTTGTTATTACTAGAACATCCTACAGTTCAGGGTAAACAACAATAATCGATGATAAATTAGATTAACTTTCCGTAAAAGCATCAGAAATATGTACCAATCATGAGTTTCCCTTTTATGTATATTCTCAAACAATAAAATGAATGAATATTTTCCATTAATAAATCTATTAATATAGTTATTAACACTTTGACTGCCAAGCCAAAATTGCAAATGTTCACAACGGGGCCAAACTTTTTTTTTTGTTTAATTTGTATTTTTTCAACATAAAACTATATATAAAACAATATTTCAAAACAAACAATATTTTAAAACAAACTCTCTCTATTTATATATATTCCCTTTTTTGTTGCATGTTCCAAATATTTAATTTTTCATAAAACTTAGCTCATAAAATCGTCACATATACCAATTTGCGCAAACCACGTATACCTAACACATCGTAGGGAGCCCAACAATCAAACTCCAATACGATTTTCATGTAACTGATAACATCTTTGATAGCCATGGCCTGAAGTGTTAAAACACCATGGCTATCATATCGGATAGACAGTGTCTCAACGGAAATATCACTGGATATCACATATGATAGCCATGGCAGTCAAAGTGTTAATAAAGTTACACACAAACATATCTTTAAAAGTAACTTGTAACACGTGATTAGATTATTTAAATAGATAGATACATTTAACAAAAAGTGAAATAGATCGGAAAATGATTTTAAAATATATAAAAAATACTGTATATTATGTAATATGTTTTATCAATATCTCTTCGTAAATTATTGATATAATAAATTTTCGATTTTAAATTTATTTTATTCAATATTCACTAGTTAGGTAGATAGCTTTAAATGTAAACAAAAGTATAATGTCAGCAACTTCCTCCACATATACCTATATAAAAGAATTATGCTCATTGTCCATGTGTTACTACACCAAGTGACTCTCCATGGTTGAAAGGTTGTCCATCGCTGATTTAATTGGAAAACATTATTTCATTCGAATACACAAAATATCCTAGCCTTCTCGAGAATCGAACTGAAACGGAGGACATGAAAACCATTGTATTATAGGGTCGCTAATTTACTAACTTCATCAAAAATATATAAAACTACAGAGAAAGAAAATTATATATTCCTTGGAATAAATAAAACTGTATTATCATCTAATCTTGCCTTATACAAAACTAATGCGTGGATGGTTTAAATGCAAGGTTTTTAAATGCTTAAATAAAACAAATTTCAAACGTATAATTACTAAAAGATGAAATCTATTTTTAGTTTTAATTTATATTTGATAATCATAAAACTTTGCTGATAAAAGTAAATTTGACAGATTTATAATATAAACAAATCGAGAAGTTTTCCTTCACTGACTTGGTCTTGCGTTTTATGTTTATAGATGTAATCTATGCATTTTAAACGCAAATGAAAGAAAAACACTTCCAAGGGCTAAATGAGAAATATATTTAAATCATGATAATAAAGCAATTTTACACTTCTCTGATATATACATTTTGTTAAAAAATGGTTTTTTAAATGTTTTCTATTCAAGTAATACTGAAAGAAACTTTAATAGTAGGTCTTAACTAATTTAGTGTGAACCATACATGGTAAAAAGTAAACAAATAAATATCATATGATTGATAAATATCCTTTTTTCCCCTCAAATATTTCATTAGTATTTTCATACAAGTTTTATAAATGTTAGCAAATATTATACTTTTTTTATCTTAGTCGGAATATTTTTATGTATATAGATGTATTCTATGCATTTTAAACGCAAATGAAAGAAAAACACTTCCAAGGGCTAAATGAGAAAACTATTTAAATCTTGATAATAAAGCAATTTTGCACTTCTCTGATATATATATTTTGATAAAAATTGGTTTTTTAGATATTTTCTTTGCAAGTAATACTGAAAGAAACTTTAATAGTAGGTCTTAACTAATTTAGTATGAACCATACATGGTAAAAAGTAAACAAATAAATATCATATGATTGATAAATATCATTTTTCCCCTCAAATATTTCATTAGTATTTTCATACAAGTTTTATAAATGTTAGCAAATAATATACTTTTTTATCTTAGTCAAATATTTTTATGTATATAGATGTATTCTATGCATTTTAAACGCAAATGAAAGAAAAACACTTCCAAGGGCTAAATGAGAAATATATTTAAATCATGATAATAAAGCAGTTTAACACTTCTCTGATATATATATATTTTGATAAAAATTGGTTTTTAGATGTTCTCTATGCAAGTAATACTGAAGGAAACTTTAATAGTAGATCTTAACTAATTTAGTATGAACCATACATGGTAAAAAAGTAAACAAATAAATATCATATGATTGATAAATATCCTTTTTCCCCCTCAAATATTTCATTAGTATTTTCATACAAGTTTTATAAATGTTAGCAAATATTATACTTTTTTATCTAAGTCGGAATATGTTATGCATTCTAATATCATAGCTTTAATTTTCAGTAATACACTTATATGTAAATGTAATGATTTACACTATCTTGAAATGCTATATGTTATTTTTTAACTCTAAAATCATAACATCGTAATAAGTTTTATATAATGAATAAAGTGAATATATATCACATGATACCATCAGAAAGAAATTCTAAAAATAGGCTTTATTAACATAATTTTCAGTTATCTGCTTCTATTTGGTTTTGTTTTTAATTAATTCACGTTTTACTTCACATATAAACTATATGATTAACCGTAGGTTTAAACTGGGTAAAATTTAATGTAAGATTTTATTTTCAATTTAAATTTTAGAGGAAAATGGAGAAAAATGTGTTATATATTTAGGTATGCAAAATACTATAACTTACAGTAAATCTTTGAATTATTGTTTTCTAGAATTTATAACACTTTTACTAATTCTATACACAGGAGAACTGACTAATTTCATAAAATCTGGAGATTAAAATTTCTTATTCGTAGATGGTATAATATATTTTAAATAGTATATAATGAATTAAAACACTATCAATAATTTTAGTGCATTTTATTGCCACACAGATATCATAAAGAACATCCAATTTCAGTTATGTAAATATCTTATTATACACAAAAAATATATTCTACAATTATATGATGAAAACAAAAATATTACTTATGTATTAACATATTTGTTTAAAGAAGCATTGTGTAATGCATAAACTGTTCTATCTTACAGCTATGGCCACGTCCCAACAAACCCAGAAATGTGATTAATTTTGTTCATGGTACATTACCTGTGGAAGGACGCGTATGGCCTGACTTGACAAAGCAACTAGACGAGCTACTTTCCCGCTATCAACCATCTGCCAATAGAAGCAAAAAGGTTGTGGAATGCTTTGGCAGCAGCCCTCCTCCTGTGCATGAAAATAAGGTTTGTAAGTTCGATACTCGACCGTTAATGCTCGAGTGCAGCAAGTCTATGAATTATGGATACGACCAGGGAAAGCCATGCGTTTTTCTGGAATTCAACAACATAACGGATTGGGTGCCAGAAACTTATACATCTCGGGAGCTGGAAAACCTCGTTGACGTGACTGACAGAACTGTCTCGAACATGGTATATCTAGACTGCCAAGGAGATTCGCTGGTTGACAAAGAAAATATGGGCCGTATTCAATACACTCCAGACAGAGGATTTCCAACAAAATATTTTCCGTACCGTGGCCAGCCAGAATATATGTCACCACTGGTAGGAATAAGATTCACAAAACCGGCGATAGGTGTCGCTATCTCCGTAACGTGTAAACTGTGGGCTAAAAACATTAACCACACAGATGAAGCTGTACCCAGTGGGCAAATATCGTTCAATCTTCTGGTTGACTGAATGGAGCCCAGGTCGTACGGTGAATTCGGTTCCGAAGATAGCATTTTACAGACAGTCTTGGATACAATTGATCTCTGCAGAAAAATAACTCCGATCATTAAGTTTTGTACGCAATTGTTTCCGCTAAATGTGAAAAGTGAATTCCCGCAAGTTGTATGCTCGGACGTGCTTCAACTGTGCCAAACTCGATTGTAGCTACAGTAAGAAAGTATGTCTGTTTAATCGTTTGATTTTTCCAGTGTTTTTGGTGTTTTATTGGTGTCAGCGAAAAGCAAATAACAAAGAGCGGTGAATTGTTTCTAAATGCATAGATTTCATTGGCACTTGAATCGAACACTTTGTGGAATTTTGTTGTCTTTGAGTCAGACAAAATGATGTAGGTTATCCAGTTTGTTGCACACTTCTTTAGGTATCTGCGAAGCATATATTACCAAATATTAAAGCAGATTTTGTTAAGAGTTAAAAATAATATCCTTGGATATCCACACTTTTCCTTTAAGCAAAAATTGAAAGATTTATGTGAATACGTCTAAACAATGAATTAAAAAGAACTTAAACAACCACAAAATGTTCAAAGTGAAACATAAGGATAGTTGAATTCTGAAAGAGCTCATGTTGAATATCGTCATATGAATATATGACATGTATGTTTTTAACTTGTTACACGTACTTATTTTCCACGTGCCGAATTTTCTCGGCATTTAACTGTTACACTTCAGTTTTGAATTGTATTCTAACTACATGCTGGATTTTTAAATATTTATTTTAAAAGTTATCAATCTTATATTTTATTCCACTTGGAAAAGAAGCAAAGAAAAGTAATGAGTTGTTAAACTTAATGATGCTTAAATAATAAATCTAATATTTGATAAAATATCTATCAATGCTTAACTATTTACAAATTTATTTAAACAAAATTATTAGTTTCGCAATTTTTTTTACTTCGATATAAAACCTTTGCAAAATTTATCACAAATTATATGTTATAATACGACGTATTTTTTTTAAATTTTGAAATGAATTATACTTTTATTTAAAGATTTTAAAAATGTAATTTAAGAGTTTTACACACCAGTCTGTCGTTTAATTGTATTAAAATTACTTAATATCGTTTAATCATTGTAGTTAATATTAATCTGAAATAATCTGCTAAAGATGATGCAGATTTATGTGTAATATTTGAAAATACATGGGTTAATGTGACTCAATCCAGTGTATAAATTAAGCAGAAATATCTTGGTTTCTGTGATGTATAAAATTGCTCGTATAATCCAATCACGAAACCAAAAGAGCAAAAAATGGCTTTATATATCCGATCGATGTGTACTTTACACTAGTTTTAAAGCTATTTTATTGTGTTGTATCGAAAAGAAATGGTAGCGCTTTCTGACACCTGCTTTGCTCAAGAAAGACTATCAGACACATTGATGATGGTTATAAGTATGAAATATTTTATTAGAAAATTACTTAACAATTTGCTTCCACATTTTTGAATAAACCTAGTTAACAAATTTTGATAAATTTTTCTAAAAGGACCAAAAAGAAAAAAAAAGTGTTAAAGAAAATATTTTACACTGATATTAGTTATGTTTCATTGTATATGTCTAAAATGTACGAAAACAATTGCATAAATATTTATATTTGTTTCAAATTTACAAATATAGTTACTAGTTGTGCATAAAACCATTTTATCTCACATGTTGTCATTTAGAAGCAATGTAAATAAATTTATTATTGTAAAAAGTAATTTATATATATACACGTAAAAAAATGTTTCTTGTTTATGGAAATTCCATAAACATTAATAAATCTGTGATTGCTTTGAAACGTGTAATAGCAAAATTTTACTTCATTTACTTGCTAGAAAATATTATCAATATTGGTAAATAAATGATTGTTGATAGATTATAAACCTGGAAACTTTTACGTTAATATGAAATCAATTCATTTGATACAAATATATTTGGTATAATTGTATAATACTATTGAATATTGTAAATTAAATGTATTATAATATAATTAATGGAATGATTCTCATAAATATGTAGAACACTTTATCAGATTATAAAATATTTTATGCGAATGCCTAAGGCATGGAAAAATAATCTCATAGATTTTCAAATTTTATTTCTAACTTGCATGCAAAATTTAAATAAAAACGGTGTGCCTGATTTTAACGTTGCATATAAAGACATAAACTTACTATTAACATTGCTTTAAATAAAATATCATTCTTATGATGTATGCTTCTATTTTGAACAGCTTCCATTGACACATTAAAATTTTAAAGAAAGAGTTTTCTGTCGATTATTATTACACTGTATGTATTTAACCCTTAAATTGGCTAAGTCTGGCTGCTACACCGGACATGTATACTTATAACTACTATATAACATAATTGTCAGTGTTCGCCCCAGTGGACATTAATTATCTCAAAAATGGAAAATGATATATATATTTTTTGTTTATTTTACAGTGATCCCAATATCTATAAAAACATGGAATATAACAGAAATTAAAAAATATTTGAAAAACATGTTGTCAAATTAAGGGTTAAAAGACGATTCGTAAACCATGTTCTCCTTAAATAATTAGTAGCTAACAATATTTAAAACTAAATATTGTTTTAAAAAGCATTAAAACTTATTTTATATAGATTTTACAGACATAAAAATTTTAAATTTTTGTTTAATAATGAATTAATATATGAATAAAAATATAATACAAATTGATATAAATCATTTGATTCACTGAGATGTAATTAAAAAATTAAAGCCTTAAAAATGTATAATCTAATATGATTTATAGTTTCTTCGAAAAATTTTAATCAGTTGTGAAATACATTATACCCGATTTAAATCGTATAAAAATCATCCGTATATGAAATTTTAAAAATTAAATATTTTCTGTAAATGCATACCTTTAAATTAAAGTTATGTATTGTATTTAATACGTGTTGAAGCATTAATACCAAATCTATAATCGTTAAAAATCTTCTAAGGTTTTCACGGAAAAATAATTGTGATACAAAGAGAGTAGCAAACCTAATAGATTAATTGCATTGTGTATATTGATAAAATATGTGTGAATTATAAAAAATAAAAAAGCATATTTATTTCAATTCATAATATTATGAGTTGAACAATTAATTTAATTACAGTTAGCTTCCATATTTTTCCTCATAATTAACATGTCAAATATTATATCTTAAGTTTAATGTATCTGTAGTAATTTTCCAAGTTTCAAATTTTTTACATTTGTTCTAAGATACTGATTGTACATTTGTCAAATATGATACGACTAATGTTCTGGTTCAAAAATTTTAATTTCCTGTGAAATGTAATTGTATAGTTAAAAAGAATTGTATTTTATCAAATATATTGTTATAGTCATTATATTCTAATGTAAATACATCTGCACTGTTTTCATGTTTTATGAAAGATGTATTTTTGTTGTCCTCAACATTTGTTTTCTGATAATAGATTTGAAAATGTGCAAATAGACTATTGTCATCTTATGCACAAGGTTTAAGCTGATTGAACTGCAGGATTTCTTTCACAGTGTATTAAGGATAATTTTGAATTGAGATGATTTACGCCAATGCTTCACAAATGTTATGAATGATCCCAGAATTATGTAAGCAAAGCTAAGGAAAGTATGTCATTGTTTTAAGGTGGCAGTGGACTTTTGAAATGTAATTGGATTTTTTAAAATTCATTTACCCGAAAACTATATATTTTAGATGTTATTAGCAATATATTTATTTAACAGTAAGGGAAATATCACCGTAAAGTATAAATTATTTTAAGCATTAATTATTATTATTGGTATAAAAATGAAATTCATCGTACATACTTAAATTGCAATATTTCTTTCATAATGCATTAAAGATAATTTTTCATTGAGATAATTACCGTCTATGTTTTACAAAATGTAATGAGAAATCTCAAAATTATGTACGTGTTGCTAAGAAATGTATGGAATCGTTTTAAGGTGGCAGTAAACTTTTAAATCAACTTAAAAATCGTCTTTTTTTAGATGTTATTAGCAATGTATTTATCTAGCAGCAAGGCAAATTTCAAAATTCACAATCAATTGGTTTAAGAGTTTTGAATTATTGTTCTTATAAAAATAAATTTATCGTTAATGATACATTTAGAATTCCGTTCACACAAAATGTATTTTTATTTCTCACATACAACTTTGATCTTATAATAAAATTAATTTATCATCATAAGAATTGAAATAACAATATTGAATATTCATAGTAAAAGCAATTACTCTTCTCAAATTCTTATTATTTTTTATATAGATATTACAGTTGTTTTAACAAGAAAATTCACAGATTTTGCTTTTTAAAATGGATTATTTTAACTCATTTTTCGTGAGGGAGACACCGGCCAACATTTGTTTATTTCAGTAAAGCCTTGAAGTTCTTACTTGTTCATAATACCCTATTAACATCAGACTTATCATAGCTGACAGCCAATGCGTTAACTTCTTTTAAATTTCTAAGCTGCAAAGTAAATAGTTGATAAATTCAAATGTTTATGACAGTTCCATCTATACCTTTCATACAATAAATTATTCATATACAATAATTATAAAAAATGCTTGAAATACTTATTACTAGGAGTTATATTGCATGCTCTTTTAATAATTATATTGATCAGCCTTTAATAGATATGAAATCGCTATTTAGATTCCCCAGATATAAACGACAATTTAGTTCAGATGAAATCTCTATTTATTTTCCCCAGATATAAACGACAATTTAGTTCAGATGAAATCTCTATTTATTTTCCCCAGATATAAACGACAATTTAGTTCATATGAAATCGATATTTATTTTCCCCAGATATAAACGATAATTTAGTTCATATGGAATCGCTCTTTATTTTAAACAGATATAAAGGACAATTTAGTTCATATGAAATCGATATTTATATTCCCAGATATAAACGACATTTTAGTTCATATGGAATCGTTATTTATTTTAAACAGATATAAAGGACAATTTAGTTCATATGAAGTCGATATTTATATTCCCCAGATATAAACGACAATTTAGTTCATATGAAATCGGTATTTATTTTCCTCAGATATAAAAGACAATTTAGTTCATATATCAGTTATTCAAAAGTCCATTGCTCCCTTATGGGAGGAAGATTACACTAATATTGTTCCGTTAGCTCAATAAATGAAACTATTCAGAAAGTATGTAACACATTTCATAAAATTTGCATTTATATTATATTTCCATATTTGATTGTAAAATATGTAATCTTTGGGATATAATCTTTCACAAATGATTATTTTTAATTAATCATTATTTTGTTTGATTAACCATAATTTAAAGTTTTAAAAGTATGATGGCAAAGAAATGTATTACTTCAAAGTGTTTTATGAGTTTCCACAACTTTTTATTAAATATGTAAGTAACTTCAACTGCATTCCAAAATGGTGTATTTTTTAGAACATGAATATATACTCATATATGTACACGCATCACGTGGATATATATGTGTTAAAGTATACATATATAATGCGATTTATACATATATTTGTATATATTGGTTTGTAAATACTGAATTTGTTCAAAAATGTTAAATAACACTGTATGTTAAAATCTAGAGCATAAGATGACAAAATATTTTGCCTGAAATTTCTCATCAGGCTTTAGAATCTGCTCACTGAGCTAAGCTTTATGTCGTTCTGTGTAACTAAGTTGAAATTTTCGAAAAATAAAGTTAAACTTCACAATAAGTTTTGATTCTTGTTTCTTTCTTTATTTTTGCAGGCATTTAACACTTATTGTTCAGTTTATATATCTTTATATGTATGAAAGAATGTAAACTGTTGTTTCAGTAGATAAAATTATCTTCACTAATTTATATCTTATTTATTTTAATCTCAATTTTAAATTGCTATCTTACATTACTTCATACTAAATAAAGCTTCAAACATTTACAGATCCATAGTTTAGTCTAATAATAATGTGACTGAAAGATTTATAACTCACCGGGGCATTTCATGCGTTAACGTGTGATTAAAAGGTCACTGACCACAAAAAATAGGTAACAACAGAATGTTCACATGCAATGCAGTTCTTACACGCAATACATGTTTTTTCGTCATTTACCCAAATCGAACGAAAACTTTAATTCTGTATGTATTTTATTCATCCTTATTTATAGAAAGGTATTATTAACTTTTTACTGCAATAAATGTTTCGTGCAACTATGGTATGGTCTATAAAATTAAATTGCAATCAAAAATGAGTAAAAAATTATTATATTATTCAAAAGGAGAATTACTTTTTGAAGTTATTTTAATATAAAATATTTTTGTATTCGGTATTTTATTGTATAATGCTTCATCAACTTTTTATTTTGATCTATAAAATATATGGATTTAATGTACATTCCTATTTAAATGTAAGTTTTAATTCTTTACTAAGAACAATGATGAAAAAGAAGCAAATATTTCGGAAATTTAATTCTGATGGTGTATTAATTTTATAATTAGCGTAAGAAAGTTTCGTAGATATATTTCGGTAGGTGATAAATTAAGGAAACAGTGGACCTTTAGAGCGATCATTTTTTCTTTTAAATGAGTTTCCTTGAAAATTGGCTATATTATAAGTAGTATTGATACATAAATATTTAAAAATTTGAAGGCAAAATATTAATTAGTTTTGGAGTTATTAAGTATTAATTGTTTCATAATTAGCTTAATTGAAAACGATCCAGACGCATCAATTTTGCATAAAATTTGGTAAAAAATTTTAAGTATACCTTATAGACTTTACAAAAAATGTAGTTTTTTTCATAAGCATTCATAGAGAATATAAAGAGAAAAAGTAATTATTATGATGATTCCCATATTTTGCAGAATAAACAGCTATAGCGGTTAATTAAAATGCATAATTAACATATTATATGCTTCGAAACATACCCGTTTCAACAAGACTTTATTTTATAAACTGTAAAGTAAATAATACTGGAATTTCAGAGACAATGATCTATTTTCAATGCGCCTGGAGTACTTTAAGCTATAGTAATGCATGAAAACTTTACTGAGTAAACAGCATTTGAAGTTATTATAGCTATAAATCACAAAATATCAATTATTAAAAACTACATAAGAGATGAATATTATTTAACTTAGATGTATTAGATTGCACATTAAAAATTAAATAAGTGAAAACTGTAAGAAAATAATATTTTGACGTATGGTGGACATTCCACCATTATCAGCAAAAATATATTTGCGTATAAATTTGTATATATATTGATACAATTCTATATTTTAGAAGATATATATAAAAAGAAATCAATAAAAACATTATTAAAATCACATTTAAGCTGGAGATTTTGTGTAAGTCAAAAAAGTATTAAAACAGTCAGTATAACTATCTGACTAAATGACCTATCAAGACTTAAGAATTAAACAAAAAAAACAGAATTGGTGGTAAATAATATATTTTGTAAGTATAATTTGTTATTTTTTTCAAACTATGCTGATTTAATAATTATTTTGCTGTAAGATATATTTTCGCATAAATAACAGATAAGAGTCAAAAGAAAAAATGCCACAAAAATAAATCTAAAAAAAGGTAGGAGAGCAACCGATTTTTACCGAAGTAAAAAAAAAATGCAATTAAAACAAAAAAAGAAAGATTAAAACAGGATGGCATTAGAAATTTTCCAACCTGAAAACACTGAGGATTATAAAGTTATTCACTAAAGACTGTGAAATTTTAAATAAAATCTAAGGCAATAAAGTCAAAACTGACTACAAATCAAAACTTAACAACTACTCTGTTTCTCATACTAATCTTACTCTGTAGAGATCATAAAATCTTTGTTTTACTTACATACCAAAGAGAAGACATAAATAGAAACTAACTGTCCAGCGTCAGATTTCGTATTATAAAGCTTCTATTTTTTGTGTTTTTTATACCTATAATTTTTTTAGCAACAGTGTTAATTTTAAATTTCTACACTGAAGACTAAAGAGAAAGATTAAAACAGGACGGCATTAGAAATTTTCTAACCTGAAAACACTGAGGATAATAAAGTTATTCACTAAAGACTGTGAAATTTTAAATAAAATCTAAGGCAATAAAGTCAGAAACTGACTACAAATCAAAACTTAACAACTATTCTGTTTCTCATACTAATCTTATTCTGTAGAGATCATAAAATCTTTGTTTTACTTCCATACCAAAGAGAAGACATAAATAGAAACTAACTGTCCAGCATCAGGTTTCGTATTATAAAGCTTCTATTTTTTGTGTTTTTTATTCGTATAATTTCTTTAGCAACAGTGTTAATTTTAAATTTCTACACTGAAGACTAAAAAAAAGGATTAAAACAGGACGGCATTAGAAATTTTCTAACCTGAAAACACTGAGGATTATAAAGTTATTCAATAAAGATTGTGAAATTTTAAATAAAATCTAAGGCAATAAAGTCAAAAACTGACTACAAATCAAAACTTAACAACTATTCTGTTTCTCATACTAATCTTATTCTGTAGATATCATAAAATCTTTGCTTTACTTCCATACCAAAGAAAAGACATAAATGAAAACTAACTTTCCAGCTTCAGGTTTCGTATTATAAAGCTGCTATTTTTTGTGTTTTTTTATCCGTATAATTTATTTAGCAACAGTGTTAATTTTATATTTCTACACTTAAGACTAATTTCCATTAATGCATAAGAGCTTTTAAAAATTTTCCTGTTAATGTCATTGAGAGGGTTTTTAGAATAAGTGTACAAGATGGCAGATGCTATGTTTTAATTAATTTGTGTTTTATTCTTCTTATCTGTGATCTAATTTCAAACTATTACATTTATGCATGCATAACGTCTACTCTAATTTTTTATAAGAAAATCTTGTGAAAATTTGTAAGTCATATATGGCACGCACCATAAATTTGCATGGAATTAACTTTCTTCACCAGGTATTAACCAATTGTTAGATCACCAAAAAATAATGATTCTCAACTCTTTTAATATCATTGTTGAGACAAATCTACATTATCAGTCCTTAATCCTAAGAATTAACCCTCTAAGTGGTTCGCACGTACAATTCCGCGAAACCGATGATGTCCTCAAAGACTTTCTCACGTACAATTTTGGATGTACAAAAACGCTCCGAAAATGGATATAATGCACATTTCTGCTAGTGCTTTAAACCGTGCAATTTTGATGTAGGAGGGTCAGGTCGATTATGTAGTAACTGCACCCCTCTTTGACTAACATTTATTGAGAGATGCACCCCTACTCCCTGAGCCACAAAGACGCCAATAGCTTTTCGTGTCTTTGTAAATCTCTATTTCGAAGTATTTCGTTTGCGGAAATAGATGTATGTCTAATTGCACCACTTGATTATCTTGGATGACTTTCGTAATAAAAATACAAATAAGTCTCTCAAAGAATATTTTTATTTGTACTTTTAAAATCCTTTATTTATTATGGGATGATCTTCAAGACTTGAAGAGCTTTATGTGTATTGAAAATTAACAATCTATAATATTTATTTATATATCTATTTATAACCGGAAAATAAAGGGACTATAACGAGGGTGGGTTTCCCGTATTCCATTCTAGTCGACTAAGGGTGAAGTAAAAAATCATAGCACGCTTTGGCCACTGGCACGGTAAACCTTTAGAGTATTTTTGGAGACTTTTTCCTCGATGCGTTTCACTCGGAGAGTTAAAGAATCATAAATGATAGTTTTGTATCATACAGAAGCAAATTCCATGTCTTGTGGGGATGTAGGATTGGTTTGATTTGAAACTTCACGGTCTACTTTTTGCAGCAGGAGGGTTAATGAGGCCGGGACCTTCTGCTTAAAGCCGATTTTGAAAGGCTACGAACATCCATGCCACAGTAGGATTCAAACCCTGGTACCGACTTCCAGCACACTAACCATTCAGCCATTGCTCGGATTGTGGAGATCTAGAGTGATTAATCTAAATTTCAAAATTGTCTGCGATATAAGATTAAATACAATATATCCCGAACTAATTGTTCCCTTGTGTAAAATACGGTGGTAATTTATACTAATATTGTAATACTCTCAAAAAACATTTACGATCCCCATTCCCAACCTCCAAAAAAATGAGTGAAGTCAGACCTGTAGTTAGTCAAACACCATTGCTAAAATTGGTTTTATAAAACTTCCTAGAACGTATTATGCAAGAAATACCACATTAATAAATATTGGTAGTCTTCTTAACGAGCTTAACGCTTAATCGGATCAGGGATTAACTAGCTGCGAAACATTTAAGCATAAATGTAAAGAAATATAGAAAAAAAATATTGAAAATTATGTTAATTTTAGATATGGCTATATTCTATTTCGAAACAAAGATATCGGCTTCTTATGTGAATGTGTCTTAGCCCTCGTGTTGCAAAAAGTAGACCGTAGCACTCCATACCAAACCAACCAAACCAACCTCTGTGGAGATGATGCTTTAAAAAATAGCGAAATTAGCCAGTAAGTCGCCGATTTAATAGACTTTAGCAGGAATAACAAAAGACTGTATTTTTTAAACATCCCTACAAATGGTATGTAAAATTATTGTGATAAACTGTCACATTGATATTCAATTATTCATCCACCATTGCTCGATTGAATTTGAAATTTTTCCTCATTCTTTAGCTTTATAAAGATATCTAAAGTCTATTATTTATAAAATACCATAATAATATTAATTCTAGTTTTTTAACGGGCTTAACGCTTAATTGGAGTATTGATTAACTAGCCGCAATAAAGTTAAGTACAAAGGTAAGAAATATAGAAAAAATATTGAAAATTATGTTAATTATAGATATGGCTATATTCTATTTCGAAACAAAGACATCGACTTTCTCTGTGGATGTGTGTTAACTCTCGTGTTGCAAAAAGTAGAATGTAGCACTCCATACCAAACCAACCAAACCAACCTCTGTGGATATGATGCTTTAAAAAATAGCGAAATTAACCAGTGAGTCGCCGATTTAATAGACTTTAGCAGGAATAACAAAACACTGAATTTTTTAAACATCCCTACAAATGGTATGTAAAATTAATGTGATAAATTGTCACATTTGATATTCAATTATTCAACCACCATTGCTCCATTGAATTTTTTCATCATTCTTTAGCTTTATAAAGATATCTAAAATCTATTATTCATAAAATACCACATTAATAAACATTGTAGTCTTTTCAACAGTTTTAAAGAGTAATCTTATCATTGATTAACTAGCCGCAATAAATATAAGTACAAAGGTAAAGAAATAAAAGAAAAATATTGAAAATGATATTGATTTTAGATATGTCTTTATTCTATTTCGAAACAAAGGCATCGGCTTCCTCTGTGGATGTGATGTTTTAAAAAATGGCGAAATTAACCCGTGAGTAGTAGATTTAATTGACTTCAGCTGCAATAATAAAAGACTGTATTTTTTAAACATCCCTACAAATTGTATGTAAAATTATTGTGATAAATTGTCACATTTAATATTCAATTATTCAACCACCATTGCTCAATTGAATTTGAATTTTTTTCCTCATTCTTTAGCTTTATAAAGATATCAAGAATCTATTATTCATAAAATACCACATTAATAAATATTGTAGTCTTTTCAACAGTTTTAAAGAGTAGTCGTATCATTGATTAACTAGCCGCAATAACTATAAGTACAAAGGTAAAGAAATAAAAGAAAAAATATTGAAAATTATGTTGATTTTAGATATGGCTTTATTCTATTTCGAAACAAAGGCATCGGCTTCCTCTGTGGATGTGATGTTTTAAAAAATGACGAAATTACCCAGTGAGTCTCCTATTTAATAGACTTCAACAGGAATAACAAAAGACTGAATTTTTTAAACATCCCTACAAATGGCATGTAAAATTATTGTTATAAATTGTCACATTTAATATTCAATTATTCAACCGCCATTGCGCAATTGAATTTTTTCCTCATTCTTTAGCTTTATAAAGATATCTAAAATCTATTATTCATAAAATACCACAATAATATATATTCTAGTTTTTTAACGGGCTTAAATCTTAATCGAAGTATTGATTAACTAGCCGCAATAAAGTTAAGTACAAAGGTAAAGAAATAAATGAAAAAATATTGAAAATTATGTTAATTTTAGATACGGCTCTATTCTATTTCGAAACAAAGGCATCGGCTTTCTCTGTGGATGTGATATTTAAAAAAAGGGCGAAATTAACCCGTGAGTCGCCGATTTAATAGACTTCAACAGGAATAACAAAAGTCTGTATTTTTTAAACATCCTTACAAATGGTATGTAAAATTATTGTGATAAATTGTCAAAATTTAAATTCAATTATTCAACCACCATTGCTCAATTGAATTTAAATTTTTTCCCCATTCTTTACCTTTTTAACCCTTTAAAGATCACTCATACAAATTTATTGGGGTTGAATGAAATTAGTTTATAAATGGTATCTATGAACTTT
This sequence comes from Pardosa pseudoannulata, assembly GCA_032207245.1. Lineage (NCBI taxonomy): Eukaryota > Metazoa > Arthropoda > Arachnida > Araneae > Lycosidae > Pardosa > Pardosa pseudoannulata. Next base: position 82,001,015 of record CM063510.1, on the reverse strand, counting down.
ATAAAGATAAATGCATAGTTTTTTTTACATTTCTTAAGGGGTGGGGTGGAATTTGAGGGGTGTTTAAAGTGCAAAACCCTTGTACGGAGTAAAAATACTTTTATAAAGGTTTAATTATTCTGGGAAAACAATGATAATAATAAATACTGTATAATAAAGGAAAAACGAAACAATATACAGCCGAAGTCCGCATCGTAAAGCGCTTCTTCTTGGTACCGGAATTCGTGGGTTCAAATCCCACTGCAAGCATAGACGTTCGTAGCCGTTCGGAATCGGCTTTAAGCTGTAGGTGTAGGTCTGATTAGCCATCGTGTTGCAAAATAGTAAACCGTAGCGCTCCAAACCAAACAAACAATTTATAAGTGTTGTTTAGATAGAAATATTTTATTTGGTGTTATAAGTGGAAAAAACATATTACTGATTTTTCCAGGTAAAGTAAGTTTAACCACATATATTTCAAATGAAATATGGAGCTCTTGTTTACTCTTTGCTGTGAGTAGGAAATGTCATAGATATATACAAGACCTAAAAGTGACATCGTATGTCTTTCAAAATAAGAGAAAGAATTTAACATGTGGTTTCGTTCCGAAACCACTGTCCGTTAAAGGGATAAAGATATCTAGAACCTATTATGAATAAAGTAACACATTAATAAATATTGTAGTCTTTTTAAAAGGCTTAAAGCGTAATCGTATCATCGAATAAATAGCCGCAATAAATATAAGTACAAAAGTAAAGAAATAAAGGAAAAATATGTTAAATTTAGACGTGGCTTTATTTTATTTCGAAACAAAGGCATAGGTTTCCTCTATGAATGTGATGCTTTAAAAAATAGCGAAATTAACCAGTGAGTCGCCTTTTTAATAGACTTCAGTAGAAATAAAAAAGGACTGAATTTTTTAAACATCCCTACATATGGTATGTAAAGCTACTGCAATAAATTGACACTTTAATGAAATATACTTTAAGTAAAGTGAATTTTAATCAATTAGTAAATATTTTTTTTTCAATTTCCTTTTAAAGAGGAATTTTACTTAACTCCGAAAATATTTGGAAGGTTCATAGGGTGTCTACAAATAATTCAATAATCTACTTAAGTTTTATTGATTTTACCCGACATTAATTCTTTTTTATTCTACTGGTTCTCATTTAAGGTGGATTTGCCGTTGAGAACAATTAATCGAAAGACATGTTTTCAGTTTTTTAATTATCTTTGATTTAAGTTATTTAAAAGTAAATGAAAGAAGTATTACAATGAAGGTTGTAATATATATTCTGAATACTACATTCTAATATATTTTCTGTCACTTTAATTATGACAGGTTTTACTGAAGATAATTCTTTTGAATCTGGAAATCAAGAACAATATTAACACATGCAACTATTCGTATCACTGACGAATATATACATTTC
>CM063510.1:81984602-81997102 GCA_032207245.1 Pardosa pseudoannulata | reverse complement strand
AATAAAAATAGTTCATACTTACCTAAATTTACTGAAAATAATAAAATGATGATTACTAAATATAATGAAATGTGTATTTTGCTTATGCATTGTAACAGAAAAAATAACTAAAATGTGGAGAACAAATCTGTTTTTATTTTAAATTAAGAGTTCCATTATGCATAATAGCATTTAAAAATTTTTAAATATAACAAGAATCATTTTATGCATGTAATTTATTTTATTGAACAAATTTACAAACTCTTTCAATGGTATTGTACAGTTCTGATTATTCAATGTGGAATATTTTGACTTTGCATATTCCTTTCAAGTTTCTCATTCCTACTTATAAATCCGTTTTTTCTATGGTGATAAGAAATTATTTATCAGTAGGTTAATAATGCTATTGATTACACTTCAAAACATTACCAGTATCTGTTGCGACGAATCCTATATGATTTCTATGTTAAGCGATGCCTGCTAAGATTGTATCCACTTGAGGATGATAGCTGCAAAACTCATTGATGCAATATATTCTGCGCAAAATATATCCTCCTAAGTAATCAATGAGTTCTAATTGAAATTAAATGCTCAAATTACAATTCATACAGTAGAAGTTCAGTAGCAGTAATTCTTTATTAGTAGGTTAAAATTCTATTGATTACACTTCAAAACATTGCCAGTATCTTTATGAGTCGAATCCTGTATGACATGTATGTTAAGCGAAGTCTGCTAAGATTGTATCCACTTGAAGATGATATCTGCAAAAATCATTGATGCAATATATTCTGAGCAATATATATCTTCCTAAGGAATCAATGAGTTCTAATTGAAATTAAATGCTCAAATTACAATTCATACAGTAGAAGTTCAGCACCCAGTAATTCTTTATTAGTAGGTTAATAATGCTATTGACTACCCTACAAAACATTGCCAGTATCTGTTGAGTCGAATCGTATATGATTTATATGTTAAGCGATATCTGCTAAGATTGTGTCCACTTGAGGATGATAGCTACAAAAATCATTGATGCAATACATTCTGTTCAAAATATATCTTCTAAGGAATCAATGAGTTCTAATTAAAATTAAATGCTGAAATTACAATTCATACAGTAGAAGTTCAGCACCCAGTATTTCTTTATTAGTAGGTTAATAAGGCTATTGACTACCCTTCAAAGCATTGCCAGTATATGTTGAGTCGATCCTAAATAATTTCTAAGTTTGTAGAAGACTGCTAAGATTGTATCCACTTGAGGATGAGAGCAAAAATCATTGATGCAATATATTCTGTTCAAAATATATCTTCCTAAGGAATCAATGAGTTCTAATTAAAATTAAATGCTGAAATTACGATTCATACAGTAGAAGTTCAGCAGTCAGTAATTTTTATTAGTAGGTTAATAATGCTATTGATTACACTTCAACACATTGCCAGTATCTGTTGAGTCGAATCCTGTATGATTTCTAAGTTGGAGATGTTTACTAAAAATGTATCCACTTGAGGATGATAGCTGCAAAAATCATTGATGCCATATATTCTGCGCAAAATATATCTTCCTAAGGAATCAATGAGTTATAATTGAAATTAAATGCTCAAATTACTATTCATACAGTAGAAGTTCAGCAGTCAGTAAAGTCGCACTAAGCGATATATGCTTGTAATTTAATGTGGAATTTTATTCGTATATAAAAGAGTCACTTTTTTCATTTCCGCTCGAAATCTAAATAAATATCTTGCAGTGTCTGCGAGCTGTTCCTGCGATGTAATGAATCAGCACATTTAGAACATTCCGCTCTTTATTATTCCAGGAATGGATAAAATGTTTGTGAATACGGTATGTAATGTTGCTTCTTGGGAAGAAATTACAGAAAATGTACCTCTCAGCAAAAGTATTTTCTAAATTTCTGCTTCAAGATAAAAGCAATTTGTAACTGTGATCAATTTTACCATAAAAAATGAGTTCCAATACAAAATTTAAGAAAGTTCCAATTTAATACAAATTATTTTTTAAACAGAATTATAAAAATAGAATTATAAATATTTTACTGTGAGAAATTTTGCTATGAGTTCCCAAACAAGATTTAAGAAAAATTAAATTTAATACAATTTTGTTTCTGAAAAACAACTAAATAAATAGCTTGCAGTGTATGCGAGCTGTTCCTGCGATGTAATGAATCAGCACATTTAGAACATTCCGCTCTTTATTATTCCAGGAATGGATAAAATGTTTGTGAATACGGTATGTAATGTTGCTTCTTGGGAAGAAATTACAGAAAATGTACCTCTCAGCAAAAGTATTTTCTAAATTTCTGCTTCAAGATAAAAGCAATTTGTAACTGTGATCAATTTTACCATAAAAAATGAGTTCCAATACAAAATTTAAGAAAGTTCCAATTTAATACAAATTATTTTTTAAACAGAATTATAAAAATAGAATTATAAATATTTTACTGTGAGAAATTTTGCTATGAGTTCCCAAACAAGATTTAAGAAAAATTAAATTTAATACAATTTTGTTTCTGAAAAACAACTAAATAAATAGCTTGCAGTGTATGCGAGCTGTTCCTGCAGTTGTAATAAAATCAGATCACATTTAGAACATTCCGCTCTTTATTATTCCAGAATGGATAAAAAGTGTGTGAATACGGTATGTAATGTTGCTTCTTGGGAAGAAATTACAGAAAATGTACCTCTCAGCAAAAGTATTTTCTAAATTTCTGCTTCAAGATAAAAGCAATTTGTAACTGTGATCAATTTTACCATAAAAAATGAGTTCCAATACAAAATTTAAGAAAGTTCCAATTTAATACAAATTATTTTTTAAACAGAATTATAAAAATAGAATTATAAATATTTTACTGTGAGAAATTTTGCTATGAGTTCCCAAACAAGATTTAAGAAAAATTAAATTTAATACAATTTTGTTTCTGAAAAACAACTAAATAAATAGCTTGCAGTGTATGCGAGCTGTTTCTTTCTCAGTAATGTGTTTATACATACGGTGATGAATCAACACAGTTAGGGCATTCCAATCTTTATTATTTTATAAATGGATAAGAAGTGTGTAAGCATGGTATGTAGTGATGTAACTTAGGCAAGAAATTATATAGAAAAAGTACCTGTCAGCACAAGTATTCTCTAAGTTTCTGCTTCAAGATAAAAGCAATTACCATGAGAAAATGAGTTCCCATACAAAATTTAAGAAAGTTCAAATTTAAAACAATTTTTATTTTTATAAAAGAAATATTATGAAAAATAAAAAAAAAGTTTAATATTTTGTTATTTTAATATTCGAATTTAATAGATAGGATAATCTTTCTTTAAAATATTTCTTTAAAAATGATACAAGAAAAATATTTTATTCATTCAGTTGTATAAAAGTTTTATACATTATGGATTGCATATGTGCGTAAGAGAATTAAATGGAACGTCATTGAATTCAAATGTATCCATTATAGGTAATATAAAGCAAAGAGTTTTTGTAATTATATTTTTGCAAAACGTTCTGTAGCAAAGTACATGATCATATTTCTGTGTTATTTATACACCATATAACCAACGAATTTATCTATAATATCAATATAATGATTTGAGATGCTTTCACAGATCTTAAATTATTTCAAGTTCAGTGTACATTTTTTATAGTATCCATCTAATATTTTAAAAATATTTATCAAGCTAGATAAATATGATAGATTAGATTTTTTTTAACCTAATTAGTAAATATTATAAAACCTTTGAATAATATATTAAAGAATATATATTTATCACAAGTAAACTTTATCACAATACACTATATACATTACTAAAAAACACATATTTATATTCAAACTGAAGACTAAATAAGATGAAAAAAATAGAGTAAAAATATTCTTCAATTACTTGTTTAAATTTTAAATCTGTCACACTGAAGATTTTACTCAATGAATATTTATATGACAGGTTTGTCTATCGTTACTGTAAAAACAAAAAAAATCGTTTTTTTTCTGTACATTTAACTTTATCGCCTACAGAGGAATCAAATTGAAACATTCAAAATATTTACATTGTCTACGAAATTAATGTAAGTTTACACCCTTATGAAAAAAGAAATAATGAATCGATGTATGTTATTTTCGTGACTCAAAATAATCATAGTCCAGTCCTGCATAGCAAGCATTTCTACCATTAGTATTATTTGGATGTTTTACAATAATTATCGGCAATTTACCGGATTAGCCTTTACTCATTAGAGCTAAACATCTATATTTATGCACCATTACCTTTAATCCTACAAGTGGTAGTTGCTATTTGCAGACTATAAGTTGCTCATTAAGAGGACAGTGAACCTTTAAAATTAATTTTTTTTTCCATTTTACAAATCTGCTTAATAATTTAATATTTCTTTTTAACTTATTTTACAATAATATATATATATATATATATATATATATATATATATATATATATATATATATATATATATATATATGCGTGTGTGTGTGTGTGTGTGTTTGTGTGTGTGACATGTCGTGATCCAGAGTTAAAGCAAATGGAAAACAGTCTTCTTGATAGTAATAAGTTTATTAAACTACAATTAAAATAAAACACGCGTAGAGTGTTGTTGACAGCTCCATGTCCACGCGCTCACTGTTTGCAAGCTCATCAAATTGTTTCAAAATGCTTCGCCTGACCGGATTATCCTAACAGCTTACGCGAGCGCGTTGGTCTTTTTCATTTATTTTATTTTTATAAAAGAGTTTTTCTTTTAAAATCGTTTTTATCTCATTTAATTTCCAACTACCCTTTTTTAGACCTGACATATATATATATATATTTATATATATATATATATATATATATATATATATATATATATATATATATATATATATATAAATATATATATATATAAATATATATATATATATATATATATATATATATATATATATATATATATATATATATATATATATATATATATATATATATATATATATATATATATATATATATATATATATATATATATATATATATATATATAATATATATAATATATATATATATATATATTATATATATATATTTATATATATATATATATATATATTATATATATATATATATATATATATATATATATATATATATATATACATATATATATATATATATATATATATATATATATATATATATATATATATATATATATATATATATATATATATATATATATATATATATATATATATATATATATATATATATATATATATATTATATATATATATATATATATATTATATATATATATATATATATATATATATATATATATATATATATATATATATATATATATATATATATATTTAAAAATTTATAGGAAAAGTTTTAATATTTTTAGAAATTATTATTTAGGTTTGAAAGGAATTGGGATAGAAAATTATCCATAATCATTTCTTTTATTTAAAATATGTTTTTTTTTCTATTCATAAGGTAGATTTAGGGTATTCGAATTAATCTTATTTGTCATTTTTAACATTCGTAGAAAAAACGTAAAGGATAATAATTATTAAAATACCTCTTGTTTTCATAAAAACTAATATATTTAAAAGTTTCATCAGGCTAGATAAATATGAAAAATTACATTTTTTACGTAACTAATTAGCAAATATAATAAAAGTTTATAAAACATTTCGTTATTGTATTATAAAAGATGCATGTTTGACAAATAAAACAATACACTATGTACATTCATAAAAAAAACATTTAGAGATTCAAACTGAAGAGTCAAGAAGTAAAAGGGTAAAAATACTATTTAATTGTTTAAATTCTAAATCTGTCAAACGGATTATTTTACTCCATGAATACTTATATGGTAAGTCTGTTTACAGTAACTGTAGAAAGAAAAACAAAACTTTTTTTTTATATTTTAACTTTATAGACTACAGAAAAATCGATTTGAAACATTCAAAATATTTACATGTACGACGAAAATTAGTTAAGTTTACATCATTATAAAAATAAAATAGTAAACGGGATGTGTATTATTTTTGGGACTCAAAATAATCATAGTCCAGTCCATCATAGCATGCATTTCTAAAATTAGTATTATTTGAATGTTTAACACTAATTATCAGCAATTTACCGGATTAGCTTTCACTCATTAGAGCTAAGCATCTATATGAATCTACCATTAGCTTTAATCCTACTAGTGGTAATTGCTATTTGCAGGCTATAAGTTGATCATTAAGAGGACAGTGAGCCTTTAAAATTAATATATTTCCATTTTACAAATCTGCATTATAATTTAATATTTCTTTTTACCTTATTTTACATTGCTGAATGTATTTAACAATATGATTATATCAAAGTATTTACATCTTCAAGGAAACAAATTTAATATTTTTTGAAGTTTTAAAGGGATTATGATAGAAAAGTTTACATAATCATTCTTTATTATTTTTTTTTATTATTAAGGTAGTTTAGGGTATTACAATTAAGCTTATTTGTTATTCTTAACTTTCTTAGAAAAACATAAAGGATAATAATTGTTAAAATACCTGCTCATTTCATAAAACTAATATATTTAATAATTTAATCAAGCTATATAAACATGATAAATTAGAATTTTTTACCTAACTAATGAGTAAATATAATAAAAGTTTATAACACAATTCGTTATTGTATTATAAAAGATTTATTTTCGTCAAATATAACAAAATATTATATACATTGATAAAAAACACATTTATAGATTTAAACTGAATACTTAAGGAAAAAAAGGATAAAGAACTATTCAATTATGTGTATAAATTTTAAATTTGTAAAACTGTCGTTTTTTTTTTTCTATGAATATTTATATGTTAGGATTGTCTGTAGTTACTGTAAAAACAAAAAAAATCTATTTTTTTATATTTTAAACTTATGGACTATAAAAAAATTAAATTGAAACCTTTAAAATATTTACATGTACTACGAAATTAATGTAACTTTAGATCATTATAAAAAAACAGTAAACGGATTATATATTATTTTTGGAACTAAAAATAATCATAGTCCAGTCCTGCATAGCATGTATTTCTACTATTAGTATTATTTGAATGTTTAACACTCATTATCAGCAATTTACCGGATTAGCTTTCACTCATTAGAGCTAAGCATCTATATGAATCTACCATTAGCTTTAATCCTACTAGTGGTAGTTGCTATTTGCAGGCTATAAGTTGATCATTAAGAGGACAGTGAGCCTTTAAAATAAATTTATTTTCCATCTTCATTTTAATTTAATATTTCTTTTTACGTTATATTACAATACTATATATACTTAACAAAATTATTATATGAAAGTATTTACAATTTCAAGGAAACATTTTAATATTTTTAGACGTTATTATTTAAGATTTAAAGGGATTATGATAGAAAATCATCCATTATCCTTTCTTTTACTTAATTGCTTTGTATTAATACGGTAGTTTAGGGTATTAAAATTAAGCTTATTTGAAATATTTATTATTCGGAGAAAAAACATAAAGGTTAATAATTATTAAAAACCTGTTTTATTCATAAATCTAATATATTTAAAAATTTCATCAAGCTTGATAGATATGATAAACTAGATTTTCTTACCTAACTAATTAGTAAATATAATAAAAGTTTATAAAATATTTAGTTATTTTATTATAAAAGATACATTTTTGACAAATAAAACAATACATTACATACATTCATAAAAAACACATTTACAGATTCAAACTGAATACTTAAAAAAAGGGTAAAATATCATTTAATTACGTCTTTAAATTTTAAATTTGTAAGACTGTCGCTTATATTCCATGAATACTTATATGATAGGTTTGTCTATAGTTACTGTAAAAAAAATCTATTTTTTTATATTTTAAATTTATGTTCTAGACAAGAATCAAATTGAAACATTCAAAATAATTATATTTAAGACGAAATTAGGGTACGTTTCTTCTTTATAAAAAAAACAGTGAAGGGAATGTATATTATTTTGGTATTAAAAATAGTCATAGTACAGTCCTGTAAAACATGCATTTCTACCATTAGTATTAGTTGAATATTTACCGGTAATTATCGGCAATTTACCGGATTAGCTGTCACGCATTAGAGCTAATTATTTATATGAATCTACCATTAGCTTTAATCCTACTAGTGGTAGTTGCTATTTGCAGGCTATAAGTTGCTCATTAAGAGGACAGTGAACCTTTAAAATTAACTTTTTTTCCATTTTACAGATCTGCATTATAATTTGATATTTCTTTTTACCTTATTTTACATTGCTGAATATATTAAAACAATATAATTATATGAAATTATTTACACCTTCAAGGAAAACATTTAATATTTTTTGAAGTTTTAAAGGGATTATGATAGAAAATTATACTTAATCCTTCCTACATTTTTTTTATTAATACGGTAGTTTAGGGTATTACAATTAAGCTTATTTGTTATTCTTAACATTCTTAAAAAACATAGAGAACAATAATTGTTAAAAGACCTGTTCTTTTCATAAAAACTAATATATTTAAAAATTTCAACAAGCTAAATAAACATGATAAATTAGAATTTTTTACCTAAATAATTAGCAAATATAATAAAAGTTTATAACACATTTTTTTATTGTATTATAAAATATATATTTTTGACAAATAAAACAATACATTATATACATTCATAAAAAACCCATTTCGAGATTCAAACTGAATACTTAAGGGAAAAAAGGGTAAAAAATACTTTTTAATTACATGTATAAATTTTGCATTTGTAAAAGTGTTGTTTTATTTCTATGAATATATATACGATAGGTTTGTCTATAGATACTGTAAAAGAAATAAAATCAATTTGTTTATATTTTAACCTTATGGCCTACAGGAGAAGCTAATTGAAACGTTCAATATATTTATATGCACGACGAAATTAGGGTAAGTTTACATCCTTGTAAAAAACAGTGAATGGAATGTATATTATTTTTGGGACTCAAAATAATCATAGCCCAGTCCCGTATATCATTCATTTGTACCATTAGTAACACTTGAATGTTTAAAGATAATTATCGGCAATTTACCGGATTAGCTTTCACTCATTAGAGCTAAGGATCTATATGAATCCAACATTAGCTTTAATCCTACTAGTGGTAGTTGCTATTTGCAGGCTATAAGTTGCTCATTAAGAGGACAGTGAACATTTAAAATTAATTTATTTTCCATTTTACGAATCTGCAATATTATTTTATCTATTTTCGCATACAATATATGTTTAACAACTTGATTATATGAAATTGTTTACAATTTCAAGATAAAATTTTAATATTTTTAGAATTTGTTATATATGTTTGAAAGGGATCATTATAAAAAAATATCCATAATAATTTCTTATATTTAAAGTAGTTTTTTTTGTTCCTAAGTTAGTTTAAGGACATTAGAATGAAGCTTGTTTGGTATTTTTTACATTCGTAGAAAAAAATCATAAATTATAATAATTGTTAAAATATTTGTTTTATACATAAAAACTGACATTTTAGACTAATATATTTTTAAAACTTTCATCAAGCGAGTTAAATTTGGTAGATTAGATTTTTTACCTAACTAATTACTAAATATAATAAAAAATTATGAAACATTTCGTTATTGGTTTATAGAAGATATTTTTATGACAAATGAAACAATACACTATATACATTCATAAAAACCACAGTTAGAGTTCTAAACTGAAGACTCAATAAGAGAAAAAGTAAGGTGAGAATACTATTCAATTACTTGTTTAAATTTTAAATCTGTAAAACTGATGTTTTCACTCTATAAATATTTATATGATAGTTTTGTTTATATTTATTGTAAAAACAAAAAATATCCTTTTTTTACATTTTAATATATTTATGGCCTACTGAAAAATCAAATTGAAAGTTTCAAAATATTTCAGTTGATGCTGAAGAAAAAGAAACAGTGAATCGAATGTATATTATTTTGGGGCTAAAAGTAATTATAGTCCAGTCCTGCATAGCACGCATTTCTACTATTAGTATTATTTGAATGTTTGACGATAATTATCGGCAATTTACCGGATTAGCTTTCACTCATTAGATCTAAATATCTCCATGAATCCACCATTAGCTTTAATCCTGCAAGTGGTAGCTGCTGTTTACAGGCTGTAAATTACTCGTTTAGAGGCCAGTGAACCTTTAAGATTAATTTTTTTTCATCTTACAAATATGCTTGATAATTTAATATTTCATTTTATCTTTTGTACCATACTCTATATATTTAACGATATGATTATATGAAAGTATTGACAATTTCAATATAAAATTTTAATATTTTTAGAAGTTATTATATATGTTTGAGGATGATCATGATAGAAAATTATCCATAATCATTTCTTTTACTTAAAGGTTTTTTTTTCTATTGATAAATTAGTCTTAGGGACTTAGAATAAAGCTTGTTTGTTATTTTTAACATTCCTGGAAAAAACAAAAAGGATAATAATTGTTAAAATATCTGTTCTTTACATAAAATCTAATATTTTAGAGCAATATTTTTAAAAATTTCATCAAGCTATATAAATATGATAAGTTAGATTTTTTGTTACCAAACTTATTAGTAAATATAATAAAAGTTTGTAAAACATTTCATTATTGTATTGTATGAAACATATATATATGACAAATAACACAATGCAATTAATACATTCATAAAAAACACATTTAGAGATTGAAACTGAAGATTTAATAAGAAAAAAAAAGGTAAAACTACTATTAAATTATTTATTTAAATTTTAAATCTGCAATACTGACGTTTTTACATCATGAATACTTATAAGATATGTTTGTCTATAGTAACTGTAATAACAAAAAAAATTACATTTTAATAATTTTATGGCCTACTGAAGAATCAAATTGAAAGGTTCAAATATTTACATTGACGTAGATATCAGCGTATCTTTACACGTTTATGAAAAAAAAGAAAAAAACAGTTAATTGAATGTATATTATTTGGAACTAAACATAATCATATCCCAGCCCTGCATACCATGCATTTCCACCATTAGTATTATTTGAATGTTTAAAGATAATTATCGGCAATTTACCGGATAGCTTTCACTCATTAGAACTAAATATCTCTATGAATCTTAAGTTAGCTTTAATCCTACTAGTGGTAGTTGCTATTTTCAGGCTATAAGTTGCTCATTAAGAGGACAGTGAACATTTAAAATTAATTTATTTTTCACTTTACAAATCTACTTGATAATTTAATATTTCTTTTTTTCCATTTTACCTTACAATATATATTTATCAATATGATTATATGAAAGTGTTTACAAATTCAATGTAAAATTTTAATATTTTTAGAAGTTATTATATATATGTTTGAGAAGAATCATGATAGTAATTTATTATTTCTTTTACTTAAAGTGGTTTTTTTTTCATTGATAAGGTATTTTCAGGGCATTAGATTAAAGCTTGTTTGTTATTTTTAACAATCGTAGAAGAAAACAAAAATTGTAATAATTGTCCAAATATCTGTTTTATAGGTAAAAACTAATATTTTAGACTGATATTTTTAAAAGTTTCATCAAGCAAGATAAATTTGGTAGATTCCATTTTTTTTACCTAACTGATTAATAAATATAATAAAAAATTATGAAACATTTCGTTATTGAGTTATAAAAGATATATTTATGACAAATTAATCAGTGCACTATATACATTCATAAAAACCACATTTAGAGATCTAAACTGAAGAATTAATACCACATTTAGAGATCTAAACTGAAGAATCAATAAGAGAAAAATAAGGATAAAAATATTATTCAATTCCTTGTTTAAATTTTAAATCTATAAAACTGACGTTTTTAATCCACGAATACTTATATGATATGTTTGTCTATAGTTATTGTAAAAACAAAAAAAGTCCTTTTTTTACCTTTTAATAATATTTATGGCCTACTGAAGAATCAAACTGAAAAGTTCAAAATATTTCCATTGAACAAGAAATTAGTGTAAGTTTACTTCCTTATGAAAAAAAGAAAAATTTAGAAACACTGAATTGAATATATATTATTTTGGGACTCAAAATAATCATAGTCCTGCATAGCATGTATTTCTACCATTAGTACTAGTTGAATGTTTGACGATAATTATCGGCAATTTACCGGATTAGCTTTCACTCATTAGAACTAAATATCTCTATGAATCCACCATTAGCTTTAATCCTACTAGTGGTAGCTGCTATTTACAGGTGATAAGTTGCTAATTTAGAGGATAATGAACCTTTAAAATGAATTTTTTCCATATTAGAAACCTACTTGTTAATTCAATATTTCTTTTTATCTATTTTACATTACGATTTATATTTAACAATCTGATTATATGAAAATGATAAAACGATGATATATGAATATAACGAAACACCTATTTTGCTTAAGGTTTATAAGAAAAAAAAACCAAAATGTGGGTAGCAAATGTGTTCTTGTTTTAGGAGAAAGGTGCCATCATGCATAGTTACATT
>CM063510.1:81964602-81977102 GCA_032207245.1 Pardosa pseudoannulata | reverse complement strand
CACACATATATATATATATATATATATATATATATATATATATATATATATATATATATATATATATATATATATATATAAATATATATATATATATATATATATATATATATATATATATATATATATATATATATATATATATATATATATATATATATATATATATATATATATATATATATATATATATAATATATATATATTATATATATATATATACATGATATATAACCTAAAAATGCTCTAAACATATTAAATAGAAATATTTTTATAAGTATCTTACGAATTATGATTTCACTTTATAAATATTTACTATTTATTTAGCATAATACGACTTATTTACAGAGGAATTATAAGAAATTTAGTGCAAATTATTTCCACTTGTACATCAAAAGAGTTAGACGAATTAAATGCCGGAAAACACCAAATGCGTTCCCAGTACATTTGAATTTAGTAAGGATTTACTGCAGCTTGTTTTAAGTAACACCATGAAAATAGTAATATTCAACGAATTTTGCTTAAAGATTTTTTTGACATATGTACGTCATATCAGTTTGCAACAATTGATAAAAGACTAAATTTTTCACGTGAGGTAAAATATGTGTTATGTTCTATACGATGAACATGCAAAGGTATTAATAATTTAACTAATTAAAATATAATATTAAAATTATTATGAAATTCAACATATAAAATACCATTTATTATGCTTTAAATAAAAACAATATTTACAAAATTATTAATCCAAATAATGAAACTAAATGACTTTTAAATTTAGGCCATTTTTCATTCATCATCTTGAATACTATTTCATCTCAATCAATCAGAATATGTATCGCGAATAAATATGTATACAGTAAATATATTCAATGTATACAGAATTATTAGTTTATAGTGAATCAAAACTCATTATATGAAAACATTTTAGTCAAATCAATGTATAGTATAACTTGTACTGCAAGTATTTTTTGCAGATATTAGTACTAATATATTTTGCAAGATACGTAAGCCTTTGTTGACTTTCCAGTGTTGTAAAATTATAATTTTGTCATATTTTATAAAAGTAGAATATTTGATAACCACTATTAACTATTATGTTGACCTTATTAACCCCTTCCGGTAAAATGACGGGTCTAGCTCATCATTAGTTTTTCATTCCATACCGCACAATGACGAGCTACATTCGTCATGCGATTAAAGTTACTGTTAAATATGATAATTAATTTAGTTTAAAATTTCTACTGTACTGAATTTGGCAACACTTTTATCACTTGTGAAAATCACAAGTCACTATTGCATATTGTTTACTTAGAATTTCTTAGTACAAGTCATTGCCGAATTAATGAGTCAGAATAAAAGAAAACCTACTAAGTAATGCCGTGTGTGTTACAAGAATCAAATTAAAAGTGAGACTACTTAGCGGTGTAAACAATTAAGAATTCCTTTGCACTTTGTTTTGAAAAAAAACCACTAGCTTGAAGACTATTATCTGTATACCTTATTAATGTTTTGCTTTGATATTTTCTTAATTTTACTGTTTCTGATATTATTTAACACTATGTAAAAAGTGGATTTTAATTAAGAATATGTAAGAATTGTAAAATGAAACAAGTTTTTTAAATATAAATTAAATGGTTATTTCATGCACAGTTTTTCATTATTAAATCATACCGGAAGGGGTTAAGACAATATAAATGTATATGTGTACTATTTCTGATTTTTTTCTTAGGTTACTATAACTAAAAGATTCAAAGAATTTCTGGCTATTAAGGAAAGACGTAATTACTCCAATCCTACATAAATCGTTCAGAACAGCTGCTTGACATTTGCAGCTTTCTCTCATATAAAGAAATGGATGCAAATCAATTAAACAAAGAATTATTTCAAAAATGCTTCTTGTCTGACTATAAAGAAATGAAAAGGGCTTCAATCATAAAGAAAAATTTAAATATAGCAAAATGTAAGTTTTGTATTGTTAGAAGGCAAACAATTTTGATATTTAATTCTAGTATCAGTTAAATTACATGTATATTTGCTTAATCGCTTAGAAGCATGAATATGAAATAAAACGTTCTGCTCAAAAATATTGACAAGAATTTATAGTAATTTTGTATATTCATTCAAATGTCTCTAAATAATACATTCATCATATCAAATGAGTAAGTTCATGCAAATAAAAATGTGTTGATTATGTGTTAAAAAGAAATTAATACAATTTATCCCTTTTATCTATTTATTGTCTAAATTCTTAAATTCACAGTTTTGGACATTTCTCTGATTATGATCAACAATTTTTGCGTAACTATTATCCGGCTTTGAATCCTGGATTGTCTACCCCTGAGGGTAAATTTGGGTAGATATCGGATCTCTCTTGGTTTTCTGACCTCAGATCTGATGAATGTCTCACATTTGGTGGCTGAGATGTAGGTTGATGTCTTGAACGGAAAGATTGTCTTATGCGTCCAATTATTGACGGGGATTGTTGCCATTCATGAGCAGCAATTCCACTTGCAGTGGTCATCTCCAGAGGTGGGGCACTCGGCGGACCATGTGTCCGGAAAGACTGTGTCATCCTGCCAATTAGCGAGGAAGGTGCAGGCTGCTGATCAGAAGTATAGGCAGCATTGTTTGGTTGTTTAGATCTCTTTGCCACTGATACACAAAAGTAGATGCTTAAGGTTAGCAACAAAATCAAAACACTTCCTATAGCCACGATGCTCAAAATGATGGAAAGATTCAAAGATCTGGTTTGTCTTTCTGGAATCATATTTTCCGCCGAACCTAGAACCCAAAACCAGACAATTCACCTTAATCCTTTTAAGATCATTGAAATATTTATTGAGTAAGTTCTCAAATTCATGTTTTTCTTCAGGTCTATAATCAAGATCGTCAAACATTAAATAAAAATAATATAAATTAAATTAGTGTTCAGTCGATCTAAGTGAGATACGTTTCCTAAGTCAGATGTAAATTCAACATTATACATCTCACTTACAAAAACACTATGATAAGTATAGCCTACGGTCTAAATGGAAGCAAATACATTTTCGAAATTTATATTTTCAAAAAAGGATTATTATGGTATCACAGATGAAGGTGATTCTAACCTGGAGCGAAGTATAATATCTATTGTATTTCATTAAGTAATCATGATTAAATTAGAGTAAATTGCAAACAATATAAGGTGTCTATCACAATAAATTCGTTTTTTTCCTATTTTCTTAAGCACAACTTAAGTTGACGAAGCATATATATATGCTTCGTCAACAGTTACTCTACTATTCATCTAGGTCTATGTCTCGATAATCTTAGTTTACAGCAAATTATTTTCATTTTTTTCCGCAGCGCAATATCGATGTGCTCATTTGACACCAACAATCACAATTATTAATTTCTTCAAACAATTGGAATTAATAATTTCATTATGTTTCTCTCTTTACTAATCTTTGACAACTTTAACCAAATGGTCATGGAAAGTGACTCCGTAGCTGCAATGTCTAAGCTTTGTAGTCTCCCAATTTCTTTTCCAATATTAGCAGAGAAAATACATGTTTAAGCTAGATTTTAAACCGTATTACAAGAAGATTTTGACTAAGACTTTTAATATCCACATGAATAAAAAGACAATTATCATTTTATCTTCATTATATGCAATAAATGCCATTTCCAAACACCTCCATATTCAGTTATTTCAGGTTATTTAAATAACTTAAATTCATTTATAAAGAACTAATATTATTTGCAACATAATAAAATTTATACAGGAATTTGCTCAGTAAAATATCTTTAATCAGATACGTTTATTACATTAAAAGAAAGTTTTAGTTAGATTAAAATATATTTTCCTTTAAGAGAACCTAATATTTATAACTTTAAAAATAATATAAAAAACATATCTTTTTTAATCATCCTATTGCAGAACGTTCCGCTCGTTTTAAAAGAAAATCTTTATAATTTTTTTATTAAGCTATAAAAATCTATTTACTTTTGTCATTTAAAATTATAGAGTCTAATGTACACAACATAAAATGTGTACACCAAATGAGAATAAAAGCTATGTATTCCGGTAGGAAACAAATGACATATACTTGTATATTTTGATATATATATATATAATATATATATATATATATATATATATATATATATATATATATATATAATATATATATATATATATATATATATATATATATATATATATATATATATATATATATATATATATATATATATATATATATATATATATATATATATATGTATATATATATATATATATATATATATATATATGTATATATATATATATATATATATATATATATATATATATATATATATATACATATATATATATATATATATATATATATATATATATATATATATATATATATATATATATATATATATATATATATATATATATATATATATATATATATATATATATATATATATATATATATATATATATATATATATATATATATATATATATATATATATATATATATATATATATATATATATATATATATATATATATATATATATATATACACACACACACATATATATATATATATATATATATATATATATATATACATATATATATATATATATAGGATCACTGAATTTCCTAAATGCAAATGATATTGTTGAGAAAAAGACCCTACTTACTGCAACCCTTTTCGTCGCTAAAATCCCCACAATCGCTATGATTGTTACAAACAAAACTCTTCGGAATACATAAGCCATTAGGACATGAGTGTTCGGTTGAAGAACAAGCCCCTAGGAAAGAGATATGTATATATTTAACAAAAAATCATTTGTTATATAGATAAAATAATCACAATAATCCATGGTATTACGTGCATAGTATTACAGTACATAGGAATTGATTATCATATTACTATAAAAATTTTAAATTCAAGCACAGCCCACAATATTAATTTTAGAACTATATAAAATAAATTGTAAAATGTAAAAGAAATAAAAAAATTGAAATTATGTCACCAATGGCCGAGAGGAGTTGTGAATCCTAAATCCAGTTAAACATGTTTTACATGTAGACAACTCCCTTGGAGGTTTATAATATCATAAAATCTGGTCAAAGTCTTAAGTGACCAATGTTACAGCTATATAGAAGAAATGAAAATTATAGCTATAGCTATACCGAACAATATCTAAACAACACTAACATAAAGTAAATGCATACGTACAGAAGGAAAGCCATATAATATTAAAAGACATATAGATTGACCACACCATACTTTATACTTATTCACTAATCCCTTAAAGACATTAGATTATTATAAAAAATCGATATTTTTGTATTATAATATTAAATATTTTTGTATTATAATTTAAAAAATGTTTAAAACACTAATTAAAAAATTTACTTGATATTCATTAAGAAAAGCAAACCAAAGAAAAGTTTTTATGCATTATTGCATTTTATTTACATTGCTAAAAACCTTATTACATCTTATAAGGTAGTTTATTCTTATATTGCCTATTATTTTTTTTATTTAAGAATATATGCCATGACGTAATCCGATTACTTTCAAATTTCGTCATTTCTTTTATCATGTATAATAAATTCTGTTTGACAATTGTCAGAAAACAAACAAACAAACAAACAAAAAAACTAAGAAAACTATAGTTTATTTCTCCGTCTTTGTATTTATCATTTTCGATTAAATTAAGTTTGGGAGGATATAAAGGATAATTTACGAGGCTATTGTCAGTGTAACAAATTAAGATTTCATCAACATAATGAAACATTTAATTTCATCTACAAATGCAGTACATTGATCGTAGTTAAGCAACAGCTTCCATCCATCGGTATTCCAAGCATATTTTTGTAAAAGGTAAATTTTCATCATGTTCGATTAAATTGGGGTTCGGAGGATATAAAGGATAATTACGAGGTTATTGTCAGTGTAACAAATTAAGATTTCATCAACAAAATGAAAAGTTGAATTCCATCTTCAAATGAAGTACCCTGTTCGTAGTTAAGTAGGCAGTTGTCTGCTAAGGCTGATGAGCGGCTTCCACCCAACGGTATTCCATGCATATTTTTATAAAAGGTAAATTTTTATCATGTTTGATTAAATTAGGGTCCGGAGGATATAAAGGATAATTTACGAGGCTATTGTCAGTGTAACAAATTAAGATTTCATCAACATAATGAAAAGTTTAATTTCATCTTCAAATGCAGTTCCTTGTTCGTAGTTAAGCAGGCAGATGTTGGTTAAGGCTGATGAATAGCCTCCACCCATTGGTATTCCATGCATATTTTTGTAAAATTAAATTTTTATCATATTCGATTAAATTAGGTTTCGAAGGATATAAAGGATAATTTACGAGGTTATTGTCAGTGTAACGAATTAAAATTTCATCAACATAATGAAAAGTTTAATTTCATCTTCAAATGAAGTACCCTGTTTGTAATTAAGCAGGCAGATGTCTGCTAACGCTGATGAACTACCTACACCCATCCTATTCCATGTATTTCTTTTTTTTGTAAAAGTTAAATTTTTATCATGTTCGATTAATTTAGGGTCCGGAGGATAGAAAGGATAATTTGGGAGACTATTGTCAGTGTAACAAATTAAGATTTCATCAACATAATGAAAACTTTAATTTCATCTTCAAATGAAGTACCCTGTTCGTAGTTAAGCAGGCAAATGTCTGCTAAGACTGATGAACAGCTTCCATCCATCGGTATTCCAAGCATATTTTTGTAAAAGGTAAATTTTCATCATGTTCGATTAAATTGGGGTTCGGAGGATATAAAGGATAATTTACGAGGTTATTGTCAGTGTAACAAATTAAGATTTCATCAACATAATGAAAAGTTTAATTTCATCTTCAAATGAAGTACCCTGTTCGTAGTTAATCAGGCAGATGTCTGCTAACGCTGATGAACTGCCTACACCCATCGGTATTCCATGCATATTTTTGTAAAAGGTAAATTTTTATCATGTTCGATTAAATTAGGGTTCCGAGGATATAAAGGATAATTTAGGAGGTTATAGTCAGTGTAACAAATTAAGATTTCATCAACGTAATGAAAAGTTTTATTTCATCTTCAAATGAAGTACCCTGTTCGTAGTTAAGCAGGCAGATGTTGGTTAAGGCTGATGAATAGCCTCCACCCATTGGTATTCCATGCATATTTTTGTAAAATTAAATTTTTATCACATTCGATTAAAATAGGTTTCGGAGGATATAAAGGATAATTTAGGAGGCTATTGTCAGTGTAACAAATTAAAATTTCATCAAAATAACGAAAAGTGTAATTACATCTTCAAATGAAGTACCCTGTTCGTAGTTAAGTAGGGGAATGTCGGTTAAGGCTGATGAATAGACACTACCCATCGGTATTCCCTACATTTTTTTGTAAAAGATAATTCAATTATATAGATATGTTTCCTTAAACACTAATTTTAATAAAGATTTATATCTTTCTAATTGTAAAAATTATATTGTATTTTTTATACAAAACATATTCATAATTTAAATTATATTCTTCATACATTTCAAAGTCTATTTACATAAAATTTTAATATATATGTATGTATGTATACATATAATTTAAAATGTCAATTAACATAAAGATATTTTTAGTTTTAAAAATGTTGCTCCAAAATTATAAAAGGGTAAATTGTTTACACCCTTTTTATGCCATAAAAATTAATACACGTCTTAAGAACCGTAGAAAAAATTTCAGCATCTCTGCAATAAAAGTTAAGATATTTTAATTAAAATTTTTAATTTTTCGTATTCATGGAATGGGCAATATATAGTTTAGTTAAGGTAAACAATATTGAAAACTCCATACGTTTAAAATGAATATGCATTATAAGTTCCGAGAAAATAAGTTCTTAATCTCATTTGAATTCTTCCGTGAAAGAAAGTTTGTATTTTAGCCTCAAATTATTATAAAAAAAACTGTTCACCGTTCACGAAGAGAAAAAATTTTTACATTTCAAAAAATTTTGATATCTAAAATTTTAGTCAGTTTTCCCACAAAAAAGTTGAAATTTTCTTGTAATTATAATTATATAGAACGAGGTAAAATATAAAATATAATTTTTTTGCAACTAAATTTTAAAATTTTAAATAGCATTAAAAGAATACTTATCTTAACTAAATTAGTTTTGTTACTAGAAATGTCGATATACGACAATCGGTTTCCAGCAAAATTATATGTATTCAAAAGACGTTGTCACACTCACAGCACTTTTTTTCGTCGCTTCTGTCTCCACAGTCATCATGGCCGTCACATACTTTCGAAAACTGTAGACAACGCCCATTACTGCAGGGAAAATCATAAATATCGCAAAGTCGATCTGAAAAAAGTTTAATGAATGGGAATAAAACATAAACTAATGTTGCTAAACAAAGTTCAAACAAATAACTTTCGTATTTTAACAAGTTTATTTCGCTATGTTTAATTAATTTGATAATTTCAGGATTTACATTAAATTACCAGGAATCTTTGGCGATAGAATTAAAATCTGTAAGATTACAAAATCAGTCTTCTTCGAGATTCTAGGATGTTCGCTTCTTACATCCAATTACACCCACAGACACACTTAGCAAAATATAAAAATATAATATATATTTTATATATATATATATATATATATATATATATATATATATATATATATATATATATATATATATATATACACACACACACACACACACACACATATATATATATATATATATATATATATATATATATATATATATATATATATATATATATATATATACATATATATATATATATATATATATATATATATATATATATATATATATATATATATATATATATATATATATATATATATATATATATATATATATATATATATATATATATATATATATATATATATATATATATATATATATATATATATATATATATATATATATATATATATATATATATATATATATATATATATATATATATATATATATATATACATATATATATATATATATATATATATATATATATATATATATATATATATATATATATATATATATATATATATATATATATATATATATATATATATATATATATATACATATATATAACATACATATATGTTAACATATGTGTGTGTTTAAGTTTCAATATAATCGTGTACGGAAAAGTATGATTTCCGTAATTAAGCCAGTCAAAAGGTTGAAGACGAAATTGAGGAGCATTTAGGTACATTTGGCACATGACTCTATGCAAATTAAATTTCGTTTTAAATGAAAGTTAGGATTTTAAAGCCGAAGTATGTTTGAACTTTGATCATTTAATGTACACAATTAGAAGATATATTTAATGTGTTATACTTACAAAACATTAAATATGTGTTACTAATCATTATGTTTACATTGAAATTTAATGAAAGTATTTTTCATGATATGTTTAAAAATATAACACAGTTCTTTACTCACGGCAGTTTTTTTCTTCACTCCAATCTCCACAGTCATTCTTGTTGTTACATACTAGGTCATTCGATATACAAATGCCATTATCACACTTGTATGGTTCATATGGGTTGCAGGCACGATCTGATTATAAAAAAAGGATAATTTTAAAGAATATCTCTCATAAGTTAAAGAATGTTATTACATATAATATTTTGTTTTGTTTCTCCTTTCCAAATTTGTCATTGGTTCTATGATACAATTTAATAAGTCTTATTCTAAGCATGCAGAAAATTTACAGTTTATTGAAGGTGAGGATCTGTAATATCCAACGTCGTATGTATCAGATATAGCACTGTGACATATAACACAGTGTAAGATATAACAAATGATACAAATCTAAGTTGGCGTTTAGTGAGATGGTGCCGCCAAGTGACTATGGCTTTTGTACATCTTACAAAATATATTGTTGTTGGTGATGACATATATTTCTTCTACAATTATTACTAATTAAATAAGTACAGTTATACAAAAGGCCGTTATTACACTTCAATCGATTATTTTCTTCAGATTTATTGCAGGGCTGATCTGATTATAAAATAAAAGAAAAATGTTAAACAATTTCACTCATATGGTAAAGAATGTTATTACAATATAGTATTTTGTTTTGTTTCTCCTTTGAAAATTTGACCAATGGTAAATGATACTATTTCGTAAGTCTTCTTTTAAGAATGCAGAAAATTAACAGTACATTAAAGGAGAGGTTCTGTAATATATAACGTCATATGTGTCAGATATAGCGTTGTGACATATAACACAGTGTAAGATATAACACATGATACAAATCTAAGTTGGCGTTTAGTGAGATGGCAGTGCCAAGTTACTCTAACTTTTGTATATCTTACAAAATAAATGGTTGTTGTTGATGACGTATATTTTTTCAAGCAATTATAATTAAATAAATAAGTACAGTTATTCAGACGCCTTTAATACACTTAAATCGATCATTTTTTCTGATGTGTTGCAGTGGTGATCTGATTATAAAATAAAAGAAAAATGTTAAACAATTTCACTCATATGGTAAAGAATGTTATTACAATTTAGTATTTTGTTTTGTATCTCCTTTGAAAATTTGACCTAGTGGTAAATGATACTATTTTTTAAGTCTTCTTTTAAGAATGCAGAAAATTAACACTTGATAAAGGAGAGGTTCTGTAATATCTAACGTCGTATGTGTCAGATATACCACATGATATATAACACATGATATAACACATGATACGAATTTAAGTTGGCGTTTAGTGAGATGGTGCCGCCAAGTGACTACGGCTTTTGTACATCTTGCAAGATATATTTATGGTTGTTGTAACGTCACGGGATCCTCGTGTAGCGTGTGCGTGTCGAAGTGGTTATAACACGAGGTACAGCTTCGAACAATAACAACTTTTATTCTTGATTAAGTAGAACAATTTTTCCGAATGTAAATCACAGGGCTCAGGTGAGCTTGTGCGGACTGAAAAGTCCCAGGTTCGAGGTGAGCTTAGAAAAAAATCAATCTACGGTCAGTTGAAGACAAATAACGTTGTATAGAGGTACAACTGGGACTCCGTGAGTCCCACACAAAACTGGAAAATGGCTCTAATGAAAACCAACCGAAACTCCCATTGCCTTCCGCTCCTTCCCTCGTAGGGGATAACAGTCGAAAAGCTTGCGCCAAGTGACGTCACCTTTCGCCTCTTCCCATAGGCTTTTTCTTTTCGCGTCTCCACCCTGATAGCCTCGAATGGGTCCTTTGTTTGCCGCCTTACAGTTATATATATATATATATTATATATATATATATGTATATATATATATATATATATATATATATATATATATATATATATATATATATATATATATATATATATATATATATATATATATTATATATATATATATGTATATATATATATGTATATATATATATATATATATATATATATATATATATATATATATATATATATATATATATATATATATATATATATATATATATATATATATATATATATATATATATATATATATATATATATATATATATATATATATATATATATATATATATATATATATATATATATATATATATATATATATATATATATATATATATATATATATATATATATATATATATATATATATATATATATATATATATATATATATATATATATATATATATATATATATATATATATATATATATATATATATATATATATATATATATATATATATATATATATTATATATATATATTTATATATATATATATATATATATATATATATATATATATATATATATATATATATATATATATATATATATATATATATATATATATATATATATATATATATATATATATATATATATATGTATATATATATATATATATATATATATATATATATATATATATATATATATATATATATATATATATATATATATATATATATATATATATATATATATATATATATATATATATAATATATATATATATATATATATATATATATATATATATATATATATCATATCATTTTTTATCATATATTTTATATATTGGCATATTATATATTATAGGTTTTGACACTATAGATATGTATGTCCAAAACCCAGACAGAAAGGTGCCTTGCCCGGGCTTAAACAAAACCAATTATGAAGTCAATGGGGTGTACCGACGTCAAATTATTGATAATGAAAAATATTTCTTCAAGCGAATATTTAAAAAAATAATTTAATTTATGGGAAAGATGGGGGTTTCTGTTGATACACAGTCTATAAACGAGATATTTTTAATGATGTTTTTATGAAGAGATAAAATAATTTTTACTTACTGCATAAATATTCATCAGACATGTCTCCACACTCGTTATTACCATTGCATAATTTGTTTATCGGTATGCATTTAGTATTAGAACAGTGAAATTCGTCATCTGTGCACGTTCTATCTAAAT
>CM063510.1:81952102-81959602 GCA_032207245.1 Pardosa pseudoannulata | reverse complement strand
TTATGTATATTTATATATATATATATATATATATATATATATATATATATATCTATATATATCTATATATATATATATATAAAAATATATATTTATATATATTATATATATATATATATATATATATATATATATATATATATATATATAATATATACATATATATATTATATATATATATATATATATATACATATATATATATATATATATATATATATATATATATATATATATATATATATATATTATATATATATATATTATATATATAATAATTTTTAAAACTTTTCTTATTTTAAATGTTATTTGCAGTTTTTTAATAGCAAAACTGAGAAATCACAAAAATTTCAAACTCTTTTTTTTGCAAACTTGAACATGATTTCAATCTCAAATTACTGCAAAATTTCTATTGAATTTTTTTAAAAGAATAACTGTAAAAAACTGATTGTAAATAAAATGAAATTATTAAATGCTTAACGTAATACGAAAATTTGAATTGAAGTATCTAGGACATTTTTTTCTCACAGAAATGGATGGCATTTAGTGTAAATGGTCTTAGAACGTTCTTCAAATTTTTTTTCTAAATAATGATTAAAAAACTACATAAAATTAAAAATTTCGATTTCATGCAATTTTCGTATAATTTTATTGTTAAATTGTAAAAATATTTTAAAAGGTTTTAAACACTTTTGGGACTGAAAGCATATATTTACTGCCAAATGTCTCTGAAAATATCTAATTTCATTTCTTCTAAGTTTAATGCTGCTTTTAACCTACTGAACGGACGCGTCGACGGGGGTTCGACAGCGAATTCCTGTTCGAAAACGGACCTGTCGACCCCTTCTCGTTCGCACTCGTATAACACACTTTTGAAGAAAAAAAAATTGCAAAGCGATAATAAATGAAAGAAACTAATTTTGCGTAACGGAACTCCTTTACCTTGCAGGGAAAATAACTTGAAAGTAGCCTGACAACTTTTAAACCGGCAACTCTAGTATGGTACATTCAGTTCCGTCCGGAATTTACGAAAAGGGTGACTGTTTTGAAAGGAAAAAGGTGGGGAGGGTGGTCGGTGGATGGGTTATCATTTTTATTATATTGTCTGTGTATCAGTGAATTCAGTTTGTATAGAATTAAATCATTTTACTTACGACAGTCCATCTCGTCGGTCCAGTCACCACAGTTGTTATTCCCATCGCATACTAAATAGCGGCTATTTAAACATATCTTATTGTTGCATTTGAAATCACTCTTTTCGCACGGAAAACCTAGGAAAAAATTTCATATCAAACACGTTATCCGTAGAACATATCGGGTTATCAATTTTCTCTACAATATAATTTTTCCTGAATGAAGGTAGATTACTGAGCTTGTATAAATAACTGATCTTGTATAAATAACATTTAAAGTACTGTAAATATAAATATCACTTTAAAGGAACAAAGAACATTTAATATCAATTTTTACAGTAGTAAAATTTTATTGTTTAAAGCGATACAATAGCATTTCTTTTGGATTTAATAGAAATATGTTTAATATTTTACCTATAAAACTACAAAAAGTAATTGTAACCAAATTTCAAAATTTTAATTCAATTTTATTATTTGTTTTTACAGTAATTTGTAGACATAATAATAAATTTTTAAACACTCTTATTGTCTCGAAGATAATACATAGAAATAATGTATTTTAAAACAATAAATAAAATATTTAAGAGAATTTATATTTTTACTTTTAATTCAGCGGTGCAATTGAGAATAACTTGTTTAATAACTTGAATTTTCTCTACAATATAATTTTTCCTGAGAAGGTAATACTGAGCTTGTTAAATAACTGATCTTGTTAAATAAATTTATACTGTAAATAAAATATCACTTTAAAGGAAAAAGAACTGTAATTCATACAGTATACATTTTTTTTGGTTTAAAGGATACAAAATTTTCTGTGGAATTTTACGTGCAAACCGCTTAGAGGGTTAATATTTTACCTATAAACTTTACAAAAGTAATTGTACGAAATAAATTTGAATTCAATTAGGGTTGGATTATTTGGGGGAGTTTTTACAGTGGAATCCCCCCCTTGTACGACATAATAATAATTCTTTCTAAACACTCTTATTGTACTGAAAGGATAATATTTAATGAGTGTGAAAATAATATAAACAAATAAATAGGCAAATAATTAATAGTATTTTAATATTTATAAACTTCAAAATAATTGTACGAAAGAAATTTGATTCAATAGGTTTTATTTGTATACAACAATCTCTACGACATAATAAAATTTTTTCACTTTTTGTACTGAAAGGATAATATTTAATGATTGTAATATAAACATAATAGGCTGGTTATAGAAATATGTTTAATATTATATAAACTTTACAAAAGTAATTGTACGAAATAAATTTGAATTCAATTAGGGTTGGATTATTTGAGTTATTACAGTGCAATGTACGACATAATAATAATTCTTTCTAAACACTCTTATTGTACTGAAAGGATAATATTTAATGAGTGTGAAAATAATATAAACAAATAAATAGGCAAATATGTTTAATAGAATATGTTTAATATTTTACTATAAAAACTTTACAAAAGTAAAGTACAAAAATTTTCAATTAGTTGGATAATTTGTATTACAGTCAATATTGTACGACATAATAATAATTCTTTCTAAATTTATTGTACTGAAAGGTAATATTTAATATTCAAATATAAAAACAAATTATAGGCAATGGATTTAATAGAAATATGTTAATATTTACCTATAAACTTTACAAAAGTATGTACAAATGAATTTTAATTCAATAGGTTGGATATTTAGTTATTACAGTGCAATTTGTACGACATAATAATAATCTTTCAAACACTATTATTGTACTGAAAGGATAATATTTAATGAGTGTAAAAAATATAAACAAATAAATCCAAATAATTACAGGAGTATTTAGGTACTTTTAATTCAGGAAAACTTGATAGAATAATTGTTTAATAACTTAAATAAGTTTTTGTATCAAAAATTTCGTTTTAAAATTGCAGATATATGATGCATATTCCCTTGAATATTATGATAATGAGCGATTATTAGGTTCTGGTTATGAACTGTTGGTGCATATTATAAATTTCTAATAATAGAACATACATATATTAAATAAGATTTTGAGCGATTCGCTGCATTTCCATGAAGTTTTTAGAATGAAAAGATCTTAATTATGGTAAAACAAATCGTTTTACTTCCCGATAACGTGTATTCTACAAGCACGAATATTTTTTGCAACTTTGGTTGAAAATTCTAAAGGTATTAAATGTTTCAATTACAAATACTTCAAACTATGCTTTATAATAACCTTATCATACAGGATAACATATGTGAGAAAAAAGTAACAGTTTTAGTTTTCGATACATTTTCTGTTTAAGTAATGCATGTACTTTGGTATGATAACGAATATTTTCAATAGAAAATGTTTCGTTTAGTTTCACATGTGGTAAGATATTTAATATATTCAAAATGTTTCAATATAACACTTGAAATTAAAATGCATTTTATTGCCCTTGAAAAATGTCTTAACGGAGTAGCCTTGTACAATATGTATGTGAGAGTGCAGCTATGTTTGACATAAGGTTTGCGAAACTGATTTGCTCGCCGCGCTCACACGTTGTGGGTTGAATGCCCAAGTTTTCTTCGCTACTCCAGGAAGCGCGTGGTGTGCACTTAATCTTCACCAAGTTTTGGAGAATTATGATTGGTCTCCAGGAGGCGATTCAGGACCATCCTTGGAGTCCCGGTCCTTCTGAGCAGAGCGGGGAAAGGACGCATTGTATAAAGGACAATGAAACAACGAACACACCAGCACAGGATAATGGAAAAAGTCTAGGGTTGCCTGAATAGAAAGAAGGAAGGAAAATAATGCAGCGTTCTCTTGGATATTGGAAAGTTTTTTTAGGCGTAGCACGTGCAGTGCTTCTTTTACTTTTTAATTTTTTATATATTTTTTTGCATATTTCCTTGTCATTTGTTCTATATTTGAACATTGTAATATAGATCAGTGGTATTATACTATGATTAAAGACAATATAAAGCAACTTTGGGTTATAAATGACTTTGAAATAACAACAGCAATGTACTACACCACAACAATGTACATGTTGACATGTGGTAAGATCTTTAACCCCTTGAGGACCACACGTATATGCTATACGAGTAGACCGTTGTGAAAACCTTTGACAATTACGCCCTTTAGTAATTAAATCTAGCATTTAAAAATTAAAATAAAACTTTCATATCTTCTGTTACGCATACGCCAAGCAGGTCTCTCTATCAACCGGTGATCATCGCGTGCAGACAACGTTGGACTGACAACGTTGGAGTGATATTACTGTGTCGCGTATAGGAGACGTTGGTTGCGAAGTGGTTAACCCTCTAAGCGGTTCGCACGTACAATTCCGCCAAGCCGAGGATGACGTCAAAGCGGTTGTCACATACAATTTTCGCCCTCCAAAAACGTTCTGAAAATGGATGTAATGTACATTTCTGCCATTTTTTTTCATGGAGTTTATAATGTCGATGTTTAGACTGCATCTTGACTGATATTTATTGAATGCATATTAGGCACAAAGACGCTGATAGCTTTTCATGGCTTTTGCAAATCTCTATTTCAAAATATTTCGTTTGCGGTAACAGATTTATCTCTAATTGCACCACTTAAATATCTTGGATAACATTCTTAAAAAAATATAAAAAAAATCTCTTAAAGAATATTTTTAGTTGTACTTTTAGAATCAATTATTTCCTATGGGATGATCTTCGAGACTTGACGAGCTTTATGTGTATTAAAAATTAACAATTTATAATATCTATCTATATATTTATAACCGGAAGTAAAGGGACAATAACGAGGGTGAGTTTCCCTTATTCCATTCTAGTCGACAAAAGAGTGAAGTAAAAAAATCATTGAACGCTTTGGCCACTGACACAATAAACATTTAGGGTATTTTTTGGAAACTTTTTTTCCTCGGTGTGTTCCACTCGGAGGGTTAAGGTCGATGATGAGCTTAGCTGCAAATGTATAATAATTTCTAAATTGTCTATGCAAGGCTGTTTGTAAAATCTCATAAAAATTAAATACTTTGTATAGATAAAAAATTAAATAATGTGTTACAACTTACCAATTGCTAATAAAGTTTTAACTAACCAACAGGATGATATAGAAATAGTATTGTCACATAAAATATGCTTAGTCAAATGTTTGATATAAACTGAAAAGGAGTTCTGCAACCGATAAAGAAAATACAAACTATACACACTAACGTGGGTAAATAAGTACAGTTTCTAGGCTGTAGCGACGGAGACATAATTATTGCTAACAAAAATTAAGACATAACTCTACATGTTCCAGCGGATAAAATATTCGCAGTAAATAAATACTGATTTACACATGCTATTTTTCAGCAGTCCTTTAGGTAGTACAGTGGGATAAAGTAGACTAAAACATAAAATGACTACACTGTACAAACAATGCAAACATTTAAATTATCTATGAACTGTTACTTCACCTGAGTAATTTTTATTGGTAAAGACTCATGCTAAGTCAGTCATGTTATGTCATTTGCATTAACTGTAACAAAACATTTAGTTATTGTTTGGGTAGATATTGGAGTCAGCTAAAAAGTAAAATAAGAAATAATTCCAAAATTATAAATTTTAAATATAATTAATGAGTATGAGAAAAATCACTTTGGTCATAAAATTTATATAATGCAACCAACAATTCAGTCAAAACTTAATTAAGATATTTTTTAGTATTTTGGACCTATAAATATTTTAACACCAGTACCATCATTAATTTTGCAATATATAAAATATTATTGTTCATAATATTCTTCAAAACTACTTCGTGAGGCATTCTTACAAATAACCTAGCCTTTTTTTTTCAAGAAACTTCGCACGTCTTTGTAAATTTTTATATAATTGTGTGCATTTTCAAAAATTTCACTCTACATAGCGGAGTTTTCTTATATTTTTCTCCTATGCTCCCATGGATAATGTATTTCTTTAATAATAGTACAAACGCCCCACATCTCCCAGAAAGAGATTCAGAGTTAAGTGTTGACTATTGACGTCGTGTCGATCCTTTCTAAGAGTTTAATAGGAAGTAATAAAGAATATATATTGAGTATTTTCCTAATATTAGTGTCAGTAAGGAGTTTCTTCCACTGTTACATTGCTACATGTCATTTAAATGCAGGGGCAGTTTTTGATTGATAAGTGCAAAAGGATTTTTAACGGTTACACACACAGATATATATATATATATATATATATATATATATATATTATATATATATATATATATATATATATATATATATATATATATATATATATATATATATATATATATATTATATATATATATATATATATATATATATATATATATATAGATATATATATATATATATATATATATATATATATATACATATATATACATATATATATATAATATATATATATATATATATATATATATATATATATATATATATATATATATATGTATTAGTAAAGTATATATGTATTTCTAGTCCAATATTTAATAGTCACAGTTTAATGATATTAAGAGGAGAAAACTTTTCTACTCACCACCATTGCTTACAGTGAATAAGAATTTGAATTTTTTAATAAATATTCCAGAGGACATTTCGTTCGGGGTAAACTGAATCGTCGTTGGGCCTCTAAATATAAATGTTTTGTCTCCAGACCACTGTATTTTGCCGGTCAATGACAACTCAGTATAGTTGTCTCTGATCTGTTAATAGAGAGTATTAAAAGATATACAAACATAATAACCACAAAGAAGTAAGCAGAAAAATTATATTAAAAGTATACACAAAAGTACAAAAAAAAACACGTAAACGCACACAGTTATATATATTTATTTATTTCACATATATATATATATATATATATATATATATATATATATATATATATATATATATATATATATATATATATATATATATATATATATATATACATTGTAGTAGAGAGTAGGGTCTATGCAAATTCTATAATGATGCTCATCATTTATGCGCTAGTAAGGGCGCTGTGGTATCTGCATATATAGCGCGCACCGTTGTAGTTCTCAATTAGTTGTTGGGATTGTTGGTATGAGTAAACTCTCTAATTTAGACGAATTAGATCACGGACAAATTACAGGTGCGCGACGCATATGCATTCTATTTATGAAATAGCTTGAGAGCTAACATTTTGAAGGTCGACAGTGTCAAGAATATACGAAGGATATATAGATGAAGAACGATTGACATTTATCAACTAAAGATTGGGCAAACTGCAAAGGACAGAGTCTTTACAGTGTGTCGTGAGAGACAACTCAGACGTATTGTATGTAGCGAGCGAAGCCAAACATTAGGTGAAATTCGCCCCCAGGTGATGACGGTGCCAGTTATAGGGTCAGTAAGCAGACTTTGT
>CM063510.1:81897102-81947102 GCA_032207245.1 Pardosa pseudoannulata | reverse complement strand
AATGTTTCAGTAATTTCAATATAAATTCACCCTCGCTACTTTTTGAAACATATAAGCATGTGTAATAAATCTTTTAAAATTTTCTTCATAATTAACCCTTTCTGGTACGATTTAATAATGAAAAACTGTGCATGAAGTAACCATTTATGTCCCTTTGAAACATAATTAATAATTTCTAAAAATGTATTATCAGCATAAATAAAAACCGGATTTATGTATAAGAATGAGAAACTTGAAGGTAGTATACAAGTCCAAAAAGTTTCACATCGAATGAAACAAATTAAATGCAGAAAATGATTCTTGAAATAATTAAAAAATTCAAATGCTATTATACATGATGGCACTATTCTCCTAAAACAAGAATACATTTTCTTCCCATATTTTGATTATTTTTTTTTATAAACCTTCAGCAAAATACGTGTTTCGTTATATTTATAAGCCATCATTTTATCATTTTCATATAATCATATTGTTAAATATAAATCGTATTGTTAAATAAACAGAAAGAAATATTAAATTAACAAGTATATTTGTAAAATGGAAAAAAATAATTTTAAATGTTCACTGTCCTCTCAATAAGCAACTTACAGCCTGTAAATAGCAGCTACCATTAGTAGGATTAACCCCTTCCGGTATGATTTAATAATGAAAAACTGTGCATGAAATAACCATTTAATTTTTATTAAAAAACTTGTTTCATTTTACAATTCTTACATATTCTTAATTAAAATACGCTTTTTACATAGTGTTAAGTATCAGAAACGGTAAAATTAAGATAATAGTCTTCAAGCTAGTGGTACTTTTCAAAACAAAGTGCAAAGGAATTCTGAATTGATTACATCGCCAGGGAGTCTCACTTCTAATTTGATTCTTGTAACACACACGGCATTTCTTAGTAGGTTTTCTTTTTTTCTGACTCATCAATTTGGCAGTGACTTGTACCAAGAAACTTTAAATAAACAATATGTAATAGTGACCTGGGATTTTCACAAGTAACAAAAGTGTTGCTAAATTCACTACACTAGAAATTTTAAACTAAATTAATTATTATATTTGACAGTAACTTTAGTCGCATGACGAGTGTAGCTCGTCATTGTGCGGTATGGAATGAAAAACCAATGACGAGCTAGACTCGTCATTTTACCGGAAGGGGTTAAGTTACCTATAATATTAAAATGTTATATTTCACATTATTTTTCAGTTCGTTTTCTATAAAATCACATAAAATTGTAGCTAAAGTGCATCGTTTATTTTATATCATTCTATTATGTATATTATTGTTGTTGTTGTTATTATTTATGACACTTGGTCAAATCAAGCACGATTAAGCCGGTTGAAGTTACATGTATTAAAGTAAATAGGTGAGCTTTTCATGTTGACAAACACCTCATGGGTGTAAGTACGACTTAATGCAATCATTGCATAAGTTTCCTTAACAACATGATCTCCTATTTGGCATACATATACGTCTAAAATATACATCTACAGCTGTCTATGTATATATTGTTTCATTTTGTAATGCGTACAGATATTTTGTAGAATGTATGATTTTGTATAATGCCTGAATATAAAAAAGCATAATATACCTTCATAGTATATCATATGCATGAATCTTCCTTAATATGCTGTCGTTGTTATTGAATTATGCCACTTGGTCAAACCAAACACAATTGAGACGGAGGCAACTAGTATTCAGGCAAAGGTGCTTGCCTTATTGTTTGACTATCCCCTAAAGCATGAAAGTACCACTTATGCTCAAATGGCTTCTCATAATTTAGAAGCAGGGACCAAACAGAAGACCCGTAATTTTATCCTGCAAACCCCAGAGATATTGATAGAGAAATTGGAGGTCACGAACACATTTTACGTACCCCAGTAATCTTTAAAGAATAGGGTAGATCTTAGGCTAGCTCGAGCTCTGAAACCGCCACCTTCCAGCTACAAGCGCGTTGCCTTTGCCTATTAGGCTACCTCTGCTCACTTATAGCATTTCAAACTTTTATTAATTTTTAGTTTAATATTTAAGTTACCTATAATATTAAAATACGTATATTTCACTTTATTTTTCAATTCGTTTTCTATAAAATCACTTAAAATTGTATACAATCTGCATCTTTTATTCTATATCGTTCCATTATGTATAGTATTGTTGTTGTTACTTATGTCACTTGGTGAAACCGAGCACGATTGAGCCGGAGCAACTTTCATTTTGACAAGCATCTGATGGATGAAAGTACAACTTTTGATCAAGTGGGTCCTCGTAATTTTGAAACCAAACAGAAGATCCATAGTCTTATCCTGCCACCCCCAGAGTTATTGATAGAGAAGTTGGAGGACATTGTGACCAAGAACATATTTTACATGCCCCACTCACCTTTAACGAACAGGGCGGATCTTAGGCTAGCTCGAGTTCTGAAACCACCCTCCAGTTACGAGAGCATTGCCTTATACGATTAAACTACTGCTGCTCATTTAGAGAATTTCAAACTTTTATTAATTTTTAATTTAATATTTAAGTTACGTATAGTATTAAATAAAACCATATATTTCACTTTATTTTTCAATTCGTTTTCTACAAAATCACTTAGAATTGTAACTAATTTGCATTTTTTATTCTATATCATTCCATTATGTATAGCATTGTTGTTGTTGTTACTTATGACACTTGGTCAAACCAAGCACGATTGAACCGGAAGTTACTCGCATTAAAGTAAATGGGTGACTCGCCTAAAGTAAATGGGTGACATTTAAAGTATCTCTTTCTGTGAAATATATTCACAGAAAACAGGATTGTTATTGAGGACCAGAAGACACATAAGATAGCTATCGGAAATGTGGAAAATTTAATACAATTGAGTGACTTTTTGTGGAATGTTTATATAATGATCAGATATAAGAGACCCGGCTAGCGTCCTATTGGGTTAAACTGAATAAAATATCTGTAAAATATATATAACATCTATTTGAAATTTCTGGAATTCAGTTAAATTTTATATTCTAAAGTATTCCAAGAAACACTTTTAAAATATTAGTTTCTTCTTTACATCATCTAATGTTCCCATTTTAAAAACCATTGAATAAAGAGTGAATCTGTACATTCCACTTTTTACATAAGGATTGGGATTTTTCTTATTTTAAGTAACCTTGGCTCGTGAAATGTTATGTATGACATGATAATAGAGTGTCATGCAAGATTTGCATAGCTTTTTAATCGAATATATGTACATTCCACTGTTAGAAACTTAAAATACTGCACATCTATACTTTCTAATTTTCACATTTTATGAAATAATTTTTCTCTTAGTTCCAAATTAAAACAGCGAAAAAACTCTTGATACCATATAATAATAGTAAACCCATCAAAACTGTAAAAAAATGCTAGTTTAGTTTTTACATTATCTAATGTCCACATTTCAAAAACTGTTTCAGAAATTGCGAATCTATTATATTCCAGTTTTTACTTAAGGATTGGGATTTTTCTTAATTTCTGTAAACCTAACTCATAAAATACTATATATGACATAATAATAGAGTTTCATGCAAAATTTGCACAGTTTTTTAATCGAATATATGTACATCCCACTGTTAGAATCTTAAAATACTACACATCTATACTTATTAATTTTCACATTTCATAACATAATTTTTCTCTTAGTTCCAAATTAAAACAGCGAAAAAACTTTTTATGCCATATAATAATAGTAAACCCATTATAACTGTAAAAATTAGTTTCCATTTTACACCATCTAATGTCCACATTTCGAAAACTGTTTCAGTAATTGCAAATCGATACATTAAAGTTTTTACTTAAGGAATGGGATTTTTCTTATATTACTAGCATATAGCCCGTCATATGACGGGATCAGTAAAATTTTTAATTTTCCAGAATTGTAAAGGTACCCTATGAGGCAGGTAAAAAAATGGTTTGTTTCTTGGCTGTGAATTATCGTTCTACAAAAGTAATCGATTAAAATTATCACTTATGTACCTAATCTATTATTTAAGCCAAATATAAAAGAAAATTATTTAGGGAATATCTAAGTTTAGGGATAATACATATGGAAATCATGCAAGAAGATATTTAAATAATCTAAAAGAAATGATTAAATGAGATAGTTAAAGGAATGACGTCATTATGCTAGAAAAAATTGTTATTTTTACCTATTTATTATGTGATAAATTGATAAATTTAATAGCCTGCTCCTAAAATAGGGCTTGATATAATGGAATTAAATGATCGAAAAGGGGGACGAGATGAATTTCGAATGTTTTAAATATGACAGTATTTTTCGCTGTGATACGACGCTTATTCTCACCAATTTATTTTAGAATCGGATCTATAGTTTAGGAAAAAATAAACTTTACTCGCTTTGAATTTTGCTAACCCTAACTCATCAAATATCCAATATGGATGCTCTATCCATACCACGTCCAACCGCTTCATAAATTCGAGGACAGATAGACAGATAACTTAGGCTATTATTACATTACGAGAAGAAAGTTTAAGTCATAAAAAGTTGAAAAAATAATAAACATTTATATTAAAAATAATAAAACTATTTTGAAAATAATAAAACAAGTTTAGGAATAAGAATTTAAAAGAAAAAGCATTAAATATTAAGTATATTAGACATTTAGAAAACTATGGCTGAGTCGGGGACAGAACAGTGAACCCGAGTAGCACGATGATTAAATGATCAGACCCTTTACCGAACGTGCTAGGCCTACAGGCCTGAGGAAGGAACTAATTAGAGGGTATGAGGGTCGAGTAAACACAGTCCAGTTTAAATATTACGCCCCGCCATCGCTAATCCCTCTTATTCTATACTAAATTCATATCAAGAATGTATTTAGTATAGAATAAGAGGGAGACTAAGACTTGAAATAATAGCATTAAAAGCTCGAAAACTTGGGATGGGGTGGATTTCAATCTCGCTTTGAATTTTGCTAACACTAACTCATAAAAAATCCAATATGGATGTCTGTATCCATTCCAGGTACAACCACTTCATTAATTCGCGGACAGACAACTTAGGCTATTATTATATAGGGGATGTATAACTAAATCGTAAAATGTTTGTTTGCGACGTGATAATAGTGTGCCATGCAAGATTTTAATAGCTTTTTGATTAAATATGTGTACATCCCACTATTAGAAATTTAAATACTGACATGTATACTTGTTAGGTTTCAGATTATATGGCATAATTTTTCTCTTCGTTCCAAATTAAAATGGCAAAAATATTCTTTATGCCATTTAATAATAGTAAACCCATCATAACTGTAAAAAACATTAGTTTCCATTTCACATCATATAATGTCCACATTTCAAAAACTCTTTCAGAAATTGTGAATCTATACATTCCAAATTTTACTTAAGGATCTGGATTTTTCTGACTTTCTGTAAACCTAACTCGTAATATGATATGTATGACATGATATGTATAATATAATTTTTCTCTTAGTTCCAAATTAAAACAGCGAAAAAACTCTTTATGCCATATATTAATAGTAAACCCATTATAACTGTAAAAATTAGTTTCCTTTTTACACCATCTAATGTCCACATTTCGAAAACTGTTTCAGTAATTGCGAATCTATACATTAAAGTTTTTTACTTAAGTATTGGGATTTTTCTTATATTATGTACAACTAAATCGTAAAATTTTGTATGTGACGTGATAATAGTGTGTCATGCAAGATTTTAATAGCTTTTTGATTAAATATGTGTACATCCCACTGTTAGAAATTTAAATACTGACATCTATACTTGTTAGGTTTCAGATTATATGACATAATTTTTCTCTTAGTTCCAAATTAAAATGGCAAAAATACTCTTTGTGCCATATAATAATTATTATACCCATCTAAACTATAAAAAACATTAGTTTACATGTTTACCATCTAATGTCGACATTTCAAAAACTGTTTTAGAAATTGCGAATCTATTACATCCCTATTTTTACTTAAGGATTGGGATTTTTTCTTAATTTCTGTAAACCTAACTCGTAAAATACTATATATGACATAATAATAGATTGTCATGCAAATTTTGCACAGTTTTTAATCGAATATATGTACATCCCACTGTTAGATTCTTAAAATACTGCACATCTATACTTGCTAATTTTCACATTAATAATTTTTCTCTTCGTTCCAAATTAAAATGGCAAAAATATTCTTTATGCCATATAATAATAGTAAACCCATCATAACTGTAAAAAAACATTAGTTTCCATTTACATCATCTAATGTCCACATTTCAAAAACTCTTTCAGAAATTGTGAATCTATACATTCCAAATTTTACTTAAGGATCTGGATTTTTCTGACTTTCTGTAAACCTAAATAATAGATATGTAACATGATAATAGATTTGCATAGCTTTTTAATCCAATATATGTGAATCACACGGTTAGAAACTTAAAATACTGCACATCTATATTTCTAATTTCATTTCATAATAATTTTTCTCTTAGTTCCAAATTAAAACAGCGAAAAAACTCTTTATGCCATATATTAATAGTAAACCCATTATAACTGTAAAAATTAGTTTCCTTTTTACACCATCTAATGTCCACATTTCGAAAACTGTTTCAGTAATTGCGAATCTATACATTAAAGTTTTTACTTAAGTATTGGGATTTTTCTTATATTATGTACAACTAAATCGTAAAATTTTGTATGTGACGTGATAATAGTGTGTCATGCAAGATTTTAATAGCTTTTTGATTAAATATGTGTACATCCCACTGTTAGAAATTTAAATACTGACATCTATACTTGTTAGGTTTCAGATTATATGACATAATTTTTCTCTTAGTTCCAAATTAAAATGGCAAAATACTCTTTGTGCCATATAATAATTATATACCCATCTAAACTATAAAAAAACATTAGTTTACATGTTTACCATCTAATGTCGACATTTCAAAAACTGTTTTAGAAATTGCGAATCTATTACATCCCTATTTTTACTTAAGGATTGGGATTTTTCTTAATTTCTGTAAACCTAACTCGTAAAATACTATATATGACATAATAATAGATTGTCATGCAAATTTTGCACAGTTTTTAATCGAATATATGTACATCCCACTGTTAGATTCTTAAAATACTGCACATCTATACTTGCTAATTTTCACATTATATAACATAATTTTTCTCTTAGTTCCAAATTAAAACAGCGAAAAAATTTATCCTATACTATAATACGAGGAATGGTTGTCAAGTCGAAAATCGCCCAGAATTAATAAACTGTAGTAAACTTGGGGATCTGGGGTTTTTGGTCACGAGGAATCGATTGGCATCGGTTTTGACGCGCTAAGGTCACGTAGTTCGGAGCTACAGATAGGGCCGGGTTCGAACCCCGGTGCGGGCAAACTTTTTTTCTCATGCGTCCAAACCAAGTGAAAATTGGTACCCGGGGGTTTTCGACCACGAGGAATCGATTGGCTGTAGTTCTGACGAATTAATAATAATAATAATAAAAGTCTTTATTGATTTGTCTTTATTCCTTGATATCGGTTTCCATTTTTATTTTCTATCAACTCTAAATATTAAATTAATGTAGCAAAGTATATATAACACATAAACGATATAGTAAAAAAAAAATAATGCAAACAAAAATTTTGAAAACCAACCACAAAAAATTAAAAAATAATGCTTCACTAACGTGCCGAAACAACCTCGCCGTTCAATTTCCAA
This sequence comes from Pardosa pseudoannulata, assembly GCA_032207245.1. NCBI lineage: Eukaryota > Metazoa > Arthropoda > Arachnida > Araneae > Lycosidae > Pardosa > Pardosa pseudoannulata. The sequence continues at coordinate 81,939,396 of CM063510.1, read as the reverse complement.
AGTCACACTAAACACAGAGCATATAACTTATCAAAGTCCGTCGCCGCGTTAGTGCGTCGTCGGCATACCAGGAGGTGCCGCTCTGACGCGCCAGTGCGTCGGTGGCAGCGAACGTGTTAAGGAACTGATTTCGATTTCAAATCACCGTCAACAAAGTTCGACATTTCAACATTCATCAGATTTCAAGCTACATTTTCAACATGCAGAACGCACCTCTACATGAAATTCTTCAAGGAGCCGGAATTTTGGAACAACAAGCGATCAACTCAATTATACCCGCAAATTGACAACTAGAAGATATCGTCATTGTCAGAATGCTTCTCCATTCAACACACTTCAATCTTTACACTGCTCACTTTGTACCATTTCTTTAATTGTATAATTTTTTGTTATCAATTACATTTTATTTTCTATGACTTTTCAAACTTTACCTTTGTATAGAATAGTTCCCTTTCCAAACAACTTTGTTTAGAATAGTTTACAATGGTGCACTTTAACCGGTTATCTTTTCACTAATGGTTTCACAAATTTTCTTATGGCATGTATTGTTTTGATAAATCACAATTGAAAATTTAAATCTTCGAGTTAGCTTCGATACCTGTTTTCTCCGAGCGGAGCTCGGTCACCCGGTACTGCCATATAATAATAGTAAACCCATTATAAATGTAAAAATTTGTTTCCATTTTACACCATCTAATGTCCACATTTCGTAAACTCTTTCAGTAATTGCGAATCTATACATTAAAGTTTTTACATAAAGATTGGGATTTTTTCTTATATTATGTACAACTAAATCGTAAAATTTTGTATGTGACTTGATAATAGTGTGCCATGCAAGATTATATTAGCTTTTCGATCAAATATGTGTACATCCCACTGTTAGAAATTTAAATACTGACATCTATACTTGTTACATTTCAGATTATATGACATAATATTTCTCTTAGTTACAAATTAAAATGACAAAGATACTCTTTATGCCATATAATAATTATATACCCATCAAAACTATAAAAAAAAAACATTAGTTTACATGTTTATCATCTAATGTCCACATTTCAAAAACTGTTTCAGAAATTGCGAATCTATTACATTCCAGTTTTTACTTAAGGATTGGGATTTTTTTTAATTTCTGTAAACCTGACTCGTAAAATATTATATATGACATAATATTAGATTGTCATGCAAAATTTGCACAGTTTTTTAATCGAATATATGTACATTCTACTGTTAGATTCTTAAAATACTGCACATCTATACTTGCTAATTTTCACATTATATGTCATAAATTTTCTCTTAGTTTCAAATTAAAACAGCGAAAAAACGCTTTATGACATATAATAATAGTAAACCCATCAAAACTGTAAAAAAACATTAGTTCCCTTTTTACATCATCTAATGTCCATATTTCAAAACTGTTTTCAGAAATTGAGAATCTATACATTCCACTTTTTACTTAAGGATCTGGATTTTTCTGACTTTCTGACTTTCTGTAATATGATATGTATGACATGATAATAGATTTGCATAGCTTTTTAATCAAAAATATGTGAATCACACGGTTAGAAACTTAAAATACTGCACATCTATACTTGCTAATTTTCGCATTATATGTCATAATTTTTCGCTTAGTTTCAAATTAAAACAGCGAAAACACTCTTTATGTCATATAATAATAGTAAACCCATGAGAGCTGTAAAAAAACATTAGTTTCCATTTTACATCATCTAATGTCCCCATTTCGAAAACTGTTTCAGAAATTGCGAATCTATACATACCAGTTTTTACCTAAGGATTGGGATTTTTCTTATATTACTAGCATATAGCCCGTCATATGACGGGATTAGTAAAATTTTTATTTTTCCAGAATTGTAAAGGTACCCTATGAGGCAGGTAAAAAATGGTTTGTTTCTTGGCTGAGAATTATCATTCTACAAAAATAATCCGTTAAAATTATCACTTATGTCCTAATCTATTATTTAAGCCAAATATAAAAGAAAATTATTCAGGTAATATCTAAGTTTAGGGATAAAAGGTATGGAAATCATGCAGAAGATATTTAAATAATCTAAAAAAATGATTAAATGAGATAGTTAAAGGAATGACGTCATTATGCTAGAAAAAAAATTGTTATTTTTACCTATTTATTATGTGATAAATTGATAAATTTAATAGCCTGCTCCTAAAATAGGGCTTGATATAATGGAATTAAATGATCGAAAAGGGGGACGAGATGAATTTCGAATGTTTTAAATATGACAGTATTTTTTGCTGTGATACGACGCTTATTCTCACCAATTTATTTTAGAATCGGATCTAGAGTGTAGGAAAAAATAAACGTTACTCGCTTGGGATTTTGCTAACCCTTACTAAATCAAATATCCAATATGGATGCTCTATCCATACCACGTCCAACAGCTTCATAAATTCAAGGACAGATAGACAGATAACTTAGGCTATTATTACATTACGAGAAGAAAGTTTAAGTCATAAAAAGTGGAAAAAAAAATAATAAACATTTATATTAAAAATAAAAAAACTATTTTGAAAATAATAAAACAAGTTTAGGAATAAGAATTTAAAAGAAAAAAGCATAAAATATTAAGTATATTAGACATTTAGTAAACTTTGGCTGAGTCGGGGACAGAACAGTCAACCCGAGTAGTACGATGATTAAATGATCAGACCCTTCACCGAACGTGCTAGGCCTACAGGCCTGAGGAAGGAACTAATTAGAGGGTATGAGGGTCGAGTAAACACAGTCCAGTTTAAATATTACGCCCCGCCATCACTAATCCCTCTTATTCTATACTAAATTCATATCAAGAATGTATTTAGTATAGAATAAGAGGGAGAATAAGACTTGAAATAATAGCATTAAAAGCTCGAAAACTTGGGATGGGGTGGATTTCAATCTCGCTTTGAATTTTGCTAACACTAACTCATAAAAAATCCAATATGGATGTCTGTATCCATTCCAGGTACAACCACTTCATTAATTCGCGGACAGACAACTTAGGCTATTATTATATAGGGGATGTATAACTAAATCGTAAAATGTTTGTTTGCGACGTGATAATAGTGTGCCATGCAAGATTTTAATAGCTTTTTGATTAAATATGTGTACATCCCACTATTAGAAATTTAAATACTGACATGTATACTTGTTAGGTTTCAGATTATATGACATAATTTTTCTCTTCGTTCCAAATTAAAATGGCAAAAATATTCTTTATTCCATATAATAATAGTAAACCCATCATAACTGTAAAAAAACATTAGTTTCCATTTCACATCATATAATGTCCACATTTCAAAAACTCTTTCAGAAATTGTGAATCTATACATTCCAAATTTTACTTAAGGATCTGGATTTTTCTGACTTTCTGTAAACCTAACTCGTAATATGATATGTATGACATGATATGTATAATATAATTTTTCTCTTAGTTCCAAATTAAAACAGCGAAAAAACTCTTTATGCCATATATTAATAGTAAACCCATTATAACTGTAAAAATTAGTTTCCTTTTTACACCATCTAATGTCCACATTTCGAAAACTGTTTCAGTAATTGCGAATCTATACATTAAAGTTTTTACTTAAGTATTGGGATTTTTCTTATATTATGTACAACTAAATCGTAAAATTTTGTATGTGACGTGATAATAGTGTGTCATGCAAGATTTTAATAGCTTTTTGATTAAATATGTGTACATCCCACTGTTAGAAATTTAAATACTGACATCTATACTTGTTAGGTTTCAGATTATATGACATAATTTTTTCTCTTAGTTCCAAATTAAAATGGCAAAAATACTCTTTGTGCCATATAATAATTATATACCCATCTAAACTATAAAAAAACATTAGTTTACATGTTTACCATCTAATGTCGACATTTCAAAAACTGTTTTAGAAATTGCGAATCTATTACATCCCTATTTTTACTTAAGGATTGGGATTTTTCTTAATTTCTGTAAACCTAACTCGTAAAATACTATATATGACATAATAATAGATTGTCATGCAAAATTTGCACAGTTTTGTAATCGAATATATGTACATCCCACTGTTAGATTCTTAAAATACTGCACATCTATACTTGCTAATTTTCACATTATATAACATAATTTTTCTCTTAGTTCCAAATTAAAACAGCGAAAAAACTCTTTATCCTATACTATAATACGAGGAATGGTTGTCAAGTCGAAAATCGCCCAAGAATTAATAAACTGTAGTAAACTTGGGGATCTGGGGTTTTTGGTCACGAGGAATCGATTGGCATCGGTTTTGACGCGCTAAGGTCACGTAGTTCGGAGCTACAGATAGGGCCGGGTTCGAACCCCGGTGCGGGCAAACTTTTTTCTCATGCGTCCAAACCAGTGAAAATTGGTACCCGGGGGTTTTCGACCACGAGGAATCGATTGGCTGTAGTTCTGACGAATTATTAATAATAATAATAAAAGTCTTTATTGATTTGTTTTATTCCTTGATATCGGTTTCCATTTTTATTTTCTATCAACTCTAAATATTAAATTAATGTAGCAAAGTATATATAACACATAAACGATATAGTAAAAAAAAATAATGCAAACAAAAATTTTGAAAACCAACCACAAAAAATTAAAAAATAATGCTTCACTAACGTGCCGAAACAACCTCGCCGTTCAATTTCCAAAGTCACACTAAACACAGAGCATATAACTTATCAAAGTCCGTCGCCGCGTTAGTGCGTCGTCGGCATACCAGGAGGTGCCGCTCTGACGCGCCAGTGCGTCGGTGGCAGCGAACGTGTTAAGGAACTGATTTCGATTTCAAATCACCGTCAACAAAGTTCGACATTTCAACATTCATCAGATTTCAAGCTACATTTTCAACATGCAGAACGCACCTCTACATGAAATTCTTCAAGGAGCCGGAATTTTGGAACAACAAGCGATCAACTCAATTATACCCGCAAATAGACAACTAGAAGATATCGTCATTGTCAGAATGCTTCTTCATTCAACACACTTCAATCTTTACACTGCTCACTTGTACCATTTCTTTAATTGTATAATTTTTTGTTATCAATTACATTTTATTTTCTATGACTTTTCAAACTTTACCTTTGTATAGAATAGTTCCCTTTCCAAACAACTTTGTTTAGAATAGTTTACAATGGTGCACTATAACCGGTTATCTTTTCACTAATGGTTTCGCAAATTTTCTTATGGCATGTATTGTTTTGATAAATCACAATTGAAAATTTAAATCTTCGAGTTAGCTTCGATACCTGTTTTCTCCGAGCGGAGCTCGGTCACCCGGTACTGCCATATAATAATAGTAAACCCATTATAAATGTAAAAATTTGTTTCCATTTTACACCATCTAATGTCCACATTTCGTAAACTCTTTCAGTAATTGCGAATCTATACATTAAAGTTTTTACATAAAGATTGGGATTTTTCTTATATTATGTACAACTAAATCGTAAAAATTTGTATGTGACTTGATAATAGTGTGCCATGCAAGATTATTATTAGCTTTTCGATCAAATATGTGTACATCCCACTGTTAGAAATTTAAATACTGACATCTATACTTGTTACATTTCAGATTATATGACATAATATTTCTCTTAGTTACAAATTAAAATGACAAAGATACTCTTTATGCCATATAATAATTATATACCCATCAAAACTATAAAAAAAAAACATTAGTTTACATGTTTATCATCTAATGTCCACATTTCAAAAACTGTTTCAGAAATTGCGAATCTATTACATTCCAGTTTTTACTTAAGGATTGGGATTTTTTTTTAATTTCTGTAAACCTGACTCGTAAAATATTATATATGACATAATATTAGATTGTCATGCAAAATTTGCACAGTTTTTTAATCGAATATATGTACATTCTACTGTTAGATTCTTAAAATACTGCACATCTATACTTGCTAATTTTCACATTATATGTCATAAATTTTCTCTTAGTTTCAAATTAAAACAGCGAAAAAACGCTTTATGCCATATAATAGTAAAACCCATCATAACTGTAAAAAAACATTAGTTTCCATTTTTACATCATCTAATGTCCATATTTCAAAACTGTTTCAGAAATTGAGAATCTATACATTCCACTTTTTACTTAAGGATCTGGATTTTTCTGACTTTCTGACTTTCTGTAATATGATATGTATGACATGATAATAGATTTGCATAGCTTTTTAATCAAAAATATGTGAATCACACGGTTAGAAACTTAAAATACTGCACATCTATACTTGCTAATTTTCGCATTATATGTCATAATTTTCGCTTAGTTTCAAATTAAAACAGCGAAAACACTCTTTATGTCATATAATAATAGTAAAACCCATGAAAGCTGTAAAAAAACATTAGTTTCCATTTTACATCATCTAATTCCCCCTTTCGAAAAGTTTCAGAATTGCAATCTATACATACCAGTATTTTTACCAAGGATTATTTTTTCTTATATTACTAGCATATAGCCCGTCATAAGACGGATCAGTAAAATTTTAATTTTTAGAATTGTAAAGGTACCCTATCTAGGTAAAAAATGGTTTGTTTTTGTGATATTATCGTTCAACAAAAGAATCGATTAAAAATTATCTTATGTACCTAATCATTATTTAGCCAAATATAAGAAGAATTATTTAGGTAATATCTAGATATAGGGATAATACATATGGAAATCAAAAGAGAATTTAAATAATCTAAAAGAAATGATTAAAATGAGATAGTTAAAGAATGACGTCATTACTAAAAAAATGTTATATTACCTATTTATTATGTTGATAAATTCATAAATTTAATACCTCTCCTAAAAGATACTTGATATAATTGGAATTAAATGATCGAAAAGGGGACGAGATGAATTTCGAATGTTTTAATATGACAGTAATTTTTTGCTGTGATACGACTCTTATTTCACCAATTATTTTAGAATCGGATCTATAGTTTAGGAAAAAATAAACGTTACTCGCTTTGAATTTTCTAACCCTAACTAAATCAAATATCCAATATGGATGCTCTATCCATACCACGTCCAACCGCTTCATAAATTCGAGGACAGAATAGACAGATAACTTAGGCTATTATTACATTACGAGAAGAAATTTTAAGTCATAAAAAGTGGAAAAAATAATAAACATTAAAAATAATAAAACTATTTTGAAAATAATAAAACAAGTTTAGGAAAAAGAATTTAAAAGAAAAAGCATAAAATATAGTATATAGACATATAGTAAACTTATGGCTGAGTACAGAACAGTCAACCCGAGTGTACGATGATTAAATACAGACCCTTCACCGAACGTGCTAGGAACAGGCCTGAGGAAGGAACTAATTAGAGTTATGAGGGTCGAGTAAACACAGTCCCATTTAAATATTACGCCCCGCCATCACTAACCCTCTTATTCTATACTAAATTCATATCATGAATGTATTTATATAAATAATGAGGGAGAATAAGACTTGAAAAAAATAGCATTAAAAGCTCGAAAACTTGGAATGGGGTGGATTAAAATCTCGCTTGAATTGCTAACACTAACTCATAAAAAAAATATGGATGTCTGTATCCATTTCCAGGTACAACCACTTCATAAATTCGCGGACAGACAACTTGGCAATTATTATATAGGGATTTATAACTAAATCGTAAAATATTGTTTGCAACGTGATAATAGTGTGCCATGCAAGATTTTAATACTTTTTGATTAAATATGTGTACATTGTATTGAAATTTAAATACTGACATTATACCTTGTAATGTTTCAGATTATATGACAATAATTTTCTCTTCGTATCCAAAATTAAAATGGCAAACATTTATTTATGCCATAAAAAAATAGTAAACCCATCATAACTGTAAAAAAACATTAGTTTTCCATTTAATCATCTAATGTCCACATTTCAAAAACTCTTTCAGAATTGTGAATCTATACATTCCAATTTTTCTTAAGGATCTGGATTTTTCTGACTTTCTGTAAACCTAACTCGTAATATGATATGTATGACATGTAGATTTGCATAGCTTTTTAATCCAATATATTGAATCACACGGTGAAATTAAAATACTAAATCTATATACAATTTTCCATTTCATAATATAATTTTTCTCTTAGTTCCAAATTAAAACAGCGAAAAAACTCTTATGCCAATATTAAATAAACCCATTATAACTGTAAAAATTAGTTTCCTTTTTACACATCAATGTCCACATTTCGAAAACTTTTTTCAGTAATTGCGAATCTTATACATTAAAGTTTTTTTACTTGATGATTTCTTATTATGACACTAAATCGTAAAAATTGTATGTGACGTGAAAATAGTGTGCCATGCAAGAAAAAGCTTTTTGATTAAATATGTGTACATACGTTAGAAATTTAAATACTGACATCTATCTTGTTAGGTTTCAGATTAAATGACATAATTTTTCTCTTAGTTCCAATTAAAATGGCAAAAATACACTTGTGCCATATAATAATTATATACCCATCCTATAAAAAAACATTAGTTTACATGTTTACCATCTAATGTCGACATTTCAAAAACTTTTGAAATTGCGAATCATTACATCCCCAATTTTTACTTACGGATTGGGATTTTCTTAATTTTGTAAACCTAACTCGTAAAATACTATATATGTCATAATAATAGATTGTCATGCAAAATTTGCACAGTTTTGTAATCGAATATATGTACATCCCACTGTAAGAATCTTAAAATACTACACATATATACTTGCTAATTTTCACATTATATAACATAATATTTCTCTTAATTCCAAATTAAAACAGTAAAAAAACTCTTTATCCTATACTATAATACGAGGAATGGTTGTCAAGTCGAAAATCGCCCAAGAATTAATAAACTGTAGTAAACTTGGGGATCTGGGGTTTTTGGTCACGAGGAATCGATTGGCATCGGTTTTGACGCGCTAAGGTCACGTAGTTCGGAGCTACAGATAGGGCCGGGTTCGAACCCCGGTGCGGGCAAACTTTTTTCTCATGCGTCCAAACAGAGTGAAAATTGGTACCCGGGGGTTTTCGACCACGAGGAATCGATTGGCTGTAGTTCTGACGAATTATTAATAATAATAATAAAAGTCTTTATTGATTTGTTTTATTCCTTGATATCGGTTTCATTTTTATTTTCTATCAACTCTAAATATTAAATTAATGTAGCAAAGTATATATAACACATAAACGATATAGTAAAAAAAAAAATAATGCAAACAAAAATTTTGAAAACCAACCACAAAAAATTAAAAAATAATGCTTCACTAACGTGCCGAAACAACCTCGCCGTTCAATTTCCAAAGTCACACTAAACACAGAGCATATAACTTATCAAAGTCCGTCGCCGCGTTAGTGCGTCGTCGGCATACCAGGAGGTGCCGCTCTGACGCGCCAGTGCGTCGGTGGCAGCGAACGTGTTAAGGAACTGATTTCGATTTCAAATCACCGTCAACAAAGTTCGACATTTCAACATTCATCAGATTTCAAGCTACATTTTCAAATGCAGAACGCACCTCTACATGAAATTCTTCAAATAGCCGGAATTTTGGAACAACAAGCGATCAACTCAATTATACCCCAAAGGGACAACTAGAAGATATCGTCATTGTCAGAATGCTTCTTCATTCAACACACTTCAATCTTTACACTGCTCACTTTGTACCATTTCTTTAATTGTATAATTTTTTGTTATCAATTACATTTTATTTTCTATGACTTTTCAAACTTTACCTTTTGTATAGAATAGTTCCCTTTCCAAACAACTTTGTTTAGAATAGTTTACAATGGTGCACTATAACCGGTTATCTTTTCACTAATGGTTTCGCAAATTTTCTTATGGCATGTATTGTTTTGATAAATCACAATTGAAAATTTAAATCTTCGAGTTAGCTTCGATACCTGTTTTCTCCGAGCGGAGCTCGGTCACCCGGTACTGCCATATAATAATAGTAAACCCATTATAAATGTAAAAATTTGTTTCCATTTTACACCATCTAATGTCCACATTTCGTAAACTCTTTCAGTAATTGCGAATCTATACATTAAAGTTTTTACATAAAGATTGGGATTTTTCTTATATTATGTACAACTAAATCGTAAAATTTTGTATGTGACTTGATAATAGTGTGCCATGCAAGATTATATTAGCTTTTCGATCAAATATGTGTACATCCCACTGTTAGAAATTTAAATACTGACATCTATACTTGTTACATTTCAGATTATATGACATAATATTTCTCTTAGTTACAAATTAAAATGACAAAGATACTCTTTATGCCATATAATAATTATATACCCATCAAAACTATAAAAAAAAAACATTAGTTTACATGTTTATCATCTAATGTCCACATTTCAAAAACTGTTTCAGAAATTGCGAATCTATTACATTCCAGTTTTTACTTAAGGATTGGGATTTTTTTTTAATTTCTGTAAACCTGACTCGTAAAATATTATATATGACATAATATTAGATTGTCATGCAAAATTTGCACAGTTTTTTAATCGAATATATGTACATTCTACTGTTAGATTCTTAAAATACTGCACATCTATACTTGCTAATTTTCACATTATATGTCATAAATTTTCTCTTAGTTTCAAATTAAAACAGCGAAAAAACGCTTTATGACATATAATAATAGTAAACCCATCATAACTGTAAAAAAACATTAGTTTCCATTTTACATCATCTAATGTCCATATTTCAAAACTGTTTCAGAAATTGAGAATCTATACATTCCACTTTTTACTTAAGGATCTGGATTTTTCTGACTTTCTGACTTTCTGTAATATGATATGTATGACATGATAATAGATTTGCATAGCTTTTTTAATCAAAAATATGTGAATCACACGGTTAGAAACTTAAAATACTGCACATCTATACTTGCTAATTTTCGCATTATATGTCATAATTTTTCGCTTAGTTTCAAAATTAAAACAGCGAAAACACTCTTTATGTCATATAATAATAGTAAACCCATGAAAGCTGTAAAAAAAACATTAGTTTCCATTTTACATCATCTAATGTCCCCATTTCGAAAACTGTTTCAGAAATTGCGAATCTATACATACCAGTTTTTTACCTAAGGAATGGGATTTTTCTTATATTACTAGCATATAGCCCGTCATATGACGGGATCAGTAAAATTTTTAATTTTCCAGAATTGTAAAGGTACCCTATGAGGCAGGTAAAAAAATGGTTTGTTTTTTGGCTGAGAATTATCGTTCTACGAAAATAATCGATTAAAATTATCACTTATGTACCTAATCTATTATTTAAGCCAAATATAAAAGAAAATTATTTAGGTAATATCTAAGTTTAGGGATAAAACATATGGAAATCATGCAAGAAGATATTTAAATAATCTAAAAGAAATGATTAAATGAGATAGTTAAAGGAATGACGTCATTATGCTAGAAAAATTGTTATTTTTACCTATTTATTATGTGATAAATTCATCAAATTTAATAGCCTGTTCCTAAAATAGGGCTTGATATAATGCCATTAAATGATCGAAAAGGGGACGAGATGAATTTCGAATGTTTTAAATATGACAGTATTTTTTTGCTGTGATACGACGCTTATTCTCACCAATTTATTTTAGAATCGGATCTATAGTTTAGGAAAAAATAAACGTTTACTCGCTTTGAATTTTGCTAACCCTAACTAAATCAAAAATCCACTATGGATGCTGTATCCATACCACATCCAACCGCTTCATAAATTCGAGGACAGATAGACAGATAACTTAGGCTATTATTACATTACGAGAAGAAAGTTTAAAGTCATAAAAAGTGGAAAAAATAATAAACATTTATATTAAAAATAATAAAACTATTTTGAAAATAATAAAACAAGTTTAGGAATAAGAATTTAAAAGAAAAAGCATAAAATATTAAGTATATTAGACATTTAGTAAACTTTGGCTGAGTCGGGGACAGAACAGTCAACCCGAGTAGTACGATGATTAAATGATCAGACCCTTCACCGAACGTGCTAGGCCTACAGGCCTGAGGAAGGAACTAATTAGAGGGTATGAGGGTCGAGTAAACACAGTCCAGTTTAAATATTACGCCCCGCCATCACTAATCCCTCTTATTCTATACTAAATTCATATCATGAATGTATTTAGTATAGGATAAGAGAGAGAATAAGACTTGAAATAATAGCATTAAAAGCTCGAAAACTTGGGATGGGGTGGATTTCGTACTCGCTTTGAATTTTGCTAACACTAACTCATAAAAAATCCAATATGGATGCCTGTATCCATTCCAGGTACAACCACTTCATAAATTCGCGGACAGACAACTTAGGCTATTATTATATAGGGGATGTATAACTAAATCGTAAAATGTTTGTTTGCGACGTGATAATAGTGTGCCATGCAAGATTTTTTAATAGCTTTTTGATTAAATATGTGTACATCCCACTATTAGAAATTTAAATACTGACATGTATACTTGTTAGGTTTCAGATTATATGACATAATTTTTCTCTTCGTTCCAAATTAAAATGGCAAAAATATTCTTTATTCCATATAATAATAGTAAACCCATCATAACTGTAAAAAAACATTAGTTTCCATTTCACATCATATAATGTCCACATTTCAAAAACTCTTTCAGAAATTGTGAATCTATACATTCCAAATTTTACTTAAGGATCTGGATTTTTCTGACTTTCTGTAAACCTAACTCGTAATATGATATGTATGACATGATATGTATAATATAATTTTTCTCTTAGTTCCAAATTAAAACAGCGAAAAAACTCTTTATGCCATATATTAATAGTAAACCCATTATAACTGTAAAAATTAGTTTCCTTTTTACACCATCTAATGTCCACATTTCGAAAACTGTTTCAGTAATTGCGAATCTATACATTAAAGTTTTTACTTAAGTATTGGGATTTTTCTTATATTATGTACAACTAAATCGTAAAATTTTGTATGTGACGTGATAATAGTGTGTCATGCAAGATTTTAATAGCTTTTTGATTAAATATGTGTACATCCCACTGTTAGAAATTTAAATACTGACATCTATACTTGTTAGGTTTCAGATTATATGACATAATTTTTCTCTTAGTTCCAAATTAAAATGGCAAAAATACTCTTTGTGCCATATAATAATTATATACCCATCTAAACTATAAAAAAACATTAGTTTACATGTTTACCATCTAATGTCGACATTTCAAAAACTGTTTTAGAAATTGCGAATCTATTACATCCCTATTTTTACTTAAGGATTGGGATTTTTCTTAATTTCTGTAAACCTAACTCGTAAAATACTATATATGACATAATAATAGATTGTCATGCAAATTTTGCACAGTTTTTAATCGAATATATGTACATCCCACTGTTAGATTCTTAAAATACTGCACATCTATACTTGCTAATTTTCACATTATATAACATAATTTTTCTCTTAGTTCCAAATTAAAACAGCGAAAAAACTCTTTATCCTATACTATAATACGAGGAATGGTTGTCAAGTCGAAAATCGCCCAAGAATTAATAAACTGTAGTAAACTTGGGGATCTGGGGTTTTTGGTCACGAGGAATCGATTGGCATCGGTTTTGACGCGCTAAGGTCACGTAGTTCGGAGCTACAGATAGGGCCGGGTTCGAACCCCGGTGCGGGCAAACTTTTTTCTCATGCGTCCAAACAGAGTGAAAATTGGTACCCGGGGGTTTTCGACCACGAGGAATCGATTGGCTGTAGTTCTGACGAATTATTAATAATAATAATAAAAGTCTTTATTGATTTGTTTTATTCCTTGATATCGGTTTCCATTTTTATTTTCTATCAACTCTAAATATTAAATTAATGTAGCAAAGTATATATAACACATAAACGATATAGTAAAAAAAAAAAATAATGCAAACAAAAATTTTGAAAACCAACCACAAAAAATTAAAAAATAATGCTTCACTAACGTGCCGAAACAACCTCGCCGTTCAATTTCCAAAGTCACACTAAACACAGAGCATATAACTTATCAAAGTCCGTCGCCGCGTTAGTGCGTCGTCGGCATACCAGGAGGTGCCGCTCTGACGCGCCAGTGCGTCGGTGGCAGCGAACGTGTTAAGGAACTGATTTCGATTTCAAATCACCGTCAACAAAGTTCGACATTTCAACATTCATCAGATTTCAAGCTACATTTTCAACATGCAGAACGCACCTCTACATGAAATTCTTCAAGGAGCCGGAATTTTGGAACAACAAGCGATCAACTCAATTATACCCGCAAATAGACAACTAGAAGATATCGTCATTGTCAGAATGCTTCTTCATTCAACACACTTCAATCTTTACACTGCTCACTTTGTACCATTTCTTTAATTGTATAATTTTTTGTTATCAATTACATTTTATTTTCTATGACTTTTCAAACTTTACCTTTGTATAGAATAGTTCCCTTTCCAAACAACTTTGTTTAGAATAGTTTACAATGGTGCACTATAACCGGTTATCTTTTCACTAATGGTTTCGCAAATTTTCTTATGGCATGTATTGTTTTGATAAATCACAATTGAAAATTTAAATCTTCGAGTTAGCTTCGATACCTGTTTTCTCCGAGCGGAGCTCGGTCACCCGGTACTGCCATATAATAATAGTAAACCCATTATAAATGTAAAAATTTGTTTCCATTTTACACCATCTAATGTCCACATTTCGTAAACTCTTTCAGTAATTGCGAATCTATACATTAAAGTTTTTACATAAAGATTGGGATTTTTCTTATATTATGTACAACTAAATCGTAAAATTTTGTATGTGACTTGATAATAGTGTGCCATGCAAGATTATATTAGCTTTTCGATCAAATATGTGTACATCCCACTGTTAGAAATTTAAATACTGACATCTATACTTGTTACATTTCAGATTATATGACATAATATTTCTTAGTTACAAATTAAAATGACAAAGATACTCTTTATGCCATATAATAATTATATACCCATCAAAACTATAAAAAAAAAAACATTAGTTTACATGTTTATCATCTAATGTCCACATTTCAAAAACTGTTTCAGAAATTGCGAATCTATTACATTCCAGTTTTTACTTAAGGATTGGGATTTTTTTTTAATTTCTGTAAACCTGACTCGTAAAATATTATATATGACATAATATTAGATTGTCATGCAAAATTTGCACAGTTTTTTAATCGAATATATGTACATTCTACTGTTAGATTCTTAAAATACTGCACATCTATACTTGCTAATTTTCACATTATATGTCATAAATTTTCTCTTAGTTTCAAATTAAAACAGCGAAAAAACGCTTTATGACATATAATAATAGTAAACCCATCATAACTGTAAAAAAACATTAGTTTCCATTTTACATCATCTAATGTCCATATTTCAAAACTGTTTCAGAAATTGAGAATCTATACATTCCACTTTTTACTTAAGGATCTGGATTTTTCTGACTTTCTGACTTTCTGTAATATGATATGTATGACATGATAATAGATTTGCATAGCTTTTTAATCAAAAATATGTGAATCACACGGTTAGAAACTTAAAATACTGCACATCTATACTTGCTAATTTTCGCATTATATGTCATAATTTTTCGCTTAGTTTCAAATTAAAACAGCGAAAACACTCTTTATGTCATATAATAATAGTAAACCCATGAGAGCTGTAAAAAAACATTAGTTTCCATTTTACATCATCTAATGTCCCCATTTCGAAAACTGTTTCAGAAATTGCGAATCTATACATTCCAGTTTTTACCTAAGGATTAGGCTTTTTCTTAATTTCTAAAAACCTAACTCGTAATATGTTATCTAAGACATGATAATAGAGTGCCATGCAAGATTTGCATACCTTTTTCATCGAATATATGTACATCACACTGTTAGAAACTTAAAATACTGCACATGTATATTTGCTAATTTTAACATTTTATGAAATAATATTTCTCTTAGTTAGAAATTAAAACAGCGAAAAAACTCTTTATGCCATATAATACTAGTAAACCCATCGAAACTGTAAAGAAAACATTAGTTTCCATTCTACATTATCTAATGTTCACATTTAAAAAATCGTTGAATAAAGTGTGAATCTATACATTTCAGTTTTTACGTAAGTATTCGGATTTTTCTTACTTTCTGTAAACCTAACTCGTAATATGTTATATATGATATGATAATAGCGTGCCATGCAAGATATCCATAGCTTTCTAATCGAATATATGTCCATCCCACTGTTAGAAACCTAAAATACTGTACATCAATACTTGCTTGCTAATTTTCACATTATATGACATAATTTTTCTCTTAGTTCCAAATTAAAACAGCGAAAAAACTATTTATGCATTATAAGAATATAAACCCATCAAAACTGTAAAAAAACATTAATTTTCATTTTATACCATCTAATGTCCACATTTCAAAAAAAAATTTCAGAAATTGTGAATCGATATATCCCAAATTTTACTTAAGAATTGGGATTTTTCTCACTTTCTGTAAACCTAACTCGTAATATGTTATATATGACATAATAATTGAATGCCATGCTAGATTTGCATAGCTTTGTAATCGAATATATGTACATCCCACTGTGAGAAACTTAAAATACTGCACATCTATACTTGATAACTTTCACATTTTATGACATAAGTTTTCTCTTAGTTTCAAATTAAAACAGCGAAAAAACTCTTTATGCCATATAATAATAGTAAACCCATCAGAACTGTAAAAAAAACATTAGTTTCCATTTTACATTATCTAATGTGCAAATTTCGAAAACTGTTTCAGAAATTGCGAATCTATTACGTTCCACGTTTTACTTAAGGATTGGGATTTTTCTTATTTTCTGTACAACTAAATCGTACAATGTTATATGTGACGTGATAATAGTGTGCCATGCAAGATTTGAATAGCTTTTTGATCTAATATATGTACATCCCACTGTTAGAAAGTTAAATACTGACATGTATACTTGTTAGTTTTCTCAGGATTAAAGCAGATTTTTTTCTCTTAGTTTCAAATTAAAGCAGTGAAAAAACACATTATGTGATAAAACAATAGTGAACAAATCAAAACTGTAAATAAAGAATTTAAACTTTTTCCTACACTACTGACCTTTAAAGTGGGAAGAAAAAAAATATAAATATATACTTACTTGTTCTTGTTTCATCAGAAACGTTCAGCTGTGCCTGCGAAAACTGAATAAGACAAAAAAACAAACCACTGAATGAAAATAAAATGTTCATTTTCATCGTATAGAAATTAGAACTCTCAACTGCCCTCAGCCGAATTCAGAAATGATGAAAAATATTCCTAGATAGGTGTGTCGGGTCACATTCAGTCTATCTTCATCTAGTTTCAATAAGATAACTCTTATCAGTTTATGAAAGCAAACAGAAACCTTCACTTTCGTATTTATATGAACCTACACTTATTCTTAGAATTTGAATTCACTGATAATAAACTTGATAACCTTTTGATAGTACCTTTTACGAAATCTTGTAGCAATCTAATCCTTTGTGAGAACAGATATTTCAGATTAAAAATCAAATGTTTAATATGTTAATACAAAAATACTTATTACGTGCGTTTACACATAATTAAATTTATTTTTATGGATGCATATGCATGTAATATGGGCGAGATTCATTCAAAATCACAACAGTTTATTTTTGGTGAGATACATGAATTCCATACAACAGGCAAGAACTATTACAACATCGTGCACCCAGACAATGTGATTCTGCACACACACACTTTCCGAATAGGGATTTCTCAGGTAAAAAGTCTACGAATAATCCCTAAGCACAATTGCTCACGTGATAAAAAAAATACCCATGTTTAAAGGTAACGCGTTAACTATTGGATAAAGTAGTACAGACAGAAGCTGAATTAAGTCTATAGCGTGTATGGAAGGGAAAATCAGAATTACCGCACAAACCCCCAACGTACTTTATGAACAAAACTTTTTTAATTAATATTAAAATATGTAAATAAGGGATTTTAATATTACGTGATATAGATACAGATACAGATACAGATATAAAAGTCAAATGTATGGTATCAGCACAAAAAGTGTTGTTGTATATAGCACGTCTACTCTTCAACTCTGAATACTGGTTTATCAACACCGGATTGCAAGTGCGGATACATGGAAAGCACTTGGTATGTCTGTGCTCCAGATGCAACAGATGGACTGGATGGTTGGACTGTTGACGATATAGGTTCACGTTATGACATAAAAGACTTACTTTGAAGTTCGAAGAAATTTGTTGGTGGAACCTGACGGTCATCCTGTGGTTTCAATATCAGAGTGTAGTTGTGGATACATGGTAGGCCTGCGCTCCGGATTCTGACCATTGGTTTTTGTCGGAGCATAGAGAATCTGTGCTGTTGGAGGTTTCCTTTTGTCTTTCATTTTTTCTTATAAATTTTGCAGTAAATATAAGTATGGCAAGAAATTTATAACAGGTGATGATCATGATATACCAAGAGTTAATAATAGTCACTACTGTCACTTTTTTCTTCTCCGTCTCTATTATCGGTCTCTTGTAACAGCAAGTAAAAGGTTTAATGCAAAATAACAAGACAGTCTGTATATGAAGTATTTAAAAGTTTCAAAAATATTAGTTTGAGTAAAATATTGCAAAGAATTAAACTACAGAGAATAAAAAATATTTCAATAAAGATTTGTTTTGGACGGTTTGCGCGCCAATATAGCATGATACAAGAGTTTACAAGTTTTTATTTAAGTGCAAATATATGCAAATTTATTTTTTCTTTCAATAATTAAGCAAATCTTTGTTTCCTGTAAAGATCCTGTTTTTTCCTTAATTGTTACACCTTGGGGTGTCCTTAATTGTTAGACCCTGTTTTGTTCTTGGGTTGTATATTATAAGGTTGATTTAATATCAGCCTTTTAAAATTTAGATTTTGGGAAAGAGTCACAAACAAAAATATTTATTATTATTCTTAAAACCACTGCTTAGAACACAATCATGGCGGACATTTTACAATATATATGACTTGCCAACATTTGTTTTCACAACATAACTAAAAATAAATAAACAATTACGATTCTTTCATCGATAAATAAAAGAGAACCTTACATTATATAAAGTTAGGTGGGTTACTGGCTTGTGATTTAAGTTTAAAACCCCAAATCTTGGTGCTGAACTAACTTTTGGGACAGTTTTGGTGGAGGCGAAGGGTACTTTTCCACTTGCACAAGTTAAGGAGATGTTTGAGATTTCAGTGATTAAATTCCCTGATTGGATTTCTACCTGATCCCCAATGATGGTTATAAAAGATGGCAAAACACTAGAAAGATGATGCTTCAACATCCGTTCGTTCGATACCCGTTTCGTCTTTGTTCACTTACAAAATTGCCCAATTCCCTGAGATATTTTCGGAGGATGAATTGTATGACAATCAAAAATGGTTCAAAGACTATATCCGAATTGCAACCTATAACCAATGGGATGGCATCTTGAAACTTGCTAATGTCGTTTTTTTTAACTGCAGAGAACAGCTAGAGCTTGGTTCGATAATAACTAAAAAGCGATTACAAGTTGGTAGTTGTTTGAAAGTTAATTAATTTAGACTTTTGGCATGGTAGATGACTGAAAACTACACACAGTTAACATCTTACGAACCAGACCTCAACATAGAGACAAAAAGGGGAAACATCTGAAGCTTATATTCAGCATATCCTAAGTTTATGTGCAGACGTCAACCCTGATATGCCAGAAGTAGATAAAATAGGTCACCTAATGAAAATAAATGGCTAGGATGTATACAACACATTAATTATGAGGGATGTCAATACTCTAGAAGAGTTTAATTCTAATAGCAGGAAAGCATGGAGAAGAGAAAAGTGACACCTCATTTTGCTAGATGCGCGAATGTTACCCAGATATGTAATTAATGACTTTGATTCGAAAGAGGAATACCTGTACTAAAGAATTAAGACAAATGTCAGGGAAAATATAAAAAAGCTTCTGCCCGATATAACCAGTACTAAAATGATCGATTCACTTTCTTTCGAGGTCATCAGTAGGGACGAAGTATGATACACCTTCTCTATACTTAATGCTTCCTCATTACGGTATAACCATAGAAGTCCAAGGTAGAAATGAATAAATGAAATTTAGAGAGGAATTACTCTCTGTGAAGATAAAATACACGCCTTTAGTGAACAAATAACAATGTAAAGTATATTTTTATTGTTGACGTGCGAAGCATGTCCTTAGATACTGTCGTAGACCGAAGATTTCACTACCTCAAGAGAGAAATGGCAACTTGACGATTCTCATTCAAGGGATACCGATTCTATTCCTAAATGCGGGTATGAGACAGACGAATATGCACCTGGGTATAGAAGCAGCTCCCCATATAACAGACGCACATCATTTCCACGAAAATCCCAATTCCTTTCTCGTCTCAACAGTGACGTTCTCCCCGCCGATCGAACAAGGCAACTAATTCATGGGACCTATCTTGGAGGTTACGCCGCAGCCAATGAAAATTCTCCCGCGTACTATACAAATTATGTACGTTCGATGGTAAATGGAGTTCACGTGATATCATTGGTCGATTCTGCAGTTCATTATTCAGCAATGTCTAAGGATCTTCGTCGTAAAATAAAACTGCTATTATATTTACAGGGAATGCGTCAATTCTAAAGATTCATAATGGAAGACTCGTTAACGCACTGGGTAAATGTGTATTGAGAACTGATCTTCATGCAATTATAAAAATTTCTATTGTCCTGAACATGCAGTCATGATCTCGTTCTCGCATAGGATTTTGCCAAGCTACGATAGTTGTCGTTGATTGTGGCTCTGGGGAAATTCAGATTGGAGAAATAGTGACAGAGGTTGAACAGAAAATTAAAGACGTTTATTGCTTTATGCCGATGGAGGATACAAGATAACACCCAATTCTATACATTAAGTATGTGTACTGAGAACTAATAGGATGCACACTGGTGAAGTTGTACTTACGGGTTCCCCAAGATTAACTGCGGAAAAAGGCCTCTATATAGCAAATCTATTGTAAATTTGGAATGTGTTCTATAAGCTGAAACTGTAATGGTATTAAACCTTTAATATTATATTAAAATTGTTAAGAAATTGAAGATAAAAGACTTATCATTTATTATAAAAATAAAAAAATATTACTCGTTTTAATATAAATTTAGTTCACAGAATAAAAATAATAATCATGTTTTATTTCATATACAAATTTAATACATAACTTACGTGTTTCAGAAGTTAATGTAGATTTCTAATTTACATTAATGTAAATGTTTTATATTTTAAATATTATTAATTGATATAGCGAAACTAAACGTCTTTGAATTTAGGCCTATTTTCATTAACCTGTTGAATACTATTTAATATAAACCGATCAAAACATATATACAGTATATACAATATATATATATATATATATATATATATATATATATATATATATATATATATATATATATATATATATATATATATATATATATATATATAGTAAAAATAGTAAATGTACAGAAATATTTAATTTTATAGTGAATAATAATTGTTATTGCAATGAAGAATTTTTAGTCTAAATGTAATATAGTCTAGATTATTCTACAAGCACCCTTACCAAATATTACTACTATCACTAAACGTTGCAAAATATGCAAGCCTTCATTGTTTGTTCGAGTGTTGTAGAATTATTATTTTGTCGTAAATTATTAAATAAACATATTTCATTGAAATCTGATCCTGTTAGCTATTATTAAGGCAATCTAAAAACTTTATCTTTAATATTTGAGACCATTTTATTTAGGTAACTATAACCAAAAGATTGAAATAATTTCTTTCTACTACGAAATATCTTTTCTATTGGTTATATCTGAAATCTTAGATAAATTGTTCGAAATAGCTGTTTAAAATTTTCGTATGTCTTTTAAATAAAGCAAATAATTAACCAAAGAAATATTTTTAAAAAAATTTCTAGCCTAACTATAAAGAAATCAAAATGCATCCAGTGATAGAGGAGAAGCCACATACAGCAAAAGAAAAGTTTTGTATGGTTAAAATAACAACTTTTCTACTAAGTATATCATATAAATTTCATTAATATTTTCTCGATCCTTTATAAACATGAATGTGAAATAAAATATGTTGCCAAAATATTACCAAAAATTTATAGATATATAATAAATGAACCATATCTACAAATAAAAGTAGTCTGTTTGTGTCAAATGGTGATTTTATTGCAAAGAAATCAGCACAATGTAACACATTTAAATATTTATTGAGTATGTTTTCAAATTCAAACTTCATTCTTTTCGTTCATTTCTTCGTTCATTTCTTTAATTACGATCGTCACATTTTACGTTACTATTCTCCCATATTTACCTCTGGGTTCTCGACTCCTGTAGGGAGGTTTGGGTAGATAGCAGGTCTATTGGGGTTCTCTGAACTCACATCTGATGGAGTGACTGCATTTGGTGGCTGAGCTGTAGGTTGATGTCTTGATCGAAAAGATTGCCTGATTCGTTCCATTAAGGAAGGGGCTCTTTCACCTGCATTGGTCATCTCCAGAGGGGGTGCACTCGGCTGGCCATGTGTCCGGAAAGACTGTCTAATCCTGCCTATTACAGAGGAAGGTGCAGATTGCTGATCAGAAGAAGTTGTAGTATTGGTTTGATCCTTAGATCTCTTTGCCAATGTCACACAATAGCAAATGCTTAATGTTAGCAGAACAATAAAAACAATTCCTATAGCCACGCTGCTCAAAACGACGGGGAGAATCATAGGTCTGGTTTGACTCTCTCGAACCCAATTATCCATCGAACCTAAAACATAGTAACCAGTTATTGCACCTTAAATCTTTTAAGACATTTAAGTTTTTTTTAAATATTTACTGTGTAAGTTCTTAAATTCACATTTTTGAATAGTCCTTTAATTGTGATCATCAAACTTAAAATAAAAATAATACCTTAATTTCGCACGTACAGTCAGCACCATCGTATAGTCCGTGGGCACGATTTTTTATTTAAACCAATTCGTAAATTATCAGATAGTCCGAACCATTAGACAATCCGTGGACTACAAGTGCAAATATATGTGTTTTAGTATGATAATATTAAGTCATTTTAAGAATAAAAACCTAAGCACAGTAGAGTCCTGACAAGTCTAGATTAATTTCACCTTTAAAATTTGAAATCATTTCTTCTACTAGAGCCTCGGAGACGAATTTTAACAAAAGAAAGAGACTTGCCAACATTTCTCTGTTCGAGAACCCAGCTATGTAAATTGTCTTCTAATGCTGGTCATTGTATTTATCCAAGACGATTGGATCGCTTTCTTCTCCTTTTTTTTAATGTTTGCTTTTACTTCAGACAATTTCTTACTGCTTTCTCGTCGACCTTCTGATTTACTTTCTGCTAAAAATCAGCAATAAAACTGCTACGATATTTTAAAGACATAATAAATGACCAAAATTACCTCAAATCAAAACTGTGAAAACAAAACACTCTATTACGAGTGCTCCTCTTGGTAAAATGACCTTCGACCATCAAGTTTCGATTCTGAACCCACCCACTCAGTTTCTATTTCTTTACATGGTTTATTACCGATACGATACGATGTTTTCTTGTCATCTCTTGTGTCGTGCTTTTGTTTCCATTGGATCATCGGCCGTTCGCGAGACGTGCTTTCTCCCCCCTTCTTCCTATTTTAATATTTTGAACAACGAATAACAGTTAGATAGTCCACGGGTGAAGAAATTTGCTTTTTAAACACAGATAGACAGCGGACTATACGGGCAAAAATAAGGTAACATTTTTTTTTGCCCTACAGTCTGAAAAACTGCAAAAATATTTCCGAAATATGATAAATAGGATGATGTTAAAATATTTAAATATTATGACTATCGTGATAAGAAAAATTCTTGATTCCAGAAACATTGACATGCTATAGGCAGAGTCTTCTTTATTTAAATTAAAATGCTACATAAGTTTTCATTTCCATCATGAAAAATAATTAGGTTATTAATGACGATTGTTTTTTTTATTCTAAAAGGTGAAAAATAGTTTAGAGAATATTTATATATCTCAGAACACAATATGATTCTTAGCGAAAGTAGAGGGCATTATCATAATTATACGAATCTCTAATATTTCATTTTAAATGATAATTTTTCTAACTTTGCAATTCAAATCAAAATGTAAATGATAGTCGTTCTATGCAATATCAGTTTTCAATCTCGATTGACCCATAAAAGTAGCAGAAAAGTATTTGTTAATGTAGCTAAATATTCTGCTTGCAAAAAATACCATTACATTTTTAAAAAAATTAACCAGTATCCCGATTTGATTCTAATCCGACATTACAACATAAAAAAACATAATATTCGGGATATTAAGACTGTGCATAAATATATGCATATACCGGGTGGCCATAATTAAACTGACAGTGCTCACTGTGTTCTGTAGCGCGATCTATTTGCGAGAATGACGCCACATTTTGTAGAAAGATTAAACAAGACGGGGGACGAAGAATTCCGCGAAAAAACAAATTAGTTACAAAATTCACCACTAGGGGAATATTTGGGGCTGTGTTATAGAGAAGAGTGTTAAAAAAATACAAATTAATACGGAATAGAATTACCTGTTATTATGCACATTTTATGATTCAGTTCAAGTGCAATATGGCAACAATTTTAAAAAAACGTAAAATCTACATAAACACCGATAAAGTCTCGTAATCTGCAATATCACGTAAGCTGAGCAGAGGAAGAAGTTCTTTATTCAAATTTCACTTTACATCCATTGGTACAGTTAAGAAATTAATTTTCGTATTAGTTTGCATTCGTTAACACTCTATTTCCTATTACACAACTCCAAATATTCCCCTAGCGGTGACTTTTGTAACTAATTTGTTTTTTCGCGGAATCCTTCTTCCCCCGTCTTGTTTAATCTTCCTACAAAATGTGGCGTCATTCTCGCAAATAGATCGCTCTACAGAAGATTGTGAGCACTGTATATATATATATATATAATATATATATATATATATATATATATATATATATATATATATATATATATATATATATATATATATATATATATATATATATACGTTTACATATAGATAGCCCAATTACAGACTTAGTCTGAAAGAACAAGCTGGAATTTAATTAAAACTTTTATCAAATTAACATTGAACGTAAAAACATCGTTAGATCCTTCGTTTTTTAAACATGAATCACTGAATTTTCAGAATGCAACTAGAATAGTGAGAATGAATTCCTACTTACTGCAATCTTCTTCATCGGTGTAATCCCCGCAATCGTCACGTTTATTACAGAGAAAAGTCTTCGGAATACATAAACCATTTGGACATTTGTGTTCGTTTGGGGAACAAAACCCTAAAAAATGTATATATGCATTATATATATATATATATATATATATATATATATATATATATATATATATATATATATATATATATATATATATATATATATATATATATATATATATATATATATATATATATATATATATATATATATATATATATATATATATATATATATATATATATATATGTATATATATATATATACACATATATATTTACACATATATATTTACATATATATATATATATATATATATATATATATATATATATATATATATATATATATATATATATATATATATATACATGACGATCCGACAAAAGTTGTCCTGCTTTAACATTGTAAATTAAAAATATTGTAAAATGTTTTTAAATAAATTATAAATTGAACTGTTTTGATGGAAAAATGAGGAAAAAATATTTTAAAAATACTTCATGCCCCAATGCGCACAGTCATCATAATTTGACTTATCAATTGCGTGTGAAGGTGTCTTTTTACTATAAATTTAAACGTGTTGAGCATAAACTTAAAATTGTCTTCAATAATGTTAAAAAAGAGAAATTTTAAAACGTTTTCATAGCATGTATAGTTTTTAACGCGTAACGACGTTTTAATATATTTAATTTTATAATATTAACACAAATTAAATTTGTTATGGCATGTGGAAAGAAGAATCGAATTTACGAATTTTACGCAAACACAATTTCGTTAGTGATATGGCTCTAGCTAATAGTGTTCTGGAGGTGAATTCAATGGTGGAAGTGAAAACTTATTGTCATAAGTGGCCGGCCGATTCGTCTTTGTATTTAAATGCATTCTTTGTCCATATTGCCTATGACAATTAGTGCATTTGACGAATGTGGTGAGGCCATTTAGATCATCAATATAACTGATAATTAATATAATTGATATAATTAATACGATTGATTAATTAATATAATTGCCGTAAATAAAACGTGAAGTGAATTACTTGGGATCTAAATCTGACCTCATCACATCTTTTGTAAAGGGGGAGAGAAACCATAAAAATTAATTCAGCTGATTTTCATCGTGTGCGGGATTCTCGGGAGGGGTTCTGATCAATGTCCCAGATTAGAATCACGCCTGCGTACATGGAACTAAATAAGAATGTACCTTTGTGGAGTTATTTGTGGAATCAATAACGGAACGTGACCAATTTGAATTGGCAAGGTTTTTCCATGTTTTTCAGTTTCAAGGCGGGGAAAATCAGACCAATAAATTTATGCAACTCTCCCGATTGGCCAAAAAGAAGTAAGAAACGACAGAGATTAAAATAATATAAAATAAAGAAAAGTGAAGAAGGAGGGGGTGTTCGGCAGTCGAGGAGAGTAGTTCGACTGTCAGAGTTCGGAGGTCGAGGGTTCGTCGGCAAGTTTTCAGGACTCGAGGAAAGAGTACGGGGACCAAAGGAGATTTGGGTCCAAGAAAGGCTTCGACATATATATATATATATATATATATATATATATATATATATATATATATATATATATATATATATATATATATATATATATATATATATATATGTATATGTATATATATATATATATATATATATATATATATATATATATATATATATATATATATATATATATATGTGTATATATATATACATATATATATATATATATATATATATATATATATATATATATATATATATATATAATATATATATATATATATATATATATATATATATATATAATATATATATATATATAAATATATATATATATATATGTATATATATATATATATATATATATATATATATATATCTGTATATATATATATATATATATAATATATATATATATATATATATATATATATATATATATATATATATATATATATATATATATATATATATATATATATATATGTATGTATGTATATGTATATGTATATGTATATGTATTTGTATACATATATATATATATATATATATATATATATATATATATATATATATATATATATATATATATATATATATATATGTATGTATGTATATGTATATGTATATGTATATATATATGTATATGTATACATATATATATATATATATATATATATATATATATATATATATATATATATATATTCTGGCTCACAGGCCAGAAGTATTAGAAGTATTCCAGCTCATCCGCCTTACAGAATAATCCCAATTTATTTAGAAGGCTCCATACCAGCGGTGAGACTGGAGTCCACATTATCATCCCATCAATCGAAATAACAGGCTAGGTATCTACTAGATCCACAAAGGTACTCA
Source organism: Pardosa pseudoannulata (assembly GCA_032207245.1). Classification (NCBI taxonomy): domain Eukaryota; kingdom Metazoa; phylum Arthropoda; class Arachnida; order Araneae; family Lycosidae; genus Pardosa; species Pardosa pseudoannulata. Next base: position 81,911,622 of record CM063510.1, on the reverse strand, counting down.
TTGTTATATATATTTGAAATTGAGTTTAGGTCCTCTGTCTTCTTTGTCTATTTTTACCCAAATGTTAGGATATTATTAATGTTAAGTTTGAATAATGTGGCACCTAATAAAAGGTTTCGAGAAACAAATTTTATGAAGCATTAATCAGATTGTATATAGATATGTATATAGAATAATAATAAATTTGCTTAATTTTATTTTAAACTATAAAACTTGTGTTTATTTTAAGAGTTTAATTTTTTATTTTAAAAACTTTTAATTTAGCTTATTAGTTTATTTTTTATTTTTTTAAGTCTGTAGTCTCTCAAAACCTGTGGTTGATTTTAAACTTTAATAATCTACACAACGCAACGCAAATATTATTCAGTCTTTGTGACTAACAACCACTATAAATTTGATCATAGATAAAAACTTAAATTTACACGACAGACGAACTGTCTATTTCTGGCTCACAATCGAATGAAACGAGGTGAAGTGTTGCAAAGTATAAATATGTGACGTTCTTGCACGCGCTTCGATCATGTATTCTGCGTGCAGCAGTGACTCGTTGACGTACATCTCTTTGTTAATATGCATTAATCAGAAGACGTTCATTGCGATGCTCTTGATTTTGATTTGCACGTGTATTTGCAGCCTGATCTCTTAAATTTGTATTGTCTCTCAATTCATCTTCTGATTTTCTATTTAACTGGTAGGTTTGAACAGTTTGTGTATATCATGTACATCCTTACATATTTCATACTCGACCACGTAGATGTGGAGTTTTTCTGTGAGAAATATGCAATATGTAGATATATTGAGATGCCTGGTGAAAATTGAATTAAAAAAAATTGAATGGAATTAAAATTTTAACTTAACAAAATTTATAATTAGTATAACTCATAAGTTTTTATCAATATTACTGTTAATTTTCACTTAAGATCATTCTAAAAAATACTTCCTACATTTTTTTATTTAAAAATTGAGTCTCTTGATTTTCATTTGCACTTGCATTTGCAACCTGATTTCTCACATTTGCATTGCCCCTCAAATCGGCTTCTGCCGTTCTATTTAACCGATAGGTATGAACCATTTGTGCATATCGTGAACGTCGACCAATAATTCATGCTCGTCCACGAAGAAGTGGAATGTTCTGTGAGAAATACGCAATACATAGATTTATTGATTTGTCTGATGAAAATTGATTTAAAAAATTACACTCAATTAAAAATTTGAATGTCTCAAAATGAATAATTAGTGTAACTGATAAATGTTTATCAACATTACTGCAAATTTTCGCTTAAGAGCATTATAAAAATAATTCCTACATTTTTTTATTTAAAATTTAGAAGTTTTATAACTATGGGATAGCTGAATTAATCAATTAATACAAAAAGTTAAAGTACTTTAAAAAATGCAGAAGGGATAAAATTGTCAGTAGAAAATCAATTTTATAAAAATTCATGTCATGTTGTTATTATTAAACATTTAAATAAAATTTGGTAAATGAAATAAAGCTGATAAACACGGAATCTTGAATTATTATTTTAACATCTGCACAAACATTCTTTTTAACATTTATGAAATTTTTGATAATTTTAAATTAATAATAATTTTAGAAAATTTGTTATAAAGTTAATCATTTACAAAAAAAGATTACAACTCATGTTACGGTTGTTGTTGTTGAATGGTGAAATAATCCTTGAAAAATCACATAAGATAGTTCAACACTGCGCCATAAAAACTTTAACAATATTTGTTAGAACTCGAATAGCAGAACACAAAGCTTTTTTATTAAGCCCTAAAAACCTTAGTTGACAGATTTACTCAACTAACTCGTAATCTGAGCTACTTGCCCTTTTATACATTAATGGAGTGTTCTAGAAAGTCGTTCCAGTAAATGAAAGTATGTTCTAGAACTTCTAGGACAAACAGAAACATAAACGTAATTAGATTAAATTAAAATTCCCACGTTACCTGTACGGGGATTCAACAATATTGGGAATTATCGTACTGAAGTCTGATCCACTGACCACTACGTCGTATACATGTTGGCAGTGAAGGATTTCAAACGACATTATAATAATCTCAATTAGCACGCAATTTAGTATTTTTAATAAAAAAAACAGTTTCTATCGGATGCAATTGTGAATCTTAACCAATCTCGAATCAACTGAATTACATACACAAAATTTATCAAAATCAGGTTTGGAGGAGTTCTATTACAAACACACGGACAGAAGAATTTTATACATAAAAATATATGTCTTAACCCCTTGCCTGTTTTACACGAACACCGTGCGGGCGCGGTTATCGTGCCATTGATAATTTGCCCGTACGACGTACGGGCAATCCGATGTATTTGTCATTCAAATTGTTTTCGTCGTATCTTTTGTATTTTTAATGCCAAAATAGTCGTATAGATGTCCACAAAATATTGGTTTTCGAAGTGTATTCTGCTGTCTGAAAGGTTTAGCATTGCTTGCATTACTCCGTGACGTATAATCTTTTATTTTATAATTTGCAATTTTGGGATACTGACAGAGAGAGAAACTTTAGAGTTAATTCCACCCACAGGCAAAAAACTAAAACCTGCAAAAAAGTGCTATGTGTGTTCACTGGAAAAAATAACAGAGGCAAAGTAATTAGAAAAGAAACTAGGCATCTTTGTCCGAACAGTAACGTTGGACTATGTCTCTTGCCTTATTTCAAGAAACATCTCACTAAATCTGATCTTTGAAAAAACAGTTTAAGTAAATTTACTTAGAGTATTTGCATTTGAAAATAATTGTATAGTAATTGAAACCGAAAATATTTCTTTCATATGCACAACTGTAAATGTTATAGTTATTAGAAATATAGGTTTGTAACAAAGTGGTTTTAAACAAGATGTTATTTTAGAATCTAGTTTTAAACTAAATATATAAATTATGTGAATTAAAAATACAAGTTGTTCCTTCACTCACAGCAATTTCTTTCTTCGCTATTGTCTCCACAGTCGTTATTAAAATCACATACCTTAGAAAACTCTACACATCTCCCATTCCTGCAGGGAAAATCATCAGACCTGCAACGTCGATCTGAAAAAAAAGAAATGAAGAGGAATAAAACATAATACATTATTTGTATACGAAGATTAAAAAAAGAACTTTGGTATTTTAATAAGCTTATTTCCCTATATTTAATTAATCTATAAGATTTTAAAATCATTATTGTACAAGAACCTAGGTCCTACATAGTTCATACACCCACTCTATATATATATATATATATATACATATAACATATATGTATGTATATATATATATATATATATATATATATATATATATATATATATATATATATATATATATATATATATATATATATATATATATATATATATATATATATATATACATATATATATATATATATATATATATATATATATATATATATATATATATATATATATACATATATATATATATATATATATATATATATATATATATATATACATATATATATATATATATATATATATATATATATTATATATATATATATATATATATATATATATAATATATATATATATATATATATATATATGTGTGTGTGTGTGTGTGTGTTGTGTGTGTGTGTGTGTGTGTGTGTGTGTGTGTGTGTGTATGTGTGTTTAAGAGTAATCGCTTACAGAATAAGTGTAATTTCCCACATTGCGCCTGTTTCCTGTAACATACAAGCAGTTTCAAGACGGATGATGAAAGTGGGGGAACTTTGAGGTAAATTTCGTACGTGATTTTATGCAATTTAAATTTTATTTAAAATTAAAATTTTAAGGCAGCGACTTGAGTTAGCGGAATAATTAATGTACAAAAAGAGGACATAATTAATTTGATATGTTTACAGAACGTTAAGAATGTGTGAGTAATAATTGTCCTTAATTTAAAATTTAATTAATATACTTTTAGATACTGTATTTGTAAATTATACTAAAGTTATATACTCACTGCAGTTTATTTCATCACTCCAATCTCCACAGTCATCCTTGTTGTCGCATAATTGGCTATTCCATATACAAAGGCCGTTATTACACTTAAATCGATCATTTTGTTCAGATGTATTGCAGGGCTGATCTAATTACAAAAAAAAGAAGAATGTTAAAGAATTTCACTCATAGGGTAAATGATGCTATTACAATATAGTATTTTGTTTTGTTTCTCCTATGAAAATTTGATTAATGATCTATGGTACTATTTCGTAAGTCTTCTTTAATGAATGCAGATAATTAACAGTTCATTAAAAGAGAGGCTCTGTAATATCTAACGTCGTATGTGTCAGGTATAGCGTTGTGACATATAACATAGTGTTAGATATAACATATGATACAAATCTAAGTTGGCGTTTAGTGAGATGGTGCCTCCAAGTGGCTCCGGCTTTTGTCCATCTTACAAAATATATGGCTGTTGCTGACGAAATAAATTTCTTCAAGAAATTTTAAATAAATAAGTACAGTTATACAGAGGCCGTTATTACACTTAAATCGATCATTTATTTCAAATGTGTTGCAGGGCTGATCTGATTATAAAAAAAGAAAATAGTTAAAGAATTTCACTAATATGGTAAAGGACGTTATTACAATATAGTATTTTGTCTTGTTTCTCCTTTGAAAATTTAACCAGTGTTCTATGATACTATTTTGTATGTCTTCTTTTAAGAATGAGAAAAATTAACAGTCGATAAATGAGAGGTTCTGTAATATCTAACATCTTATGTGTAAGTTATAGCGCTGTGACATATAACACAGTGTAAGATATAACACATGATACAAATCCAAGTTGGCGTTTAGTGAGATGGTGCCGCCAAGTGACTCCGGCTTTTGTACATATTGCAAAATATATGGTTGTTGGTGATGACATATATTTTTTCAATAAATTATTACTAAATAAATAAGTACAGTTATATAGAGGCCGTTATTACACTTAAATCGATTATTTCGTTCAGATGTGTTGCAAATCTGATCTGATTATAAAAAAAAGAAAACTGTTAAAGAATTTCACTCATAGGGTAAAGGATGTTATTACAATATAGTATTTTGTTTTTTTTTCTCCTTTGAAAATTGGATTAATGATTTATGATACTATTTCGCAAGTCTTATTTTAAGAATGCAGATAATTATCAGTTCATAAAAGGAGAGGTTCGTGTAATATCTAATGTCGTATGTGTCAGATATACCGCTGTGGCATATAACACAGTGTTAGTTAGAACACATGATACAAATCTAAGTTTGCGTACAAATCTGGAATACAAATCTAAGTTGGTGTCAGTTGAAGGCACCATCTCACTAAACGTGACAAGGTGCCTCCGACTGACTCCGGCTTTTGTACATCTTACAAAATATATGGCTGTTGGTGACAAAATAAATTTCTTTAAGAAATTTTAAATAAATAAATAAGTACAGTTATGCAGAGGACGTTATTACACTTAAATCGATCATTTATTTCAGATGTGTTGCAGGGCTTATCTGATTATAAAAAAAGAAAACTGTTAAAGAATTTAACTCATAGGGTAAAGGATGTTATTACAATATAGTATTTTGTTTTTTTTCTCCTTTGAAAATTTCATTAATGATCTATGATACTATTTCGCAAGTCTTATTTTAAGAATGCAGATAATTATCAGTTCATAAAAGGAGAGGTTCGTGTAATATCTAATGTCGTATGTGTCAGATATACCGCTGTGGCATATAACACAGTGTTAGTTAGAACACATGATACAAATCTAAGTTTGCGTACAAATCTGGAATACAAATCTAAGTTGGAGTCAGTTGAAGGCACCATCTCACTAAACGTGAGAAGGTGCCTCCGACTGACTCCGGCTTTTGTACATCTTACAAAATATATGGTTGTTGGTGACGAAATAAATTTCTTCAAGAAATTTTAAATAAATAAATAAGTACAATTATGCAGAGGCCGTTATTACACTTAAATCGATCATTTTGTTCAGATGTATTGCAGGGCTGATCTGATTATAAAAAAATAGAAGAATGTTAAAGAATTTCACTCATACGGTAACGGATTTTATTACAATACAGTATTTTGTTTTGTTTCTCCTTTGAACCAATGATAAATGATCTATGACCAATGATCTATGATACTATTTCGTAAGTCTTCTTTTAAGAATGCAGATAATTACCAGTTCATAAAAGGAGAGGTTCGTGTAATATCTAATGTCGTATGTGTCAGATATAACATATGCTGTGACATATAACACAGTGCTAGATATAACACATGCTACAAATCTCTTGTACATCTTACAAAATATATGGCTGTTGGTGACGAAATATATTTCTTCAAGCAATTATAATTAAATAAATAAGTAAAATTATGCAGAGGACGTTATTACACTTAAATCGATCATTTATTTCAGATGTGTTGCAGGGCTTATCTGATTATAAAAAAAGAAAACTGTTAAAGAATTTAACTCATAGGGTAAAGGATGTTATTACAATATAGTATTTTGTTTTTTTTTATCCTTTGAAAATTTGATTAATGATCTAAGATACTATTTCGTAAGTCTTCTTTTAAGAATGCAGATAATTATCAGTTCATAAAAGGTGAGGTTCGTGTAATATCTAATGTCGTATGTGTCAGATATACCGCTGTGGCATATAACACAGTGTTAGTTAGAACACATGATACAAATCTAAGTTTGCGTACAAATCTGGAATACATATCTAAGTTGGAGTCAGTTGAAGGCACCATCTCACTAAACGTGAGAAGGTGCCTCCGACTGACTCCGGCTTTTGTACATCTTACAAAATATATGGCTGTTATTGACAAAATAAATTTCTTTAAGAAATTTTAAATAAATAAATAAGTACAATTATGCAGAGGCCGTTATTACACTTAAATCGATCATTTTGTTCAGATGTATTGCAGGGCTGATCTGATTATAAAAAAATAGAAGAATGTTAAAGAATTTAACTCATGGGTAAAGGATGTTATTACAATATAGTTTTGTTTTGTTTCTCCTTTGAAAATTTGATTAATGATCTAAGATACTATTTCGTAAGTCTTCTTTTAAGAATGCAGATAATTATCAGTTCATAAAAGGAGAGGTTCGTGTAATATCTAATGTCGTATGTGTCAGATATACCGCTGTGGCATATAACACAGTGTTAGTTAGAACACATGATACAAATCTAAGTTTGCGTACAAATCTGGAATACATATCTAAGTTGGAGTCAGTTGAAGGCACCATCTCACTAAACGTGAGAAGGTGCCTCCGACTGACTCCGGCTTTTGTACATCTTACAAAATATATGGTTGTTGGTGACAAAATAAATTTCTTTAAGAAATTTTAAATAAATAAATAAGTACAATTATGCAGAGGCCGTTATTACACTTAAATCGATCATTTTGTTCAGATGTATTGCAGGGCTGATCTGATTATAAAAAAATAGAAGAATGTTAAAGAATTTCACTCATACGGTAACGGATTTTATTACAATACAGTATTTTGTTTTGTTTCTCCTTTGAACCAATGATAAATGATCTATGACCAATGATCTATGATACTATTTCGTAAGTCTTCTTTTAAGAATGCAGATAATTACCAGTTCATAAAAGGAGAGGTTCGTGTAATATCTAATGTCGTATGTGTCAGATATAACATATGCTGTGACATATAACACAGTGTTAGATATAGCACATGCTACAAATCTCTTGTACATCTTACAAAATATATGGCTGTTGGTGAAGAAATATATTTCTTCAAGCAATTATAATTAAATAAATAAGTACAATTATCTGAAAGATAAGAGCTTCTGTAGATTTACAGTGTCTGTAAATGGCAGCCTCTACAGTAAATATATTTTTGATGCTTGTTTGTATAACCAGATAAAACAATTTTACTTACTGCATACATATTCATTTTCGTCAGTCATATCTCCACAATCGTTATAACCGTTGCATACATTGATTATTGGTATACATTTATAGTTAGAACACCTGTATTCGCCATCTGTACACATTCTCTCTAAAAGAAGTATAATAAGAATATGAAATAATAGGCAGGTAAGTCAATAATTTATACAGTATAAATTAGTATAATTTTTTCTCTAGCTATGAAGAATTTTTTATTTGATTGAGAAAATGGCATAAAAGTGTAATTCTTTTGACACGTCAATTTTCTCTGAGAATAATAATTAAATATTTATTATACAGTTATTTTATTGTACTAAAATTATGAATAGTCTTATTCATAATTATAGTCCGAAATTTCGGTCAGTAAATACTTATAAACCGAAGTCATTAAATTAATGGCAATATACTCCCTTAATTACTCTTTTTTTTGTCTATCTGAATTTGTGATTGCAAAAATCGATTTAGAACAAAATTTGGTACAAATTTACATTTCCAATGTATTTAACTTCAAAATTTCTAAATAATAAATAACAAATCAATAGTTTGTTTAAACATTTATAAAAATTTATTACAGAAATTCTGAAATAATAAATAATAGAAAAATATATTCATAAAAAGAAAAAAAATGGCAGTCTACGAAAAAATAGTACTTTAAATTAAACATTTTAAAATGTATAATTAGTTACAATAAAACTATTAATAACTAATACCATGAGATGTCTAGACATATATCTAGTAAATTGAACAAAAATCGGGATTGGGCATATGAGTAAATTCTCTTTATTTATAGTCTTTTCCTTTCACAAATACGGCATAGCCATTAGTCATTAATTCCACATATTCTACGAAAATGCTTGTCTGAGCAGTCATACCCTGTTCTCAGTCTAAAATTACCACAAATTTTTGTGTGACCTGTGACTTGCTTCATATATATATATAAATCTGTATATATATATATATATATATATATATATATATATATATATATATATATATATATATATATATATATATATATATATATATATATATATATATATATATATATATATATATATATATATATATATATTTATATATATATATATATATATATATATATACATATATATATATATATATAATATATATATATATATATATAATTATATAATATATATATATAATAAATATCATATATATTTATATATATATATATTATATATATATATATATATATATATAATATATATATATATATATATATATATAAATTAGTGTTCCCGAAGTAGGTGTACAAACTTGGAGGGGAGGTAGAGAACTTCGTGGGGAGTCATAATTACTTAGGAAAGCATAGGCGGAAACTTAACCCTTACGAGATAAAGAGACTCAAAAACAATAAGGGCACACACAGAGAATGTAGTGTAAAACACTTTATTATACAAAAAACATGAATAATAATAATAAATATAAAGTATTGCAGGATTTGTACGAAATTGCTGCCATTGGCATCACGACGTGACTTGGTTGCAGGACATTTTCGAAAATGCCGGGCTTTTCACAGATTGTAGAAGCAGTAATGGATGTTCATGCCACCAGGTCTATTGCATAATTCACGGACGTGTCATACACAAGGCTCTTCATGGAACCCAAGAGAAAATAAATCCAGAACAGATACATCAGGGGATCTGGGAAGTCAAGCGACGGGGCCACCACGCCATATCCACCTGTTTGGAAATCTTCGGTGCAAATGCTCACGAACACACCCTCTTCGAATACGAGTGTTCGTGATATTCGTGGCCGTCCAGAACGTTCAATAGTGAGTCCGAAGGATCCATGTTCCGCTAGGTTCTGATGCAACCGGGCGCACATTTGATGATTCTGTGGCCGCCTCGTTGGATACCTTTTCCGGTACAACTCAACAGCAGCACGTCCATTTCCGTTGGCTAGACCGTGGATGAAATGGATATCTGCCAACGCGGCGTTCGTAAAATTATTCACGTTCATCGCAAGCTGTCTGTGTCTGAACTGAGGAAACCACACGTGCCGATCTTGAGAGGTCGCGTATAGCGCCACCTATTGCTTTCCGGCCATGCTTTCCTATGTCATTTTGGCTCCTCACAATGTTCTATACCTCCCCTCCAAGTTTGTACACGGACTTCGGAGACACCCTGTATACACACACACACACACACACACACACACACACACATATATTATATATATATATATATATATATATATATATATATATATATATATATATATATATATATATATATATATATATATATATATATATATATATATATATATATTATATATATATATATATATATATATATATATATATACATATATACATATATACATATATTCATATATACATATATACATATATACATATATATAGATATATATATATATAAATATATATATATATATATATAATATATATATATATATATATATATATATATATATATATATATATATATATACATATATATATATATATAGATATATATATAAATATATATATATATAAATATATATATATATATATATATATATATATATATATATATATATATATATATATATATATATATATATATATATATATATATATATATATATATATATATATATATATATATATATATATATATATATATATATATATATATATATATATATATATATATATATATATTTCAATTTTTCAAACCTAAATTTATTTAGAGATAAATTTCAGTTTTTTAACAGTTAAATCAGCAATCCTCAATAGGGGAGAATCACAAAATTACCCCAACCCTACTTTTTTTGCAAAAAGAAGTTGGAACCTAAATTAAACCTCAAATTACTGTAAGTATTCTAGTGAGATATTTCTAGAAGTAGAAGGGGGAATATTTGATTGTAAATAAATTAAAAATATTTAATCTTTTTAATGTGATGCAAAAAGTTGAATTAACCCTGTAAGCAGTTTGAACGTACAATTCCGCCGGCTGTCACAGACAATTTTCGACCTCCAAAATGGTTCCGAAATTAGATACATTATACATTTTTGACAGTGCTTTCCCCCATGGAGTTTTGAGGTAGGAGGTTCAGGTATATTGTTTATTAACTGCATTCCTCTTTCACTGACATTTATTGAGGAATGCACCCCTACTCTCTGAGGAACAAAGACGCTGATAGCTTCTCATGGCTTTGTCAATCTCTATTTCGAAGTATTTAGTTTGCGGTAACAGATATATCTCTAATTCCTCCACTGAAATATCTTGGTTGACTTTAGTAAAAAAATATAAATAATTCTCTTAAAAAATATTTTTATTCGTACTTTTAGAATACATTAATACTTATGTCATGATCTTCGAGACTTGACGAGCTTTATGTGTATTAAAAATTAACAATCAATAATGTCTATTTATATATCTATTTATACCCGGAAGTAGAGGGACAATAACGAGGGTGGAGTAAAGGGTGAAGTAAAAAATCATAGAACACTTTGGTCACTGACACAATAAAACTTTAGATTATTTTTGGAGACTTTTTTCCCCTGTGTGTTCCACGCTGAGTGTTAAAGAACCTAGGACAACTGTTTTCACAGAAATTGTTGACTTTACGTCTTAATGGTTTTGGAATGATTTTCGAAATTTTTTTCTAAATAAAAAAAATGTATAACATGTAAAAATGTAGATTTCTTGTAGTTTTCCTAAAATTGTACTATTAAATTGTAAAATTCTGCGAAAGGTTTATTTATCTTTTTAAAAACATGTTTGTGGTTTAAAATTTTTATTTACCACCAATGGTCCCGGAAAAAAATTATATTGCTCTAATTTTTCTAAAATTAATACTGCTGTTAAAAATCATTTTTAATATATCGTCTTTCTAACACTGAATTCATTTTGTATAAAATTAAAATTATTTTACTTACCACAGTCGATCTCGTCACTCCAGTCTCCACAGTTGTTATTCCTATCGCATACTAAGTAAGGGTTTTTTAAACATATTCTGTTATTACATTTGAAATGGCTTTGTTCACATGAAAGACCTAGGAAGAAAGTTTTATATCAAAAACTTTATTCGTAGACCATGTAGGATTATCAATTTCCTCTGCCATGTTGTTTGTCTAATGAAGGTACATATAGCAGTGTACTTGTAGAAATAACATTTAAAGTACTGTAAATATTAGTTTGACTTTAAGGGAACAATGAACTGTTAGTCTAAATTTTTTTATTAGTCGCATTTTATCCTGTTAAGAGATAGTAATAAAAGTTTCAATTTAAGAGATATATGATAGAAATGTTCAGTATGAACATTACAAATGTAAATTATAGGAAATACATTTTTACTAAATTACGGGTGGAGTGTTTGTGGAGTTATTGCTGCATAATAACCATTTCATACGATATAACAATAACACTACCTAAAAATTAATTTTGTATTGTAAGAATATTATTTAATGATCATAAAAAATATAACGCATAAATAGTGTGAAGAATCCCCTTTGTTCAGAGCACGCGGCAAATCAGCTGATCGGAATTCACACGTGTTGGCCAGTTTACAATAGCATGGCGTCGCAGAGTCCGAGATGTTGACAGTTGGATTGCATAAGCTTTACGCTCCTGATCGGTCACGTTAATGAGTCCTCCGGAATTTTGGACAGCTAGCGAAAGAGAATTCAACTAAAAAAAAGCTAGCAGTAACCGTAACTGTAGTTCTCAGATAACTGGAATCGTAGCTGGTAAAACAAAACGGTTGGCGGGACCGTAACTGAGGTGTAAAAAGCTTTGAATGTTGCGACTCTGAGCTTTTCGACATTTTTTTACTTTAACCTAGTGGAGGTTTTCGCGTCTTTTGATCGCGGAGCCAGATTTTTAGTGATTGCGTTCAGGAGACTTGTAAAGTCCACTCACCCACTGACCCTGAGGGGTCAAAAGCTTTGAACTTTGAGACTCGGGGCTTTTCGACATTTTTTTTTACGGAGGTGCTTTGACCTCGTGGTAGCTTTCGCGTCTTTTGACCGGAGCCAGATTTTTAGTGATTGCGTTCAGGAGACTTGTACAGTCCACTCACCCACTGACCCTGAGTGTCAAAAGCTTTCAATTTTGCAACTGGGGCTTTTCAACAATTTTACGGAGGTGCTTTGACCTCGTGGTAGCTTTCGCGTCTTTTGACCGGAGCCAGATTTTTTAGTGATTGCGTTGTGAAAACTCGTAAAGTCCGCTTAAAAAAGGAGCAGCAATGTCTCGGATACCGAACGGGGGATAGATTGGGTTGAATTGCACCCTAGAAGAGCCTCCCCATTTTTGTGAGATTATTTAATCTTTTATTTTCCCGACTGTGATCTTCGTGGCAATTTAGTGCCAGCTGAAAATCCTCTACATTTCTGCTTGTTTTGGGGAGATTAAGAATCCCAGTGTATATATAACAGTATTTACACTAGAAACAACAAAAGTAATTTCCAATTTTATCTTGACTGTGATCCTTCTTCACGCTACCTCTTCACTCGAGAACGTTGAAGTTGTCACAACAGGTAAATAATTTGCAGGTGTTAATTAGATTAGGTTTTTCTAAGTGGGTAGGAATCGGGACAGCTATCGAATGAGAATTCAACTAAAAAAAGCTGCTAGCTGTAACCTTAGCTGGAGCTTTCAGGTAACTGCAATCATAACTGAGCAAATAAACGGTTGGCGGGACCGCAACTGACCCTGAGGGGTCAAAAGCTTTGAACTTTGAGACTCGGGGCTAGATTTGCCATTTGCCATATACATATATATATATATATATATATATATATATATATATATATATATATATATATATATATATATATATATATATATATATATATGTCATATGTCATTTAAAGCATAAAATATGTACAAACAATACAAAAATTTAAATCATTTATGAATTAAGTGCATTTTTTATTTATATAGATGGGGGGTAACCAGGTATCGTCATCTTATTTGCAATAATTATGAGAAATATTTTTAGTTAATTTTGGGGAATATAATGAAGTCTGTAAAAAATAAAAAATTAACTTAAAAATTATAAAATTTAAATATAATTAATAAAGAGGAGAAATATTAAGTTGGTCGTAAAACTTTTTTGCAATTCATCCAACGATACAGACATTATCCTAACTCCTTAACAAGGCTGCGAACCTGTTACTCATTTAGCACCACCTGAGGTCCACGTATAGCTTCAGGTATGTTACAAACTAGAGTAAGATTACCCCCGCTCGCCCACCTTATAATTTAGAATCAGGGACCAAGCAGAAGATCCCAACGCTTGGCCTGCCTCCCCAGAAGTATCATTTGAGAACTTCAAGGACTTTGTGACAACGAACATAGTTTATGTGACTCAGTCACCTTTAGAGAAATTGATGGATCTTAGACGGGCTCAAGCTCCGAAGCGCAACCTTTCGGCAACGAGATCGCTGATATTGCATACAAAGCTACCGTGGGTTTTGTCGTAAAACTTATAAAAAGCAACCACCTATTGAGTCAAAAATTAATTAAGATATATTTCAGTATTTTATACCAATTAAACATTTTCAACAGCGATACCATTATTAAATATGTAATATATATATAAAAGAAAACAAGATGATTATCTTTCAATGTATTCCTTC
>CM063510.1:81867102-81884602 GCA_032207245.1 Pardosa pseudoannulata | reverse complement strand
TGAAAGCAACTTTAACTGTTAAAAAATTAAAATACATGTTTAAAATTCCCCACACCTTTTTGATTCAAAACTTTCTAATTGCCAATTTGCTAATTATTAAAAATACTAGACAAATGTTTAAATTAATCTTCATGAAAATTTAAAAAAAGTTTTATGCAAAATACGCTCTTTAAAAGGCTTTAAATTCACAACTCCCGGTTCCGAAGTCGCTACTTCCGTTTTGTTTTGACAGCTGTCACTGAAGTTTAAATAGCTATAATTTTTCTTTAAAATGTTATAGAGACAAAACAAAATCAGATTTTGAAGCCTAAATGTTGAAATTTTACAATAGAGAAATAAAAAAATATGATTTTTGGCAAAAAATGACGTTTTATAGGTAGACAGATACCTTAACCCTTTAACGGGCAGTGGTTTCACATCAAAACCACCTATTAATACTATTTTCTCTCTCTTTTTTTTTTAAATATACGGAAGAATTTTTCTTCGATTTTTTGTGTTATGGAATCTTTGATTTAATAATAGATAATAGAATTTTGCAAAATTTGTTTTTCCCTTTGAAATATATTAGTTTAAAATTGCTTTACATAAAAAAAATCGATTTTTCAAATTCGAGGTCGTTTTCAAATTTGACTTCAAATAAAAACACCTATCCAAGAGAACAATGAAAAACTGTGTAGTTATCTATTTCTTACATCATTTTGATGATAATTATACATTGTTCTTCCGATATAATTAATAATAAAAAAAGTCTAATTTTCATGCTGTAAAAGGAAAAGGTTACAAAATTATCTCCCTATCAAAAAAAAAAAAAAAAAAAAAAAAAAATTCAACCTTCTAACGGAATGTAAAATTTGTTTTCATATGGTTCCTATTGCCACATAAAGAAGCTCTAGCTCAGTGTCCGAATTTTCAAAGCGCGAGAACCAGACCCGAAGATTGTGGGTTCGATGATTGCTATGGCGGTAGGTTAAAAGTATGGATTTTTAATTTTAATTTATTTAATATTAATTTTATTTATTGTTTCTTCATGTTCTCGAACATTCTAGATCTTTCTTTAGTATGTAAATTAGTTATTTCTCGAATATTCTGTTCGGGTAAAAAAGCTGATACCCACTATCTGCAGGCAACTTCTCGATCTTGTAAAGTTGCGTAAAGTCTTGTAAAGTTGCTACGCTGCTTCGATAAATTCGTATGTTAAGCTAAACGAAGAGTTCATACGAATCTTCGTGACACTATTTATAAATTTCGCAGGCATCGTTTATAACCTAATTCAGTTAAATCGGAAATAATTTTTCATCGTGACCTTTAAACGGTTAAAGTCGAAACACGAATGGTTAATTCCCAGTGAACGGTACGTTCCTTGACCGCCATCTTGTTTTTGGCGACTATTGGCGAAACACGACTCCGCGAAGTACACGCCAAGTACCTAAGCCTAACACGCAGCGGGACACCGACCGTTCGCCATCGCAAATTCGGAAAACGTGACGCCGACGATGTTCCGGTGGCGAGCGGTCGATGTATCTTCGTGCTAGACCTAGAAACTCAGCGTGAACTCTATGGAGTCGTGCTCCGAAAACAGTCACCAAAAACAAGAAAATACAACAAAACAACAATAAATTTCAAAAATTTTAGAAACACAAAAAACACATCCAATAACGCACACAAGCCAAAGGAGAGAACGAGATTACCATCTTTTAACTGGAGAGAAAGGGTGAAGTTGACAAGGAGAAAATAAGTATAGCCTGAGAAATGGCGCCGAAAATACGCCAAAAAAATCGCCAAAATAGCGTACCGTACACTGGGATACAGCCACATGAATAATGAAGGAATATTATAATAATTCTTGCAATGATTATATTTAAGTGTTGAAATTTATTATTTCTAAAATTCTTTAACTAGCTTTATAATATAAACAAATGGTTTAGTTTCAAATTTTTATTAATTTTTTTTTCAGATACCAGTGTAGAATTCAAGTAAATTGCATCAGCACTCAAAACGTGGCATTCTATTCTTCAGCTCTGAATTCTGGATTAACAACACCGGATTGCAAGGGCGGATACATGGAAATCACTTGGTATGCATGTGATCTTGACTCAACAGAAGTTGGTTCGTTGTGACCTGGTGGTTGGACCGTCGACGGTGTAGGTTGACGTTCTGATCTGAAAGAAAGACTGCCTGACGCGTCCAAATATGTTCGATGGCCACTGATTATGAGCATTGGTGGTTATCAGAACATGCGGAGGATGAATTGTTGGTGGTTCCTTTTTGTTTTTCATTTTGTTTCTTATAAATATAGCAGTAAATGTGATAACTATAGCGAGAACTGCAGCACAAACGATGATCGTGATAAGACAAGGGTTACTAAATTCCACAACTGTTACCTTTGTTTGATCTGTATTGTCTCTTTTAGCAGTGCCTAAGAATAATAAGAAGAATATCAGGAGCACTTGGTATGCATGTGCACCTGACTCAACAGAAGTTGGTTCTTTGTGACATGGTGGTAGGTAAATATTTTTGCGTATTACATAACTCTTACATGCATCTCCTCTTACATAAATCTAAACACGTCAAATGTAAATGAAAAGATAATTTATAAAAGTGCTAAATTCTAATTTTACTTTATAAATATTAACAATTTATCATAAATAATTCGTATCTTTTTAGTAAATTTAAAGTGTTCCGATGACTACTTTGGTTTATTTTATCGTTTACTTTCTTTATTTTCTAAAGGAAATATATAAGTGTTATCAAATTTAATGAATCTTCAAAGAAATATATTATCGCTTATAATTAGCTTTCTTTATCTAGAGTATAATATTTTATTAATACTTTTAATATTTATTTTTAATTTAAAAAGTCGAAAAGAAACGATCAGGAAATATTATAATATTTCTTCCAATGACTGTATTTAAGTGTTGCAATACATTCTATCTAAAATACTTTAGAAAGGTTTTATTATTACAAATGGTTTACTTTCAAGTGTTTGTTAAATTTATTTCAGATACAGGTATAGAATTCAAGTGAGATACATCAACACAGAAAGCGTGACTATAAATATGCTGTCTATTCTGCAGCCCTGGATTCTGGATTACCAACACCCGGTTGCAAGTGCGGATACATGGAAGGCACTTTGTATGTCTGTGCTCCTGACTCAACAGAAGCTGGTCCTTTGTGATCTTGTGGTTGGTAAATATTTTTGTGTATTACATAGCTCTTACATGGACCTCCTCTGACATAAATCTTCACACGTCAGATGTCAATGAAAAGATAATTTATAAAATGGCTAAATTGTAATTTTACTTTATAGATATTAACAATTTATCAGAAATAATTTGTATCTTTTTACTAAATTTAGAGTTTTCTAGGGATCTGCGAGGTATTCCGATCACTACTTTGGTTTATTTTATCGTTTACATTCTTTACTTTCAAAAGGAAATATACAAGTATTATGAAATTTAATGAATCTACAAAGAAATATATTATTGTTTATAATTAGCTTTCTTTCTCTAGAGTGTAATATTTTCTTAATATTTTTAATATTTATTTTTAATTTAAAAAGTCTAAAAGGAAATTATCAGGAAATGTTATAATATTTCTTACAATGACTGTATTTAAGTGTTGCAATACATTCTATCTAGAACGCTTTAACAAGATTTTATTATTACAAATGTTTTAATTTCAAGTGTTTGTTAAATTTACTTCAGATACAAGAATAGAATTCAAGTGAAATACATCAGCACAGAAAACGTGACTGCAAATAGACTGTCTATTCTGCAGCCCTGGATCCTGGATTATCAACACCGGATTGCAAGTGCGGATACACGGAAGGCACTTGGTATGGCTATGCTCCAGACTCAACAGAAGTTGGTTCTTTGTGACCTTTTGGTTGGTAAATATTTTTGTATATTTTATAGTTCTTACATGGACCTCCTCTTACATAAATCTTAACACGTCAGGTGTCAATGAAAATATAATTTTTAAAATGGCTAAATTGTAATTTTACTTTATAGATATTAACAATTTATCAGAAATAATTCGTATCTTTTTACTAAATTTCCAGTTTTCTAGGGATCTCCGAAGTATTCCGATCACTTCTTTGGATTATTTGATCGATTGCATTCTTTACTTTCAATAGGAAATATATAAGTATTATCAAATTTAATGAACTTCCAAAGAAATATATTATCGCTTATAATTAGCTTTCTTTCTCTAGAGTGTAATATTTTCTTAATATTGTTAATATATATTTTTATCTTGAAAATTCGAAAAAGAAACTATCAGGAAATGTTATAATATATCTTCCAATGACTGTATTTAAGTGTTGCAATACATTCTATCTAAAATGCTTTAACAAGATTTTATTATTGCAAATGGTTTACTTTCAAGTGTTTGTTAAATTTATTTCAGATACAGGTATAGAATTCAAGTGAGGTACATCAGCACAGAAAGCGTGACTATAAATATGCTGTCTATTCTGCAGCCCTGGATTCTGGATTATCAACACCGGATTGCAAGTGCGGATACATGGAAGGCAATCTGTATGTCTGTGCTCCTAACTCATCAGAAGTTGATTCGTTGTGAGCAGGTGGTTGGTAAATATTTTTGTGTATTACATAACTCTTACATGGACCTCCTCTGACATAAATCTTAACACGTCAGATGTCAATGAAAAGATAATTTTTAA
Organism: Pardosa pseudoannulata; assembly: GCA_032207245.1. NCBI lineage: Eukaryota > Metazoa > Arthropoda > Arachnida > Araneae > Lycosidae > Pardosa > Pardosa pseudoannulata. The sequence continues at coordinate 81,879,918 of CM063510.1, read as the reverse complement.
AATGGCTAAATTGTAATTTTACATTATAGATATTAACAATTTATCAGTAATAATTTGTATATTTTTACTAAATTTTCATTTTTGTAGTGATCTCCGAGGTATTCCGATGACTACTTTGGTTTCTTTTATAGTTTACATTCTTTGTTTTCAAAAGGAAATATATAAGTATTATCAAGTTTAATGAATCTCCAAAGAAATATATTATCGATTATAATTAGCTTTCTTTCTCTAGAGTGTAATATTTTCTTAATATTGTTAATATATATTTTTATCTTGAAAATTCGAAAAAGAAACTATCAGGAAATGTTATAATATTTATTGCAATGACTGTATTTATGTGTTGCAATACATTCTATCTAAAATGCTTTAACAAGATTTTATTATTACAAATGATTTAATTTCAAGTGTTTATTAGATACAAGTATAGAATTCAAGTGAAATACATCAACACAGAAAACGTGACTGTAATTAGGCTGTCTATTCTGCAGCTCTGGATCCTGGATTATCAACACCGGATTGCAAGTGCGGATACATGGAAGGCACTTGGTATGTCTGTGCTCCTGACTGAACATAATTTTGTTGGTTGTGACCTGGTGGTTGGATTGTTGACGGTGTAGGTTGACTTGCTGACCTGAGAGACTGCCTGACGCGTCCAAAAAAGTTCGAAGGCTGCGGATTATGAGTATTGGTGCTTGTCTGAACATGCGGAGGCTGAGTAGATGTTGGTTCCTTTTTGTTTTTCAATTTGTTTCTTAAAAATATCGCAGTAAATGTGATGATAACTATAGCGAGAACTGCAGCACAGACGATAACCGTGATAAGCCAAGGGTTACTTAATTCCACAACTGTTACCTTTGTTTGATCTGCTTTTTCTCTTTTGTTCTCTTTTGCTTTTTTCTCATGGCCTAAGAATAACAGTGAATAAGAGGTTTAATGCAATACAAAATGATAGACAATAGATAGTAGAAGTAAAAATAATTAAAAATTAAAAATTTCAAAAATATTAATTTCCGTAACATATTACAAAGATATAATCAATGGGAAATATAAAATACGAAAAATATATCACTTACTTTTTTTTATAAATTTACTAGAATTAATAAAAAATTTTCCTTCTTGTAAATTTATGAATTTACAACTCAATGAGGTAGTTTAAGAAACTTTAGTTCTATTGAATGTAATTTTATCAGGTTTAATTGTTTGTAAATGTCTTAATATGATAAAAGGAATTTTGATTTGAAGAAATATTCACTTTCAAATTTAAAATAATCTCTTGGAAAATACACAAAAATGTATTAGTAAACATGTATGGAATAATATATATTCTAATTCTTTTCAGTGTCATGGCAATTAATTTATTAAATAAGGGAAATTTAAAATTGTAAAATTCAGTTTAAATATTAATTTAGCTTTTAATAAAATTTACAACATCTGTTACCAAAACTAGCGTGTATCAAATAATCCAGAAGTCTGAAAAATGTTAAATTGATAAAAGTGACCATACAATTATTCAGTGTTCTTACATTATAAATCAACACACAGTGGTGTTACACATAATTTAAAACATTCAAAAAAATTTCAGTCTGCATGGAAGAAAAATGTTTCTGACTCTTATTTGTTTTTTCTGCATAGTACTGCATGATGAATTGTTGTATCTAATACTCAAGGAAATTTCATATTACCAATGGGTCTTCATAAGGATATATAAAATAAATAATTAATAATAAAATTGGGCCAAAACCAATGAAGAAAAATTTAATTATTTCTCAGTGTTTTTTTCATAAAAGTTTTATAAGAATATCGAAGAAATTCAAGAATATTGTTGTATGATAATCAAATGGAATACTCAAATGGTTTTTTTAATAAAATTTGTTCAGAAGCAGTCCAACAACATATCTATATTACGTGGACACGAAAGACATGCCACTTAAAATATGGTTTATTCTTTGATATTAAACTCTGGATTATTAAAACCGGATTGTTTTTCTCAATGCATGGAGGATACTTGATAGGTCTGCTGTCCAGTGTTGACTGGGGAAGATTATCTGTAACTGAATCGTTAAATCGACGATGGGGTAAATTGACATACAGACCTGGATGACTGTCTCGAGCTTTCTAATATATATATATATATATATATATATATATATATTTATATATATATATATATATTATATATATATATATATATATACATATATAATATATATACATATATATATACATATATATATATACATATATATATATATATATATATATATATATATATATATTATATATATATATATATATATATATATATATATATATATATATATATACATATATATATATATATATATATATATATATATATATATATATATATATATATATATATATATATATATATATATATATATATATATATATATATATATATATATATATATATATATATATATATATATATATATATATATATATATATATATATATATATATATATATATATATATATATATATATATATATATATATATATATATATATATATATATATATATATATATATATATATATATATATATATATATATATATATATATATATATATATATATATATATATATATATAATATATATATATATATATATATATATATATATATATATATATATATATATATATATATATATATATATATATATATATATATACATATATATATATATATACATATATATATATATATATATATATATATATATATTATATATATATATATATATATATATATATATATATACATACATATATATATATATACATATATATATATATATATATATATATATATATATATATATATATATATATATATATATATATATATATATATATATATATATATATATATATATATATATATATATATATATATATATATATATATATATCCTTAATAAAATAAACTTATTTCACTTTGAAATGAAACGGTTCATATGTATATATATGAATGAGTGTGTGTATATTTTAGAGTAAATTAAATCTGTAGGGGAATATTGTATTTTTTTTTCTCATCAAGCTTGTTTCCTATAGACTGCAAACATCATTTATACAATTTAATTTCTTTTAAATTCTAATTATAATTTTGCAGTAGAGTTTACTGTTAGTGAAATTTATTTTATGTAAAAATAGAGAATATATTTAATGTGCTTTATATGGAGCACTTTGAATTTAACTACTAATAGTTACTAATAGTTATTTTTACAACAAAATTTAATTTATATATTTCTTATAATCGTTTCTAAATTATCACAAATTTCTTTACTCACAGCAGTTTCTTTCGTCACTCCAGTCTCCGCAGTCATTCTTGTTGTCACATACTTGGTCTCTCGATATACAAATGGTGTTATTGCACTTATATTGGTGACTCAATCTGCAGTCTTTATCTGATTATAAATTTAAAAAAAAAAGTTTTAAAGATACTCATTCGTAAGGCAAACAAATGCTAGTACATAGTGTATTTTGTAATTTGTACCCGTTTTAAAATATATCAAATGTTTTATTATTAGAAAACTTGATAAGTTTTCTTTTAAGGGTGTGGAAAAGAAACAGTTCTTTTACGTAGTGGTTGTTTAATATAGTAGATGTTCAAAATATAACATTGTGACAACAAAATGTCTTATATGTAACCCCCCCAGTGGAAAACATCGGAAGGAAATGTCACCAAAAAATACACTAGTGTTTTACTGTGTTTGTAGCCAAAGCTTTCGGTGAATTTTTTTCTACCCCCTTTTTCTGTTAGGATAGACGAAGGGAAAGCCTTTACTTCCTGTGCACCTTTCAGAGAGACTGCCTCCAGGGGCTTCAGTGATTAAACCGTTCAATATAGTCTTATAGTGTGACCAGTCTTATCTATATTTTGACCCAAACAGAGTCTTTCTCTGAAGCTCTCGGCTATTTCATACCGATCAGTAAAAAACTGTTTTGACTCATCTGGTTTTCAAAGCAGTTTTTAGGTTAAATGTCAACAAATTAACCCTCTAAGCGGTTTGCACGTACAATTCCGCCAGCTGTCACAGACAATTTTCAACCCCCAAAAATGTTCCAAAAATAAATGTATTGTACATTTCTGACAGTGCTTTTCCCCCATGAAATAATGAGGTAGGAGGGTCAGGTCGATTGTTTAGGAACTGCACCCCTCTTTGACTGACATTTATTGAGGGATGCACCCCTACTCTCTGAGGAACAAAGACTGATAGCTTCTCATGGCTTTGTCAATCACTATTTCGAAGTATTTCGTTTGCGGCAACATATATATCTCTAATTGCACCACTGAAATATCTTGGATGACATTAGTTAAAAAAAATCGTACTTTTAGAATACGTTATTTCTTATGTGATGATCTTCGAGACTTGACGAGCTTTATGTGTATTAAAAATTAACAATCAATAATGTCTATTTATATATATATATATATATTAATAACCGGAAGTAATGAGACAATAATGAGGGTGGGGCAAAGGGTGAAGTAAAAAACCATAGAACACTTTGGTAACTGACACAATAAAATTTTAGCGTATTTTTGGAGACCTTTTTTTCCCCCCGGTGTGTTCCACTCGGAGGGTTAATGTGCTTCAGGGATAGGGGTGTATCCCTCAATAAATGACAGTCAAACAAGGGTGCAGTTCCCAAACAACCGACTGGACCCTCCTACCAACATAGCAAAAATCCACGGGGGAAATCACTGGCAGAAATGTACGTTGCATCTATTTTTGTAGCGCTTTTGGAGGTCGAAAATTGTACTTGACCATCACTTTGAAGATACCATCGACTTGGCGGAATTATGTGTGTAAACCACTTAGAGGGATAAATTAGTTTCTGAAGTTGAACAGTCAAGTGACGCTGGTTCGTAATTGAACTTCCCAGATGTACCGTGTGTTCCATCAGAGCGTGTCGCTCGCAGATATCGGCTTAATTGCGCATGTTCTTCAAACTTAAAGAAGAATATGTTATTGTTATATACTTTATTCGATTTGTTTTGCTGTGTTTAAATCAACAATTTCAAAATGAGTGCCAAGTATGCGAGCCGTTTCGAGACAGTGTTTCTGTTTAACCATTCAAATGTGATGATGAAGTGGCATAATAAGGTGATTCTTGCATGATCGATAATAATAAGGGCTGGACAACTTATTAGGTGAAATGCATATCAGTTTAATATGTATACTACACGGTGCAAATGTATTTTTAACTAATTAGTTTTTATTTTCAGAGAAAAAGACTTTTTGTTTGTCGATGATGCAATATATTTCTTCAAGCAAATATAAATAAATAATTATGTGTATTTATTCATCGTGAAAAATAGGGGTAAGTGTAGTCCCACAATTCTATAGACGAGTCGCGTCTGAAACAAATATACTTTTATTGTTTGAAGAAATCTCCTCAGTCATTCTTATTGTCAGATACGTGGTGATTTGATATACATATGGTGCTATTTTACTTTTAGTGCTTCCCTCATAAAGTAAAAAAAAAACATTTCTATATACTATTTTGTTTTGGTATGCCTTTCAAAATTTGTCTGATGCCGTATGTTACCATTTCGTAAATTTTCTTTTAAGAATGCGAAAAAGTAGCAATAGATTAAAGAAGAGGCTGTAACGTATCCGGTCCCTGTTTTAGGTGACACAAGGAAGAATCAGGTGTATCTTGATTAATGGATTTATTTACAATGCTTCTATATACATCATTTCATGTCTACACAAAAAAAAAACAATTTCTAATCACAGGTACACGTAGGCCTGAGTAGAGACGGGTACCTAAACTAAATTCAGTCTCTGCCGAAATATGGGTGATTAGACGGAAGAAACAATTCGTAGCTCTCGCGAAAGTTCTCTGAAGTACTGGTAGGATATCTAAGCACAGTTAGAGTTCCGAAAAAATGCAAACAATCCTGAAGAGGATTATATTAGAAAAGGAAACCCAATGCACAGGGTATCGCTTCAATCTCAGCAAGAGATATATCCCAAGACGGGATTTCGCTAAATAAAACTCTCCGATGGAGAGACTGGTCGAGGCGACCTCCGATTTAGCCGATGTGGGCTACTCCTTAAAGAAAAGATCCCAAGGTGGGATTATAGCAAATAACTCTCCGGTACAGAGAATGGTCAAGGTGGCCTCTGAATTAGCTAGTTGCTAGCTAGCTAACGTCTTTAAAAAACAAATCTTCACTCTTCTCTTTCTAGGGGAAGGGCCTCTAAGAGAGGGGCCTCACCCACAATTTCTTTATTGGATCACTTAGCGATGACCTCACCTTCAAACAACTGGATTGGTCCGGGTTAAACAATCATCGGACCCAAACCCAGGTGTCACTGGAATTCTTAGAGGCTACATCTGAGTCGCGACTAATCTTTTGTCGTTCAAGCGAACATATTTTTGGCTGTCAGTAAAGGTGCCGTGTTATCTGGCATATTGTCCCTTTAATATAAGGCACAACAGTGTAGACATCGTGGTGCCGGGGAAAACAATCCTTTTGTATCCACACAAGGATTCCACCTCTTAAAGCAAAGTTCTTTGATGTCGACACACAGCTAAATCACGCCGTTATAAGGCTGTGTAATATCTAGCATTATATGGGTAAGATACAGTACTAAGACAAACACTATGCCACAAGTATAAAGTAGCGTCTTTTAAGGTGGCGCCTTCAAAAGACACTCAGTCTTGTACAACTTGTAAGGTGCACTTTTTTGTTGATGATGAAACATAAGTCTCGAAAAAATGTGAGTAATTAAGTATAGTTATTTACTATAAAATACGGGGTCCTATAGAATTTCAATGTCTACTCATAAGCAGACTCATCTTTAAATGTATTTTTAATGCTTATATGTATAAAGAGATAAAGTAATTTTACTTACTGCATATTTTTTCGTCACTCATGTCTCCACAATCATTTCTATCGTCGCATAATTGGTATTTTGGTATGCATTTTCTGTTAGCACACTCGAATTCGTTATCAGTACACATTCTCTCTAAACATAAATATGATAAGAATATAAACTATTTAGGAAAGAATTAAGAATAAAAAATAATTATTAATTTATTAGAAAATTGGAATTTATTAAAGCATTCACTATATTATACAGTATGAATTTGTCTAAAATTTGCTTTAAGTATAAAAGACTATACACATGCAAAAAAAAATACATACAAATGTTTGATCTGTAATTTTTTTCTTCGAATAATAATTAAGTACATGCTATGTAATTATTTGGTATGTGTGAAATTATAAATAATATTTGCATGTCTTATTTATGATTATCATTTAAATTATACTTTACACGTTTCTCTTTTATTGAATCACATTTTAAAATACTTCATAACATACATTTGGAACATATATGGGAAAACTTTACATTTAGTATGTATCTATATTCGAAAGTTGAATACAATGATTATCTATCAGCTGAATACTCTATTTAAACTTATATAATAATATATTACAGGACCTCTAAAATAATATATAATAGCTAAAATTAATCACTAAAACTGAAATATGACAATATATGAAAAAAAACACTAAAAGAAATAAAATATGACACTAAAAGTACATTGAAACACTTAAATAAATCCAAAAGTAGTTACAATAAAACTGTAAATGACTGTATGTTTTAAGTTAAGTATAGGAGTGTATAGATCTTAAAATCTCTAGTCGTGTAGTACAATGAAGAAAAATCACTTTTATGTTGTAAAGTAAGGCCAAGGATTGGACAAAGGAGTAAATCCTATTTATTTATAGTTCATTTTAAAATGCTTTTAACTTTCTTTGTGTAGCAGCTGGCATTTTGAAATCCATTTTTAACTATTTTCCTGACTGTATGAATATCTGAAATTTTGCACATACGTTTTATTCCGGTGACTAAATAAAATCATAAAAACTAAATTGGATGAAAAAAACAGTTTAGTAAGAGCAAAGAGCTGTTCAGCGTATTTGGAATCCCTAATGCGGAGATTTTAAACTAGTATCGTTATCTTATGGCATAATCAGAAACTCAAACAAATATATAACTTTTTAGAGGATTTTGTATTGCTTTCCCTGTTTAATATAGGTATTTTTAAATAATACATTTTTAAATATTTTTGTTGTTTACAACTAGGTTATAGTCACTAGTCATTACACTTATTCTGTTGAGATATTCGTCTAAGCAATTCTGTCCTCAGTCTAAAATTTACGCTGCTAATTTACGTGCCCAGTGACTGGACATATTACAGTCATCTATAACTTTCTCTCACTCTTTAATCTTCTAATTGATTGATATTGACGTGCTATAATCTTTCTGCGAGAATGCAGCTATGTTTTACACAAGGTTTACGAAACTGATTTGCTCGACGCATTCACACGTTGTGGGTTGCATGCCCAAGTATTTTTCCCGAATGCAGGAGGCATGTGGTGTGGTCAGTAAAAACGACCTGCACTTAAACTTCACCAAGTTTTGGAGAGTTGTGATTGGTCGTCAGGAAACGATTCAGGACCATGCTTAGAGTTCCGGTCAATCTGGCAAGAACCGTGAAAGGACGCATTGTGCACAAGACAATGGAACAACATATGCATTCGCACAGGATAATGGATAAAGTATATTGTTGTTGGATTAGTTGAGAAAGAAATAAAAGAATGCAGCGTGCTCTTGGAGTTTGGCTATTTTTCTTTCAGGTGTAGCACGGGGAGTGCTTCTTTTACTTTATATATTTTTATATATTTTTTAGCATATTTCTTTATCTTTTGTCCTATATTTGAGCATTGTATTATAGATCAGTAGCATTTTACTACTAGCTGCATTCTCGCAGAAAGATTATAGCACGTCAATATCAATCAATTAGAAGATTAAAGAGTGAGAGAAAGTTATAGATGACTGTAATATGTCCAGTCACTGGGCACGTAAATTAGCAGCGTAAATTTTAGACTGAGGACAGAATTGCTTAGACGAATATCTCAACAGAATAAGTGTAATGACTAGTGACTATAACCTAGTTGTAAACAACAAAAATATTTAAAAATGTATTATTTAAAAATACCTATATTAAACAGGGAAAACAATACAAAATCCTCTAAAATGTTATATATTTGTTTGAGTTTCTGATTATGCGATAAGATAACGATACTAGTTTAAAATCTCCGCATTAGGGATTCCAAATACGCTGAACAGCGCTTTGCACTTACTAAACCGATTTTTTCATCCAATTTAGTTTTTATGACTTTATTAAAGACGATATAAAGCAAACTTGGGTTATTCATGGATTTGAAGTAGCAACAGCAGTGTACTACACCACGACACCTTCATAATATTTTATCATATGGGAAATTCAGCAAAATGAGTTCTTGCTTACTTGATAGCTTCCTATATTTGTCTGCCAATAAGTTGGCTTTTTTATTAGTATCTATGTCTACATGGGATAAAGTCCACTTTCATTCCGTGATTTTGTATTTTCTCCTTAGACCTCTGGTTATATATTTTACTTTTACCATAAGGGGAGACTCAGCAAGGTGTTGGAGATTAGTTGCCTCTATAGCAAGCTTAGAATCACTAAGAATGACTGCAATCGTAAAAGATTTAACTCTCAATTTCAGGTTAAATACATACAGCCACGAAAACTGCTTAAACCTCTGCATTAAAGTTTGACATTATGAACATGTTCTAATATCCAGGTAACAAATAACAGAACAAATTAGAATGAGTTGTTTTACTTAGTTTAAAATCATTAACAACCATTCAAATCCACTTTTGTAATGGATAAGATTTATCTAACAGGGTTAAAGTACATGTAGTACAGAATAATATCTAGGTTTTCTTTTTCCTATTTTCTTTGAGTTTCATATAAAATTCATTCATTCTTTTTGTGTAAAAAAGACAATGAACCATTATTATAACCTCGAATTACTCTAATTAATCTCTTGAAAGTTTTTTGAATAAAGAAGTAAAATTGTAAATTTAAACAAATTGAAATTATTTAATCAATTTAATATAATGGAAAATTTGAATTAAGTACCTCGAAAAATATTTCTTATAGAAATGAAAGACATTTTATTTTACGGTTCTTGAGACGGGTTTCAATTTTTACTAAAACTGAAACCCTGAATTACTCCTACTAATCTATTGAGCGTTTTTTGAATAAAGAAGGAAAGTAGCAAATTTGAACAAATTGCTTCTTACAGTAATGAAAGACTTTTAATTAACGGCTCTTGCGACGGGTTTCAATTTATACTAAAACTGAAACCTCTGATTTAGTAATTAATCTATTGATTTTTTTAAAAAAAGAAGGATAATGGTAAATTTAAACAAATTGAAATTATTTAATCAATTTAATATAACGGAAAATAGGATTTGAGTACACCAAAAATTTTTCTTACAGGAATGAAAGACTTTTTATTTTACGGTTCTTGTGATAGGTTTCAATTCTTACTAAAACTGAAACCTCTAATTACTCTAATTAATCTCTTAAAAGTTTTTTGAATAAAGAAGTAAAATTGTAAATTTAAACAAACTGAAATTATTTAATCAATTAAATATAATGGAAAATTGGAATTACGCATGTCAAACAATATTTCTTACAGGAATGAAAGACATTTTATTTTACGGTTCTTGAGAAGGATTTCAATTTTTACTGAAACTGAAACCCTGAATTACTCCTACTAATCTATTGAGCGTTTTTTGAATAAAGAAGGAAAGTAGCAAATTTGAACAAATTGAATTTATTTATTTCATTTCATATAATGGAAAATTGGAATTCCGTACCTCGAAAAAATGCTTCTTACAGGAATGAAATACTTTTAATTTAACGGTTCTTGTGAAGGGTTTCAATTTTTACTAAAACTGAAACCCCGAATTACTCTTACTAATCTATTGAGTGTTTTTTGAATAAAGAAGGAAAGTAGCAAATTTGAACAAATTGAATATATTTATTTCATTTCATATAATGGAAAATTGGAATTACGTACCTCGAAAAAATGCTTCTTACAGGAATGAAAGACTTTTAATTTACCGGTTCTTGTGAAGGGTTTCAATTTTTACTAAAACTGAAACCTCGAATTACTCTAATTAATCTATTGAAAGGTTTTTGAAAAATGAAGGAAAATAGTAATTTTAAACAAATTGAAATTATTTAATCAATTTAATATAATGGGAAATTGGAATAAAGTACCTCGAAAAATATTTCTTATAGAAATGAAAGACATTTTATTTTACGGCTCTTGAGAAAGGTTTCAATTTTTACTAAAACTGAAACCCCGAATTACTCTTACTAATCTATTGAGTGTTTTTTGAATAAAGAAGGAAAGTAGCAAATTTGAACAAATTGAATATATTTATTTCATTTCATATAATGGAAAATTGGAATTACGTACCTCGAAAAAATGCTTCTTACAGGAATGAAAGACTTTTAATTTACCGGTTCTTGTGAAGGGTTTCAATTTTTACTAAAACTGAAACCTCGAATTACTCTAATTAATCTCTTGAAAGTTTTTTGAATAAAGAAGTAAAATTGTAAATTTAAACAAACTAAAATTATTTAATCAATTACATATAATGAAAAATTGGAATTACGCATCTCAAACAATATTTCTTACAGGAATGAAAGACATTTTATTTTACGGCTCTTGAGAAAGGTTTCAATTTTTACTAAAACTGAAACCCCGAATTACTCTTACTAATCTATTGAGTGTTTTTTGAATAAAGAAGGAAAGTAGTAATTTTAAACAAATTGCTTCTTACAGTAATGAAAGACTTTTAATTAAGCTCTTAAGGTTTCAATTATTTTACTAAAACTGAAACCTCTGATTTAGTAATTAATCTATTGATTTTTTTAAAAAAAGAAGGATAATGGTAAATTTACAAATATTTTTAATCAATTTAATATAATGGAAAATTTGAATTGCGTACACTGAAAATTTTTTCTTTACAGAATGAAAGACTTTTTATTTTACGGTTCTGCGAAAGTTTTAATTCTTACTAAACTGAAACCTCGAATACTGTAATTATTCTTTGAAAGTTTTGTGAATAAAGAAGGAAATTGTAATTTCAAACTGAAATTATTTAATCAATTTAATATAGTGGAAAATTGGAATACGCATACTCATTTAAAATACTTTTGTAGTTGAATGTATATATTTACCACCTACGATTGCATAAAATCCTCATATTTTAAAAAATATTATTTAAATTTTCTAATTTTAATAGTTTTTGAAAACTTTTTTTCATATATCTTTGTTTCTATTCAATTCAATTTTTATAGAATGAATTGTTTTTCTTACCACAGCTGATCTCGTCACTCCAGTCTCCACAGTTGTTATTCCCGTCGCATACCAAATGTTGCTCATTTAAACACATCCTATTATTGCATGCAAAAGCTTGATTATAACAAATACCTAGGAAGAAATTCTCATATGAAAAACGTTATCCGTAGTTAATATCGGGTTTTAATTCCGCCGATAAAATATTTTGTCTGATTACAGGTATCACTATATTTATAAAAAAACATTACTATACGGTACAGATCACGGTACAGATGCATTATAGCAACCGGTTTTTCTCTTGCCAAACTTGGCGATTTTGTGTGGCAAACTTGGCGATTTTTGGGGGCGATGACTAGGTTGCTGTATATGCCCTAACTTTGATAGTATAATATGGAAGCTTCGATATGTTCTTGCATCTTATCGGTGCACGTGATTTTGACGTCACTACCCGGCTATCTATGCAAATTTTCTGTTCTAAATGTTCTTTTCGTTCCAGACGTGGTGTAGTAGGTTGTTTCGTATGGAGGATGTTCTTATTTCTAATTTA
>CM063510.1:81844602-81847102 GCA_032207245.1 Pardosa pseudoannulata | reverse complement strand
ACTTCGGTTCTATGATGCTTTCACAGAAATAAATAAAATTGTAATAAATGCTTAAAAATATTAAAAATGTTAATTTTAATAACATATCTTTCCTAAAAATGTAAAATGAATTAAAAAAAATGCATTAAAAAATATATGTCAATTTTTTGAACGAATTCTGGAAAATGAAACTGTCAAAGGGTTTAAAATTAAATTAAAAATATATAATTCATTATAATAGTTGTCGATATTTTAAAGTTTCATACATGAGAGAACTTTTAGATGCTTCAGGAAAATGTCATGTGCACCCAATAATTTCTATTGCATTTACTGTAATGAGACTCAGACTGCAACTTGTCACAGAATATGCGTATTATAAATCAACCTTTACGTATAAGCATGATAAATTATTTGGCCGGTGAGCACAAGTTCGATACTGTTATGGTTTCAAAGATCAAAATCACATGTGGACTCCAAGAATATTATTCTGATAGCCTTTGCTTTACAGCAAAAATTTTCAAGTGATCAGATTTCTTAATTAGAAGTTTTAGTCAGATTTCATGTGTATCCTTTTAATCGATAAAAAAATAGGTATATTTAAATTTAGTCAAACGAAATAATAAATGAGCATTATACGCACTTATAATTTAATGAAGACAATTTAAATAAATATACATATACGTATAAGGCATAATTACACCCACTAAAATTACATTTATTTTACAAGCAGAGAATTCTCTTGGAAATTTTCATAAAAAAGAAATCTTTTATTCTGCCCTTAGAAGATCTTCAAGATAGAGAACATTTTATTATATCTCTTAAACTAGTGGGAAGTTATTAATTTATATATAGAAGTTCAGTGAAAATTGCGGAATTCCTTTAAGCACCTGTGTCTTACGTATGATGTGACAATAGTGCGATACCCGCCAAATCAGAGGAACAATTTTAATTGTTATAAAAGTCAATTGAACACTTTTTTAATATTTACTCGTGCACACAGATATATGAGATGACATTTTTGTCTCATCCCTTTGTATATATATATATATATATATATATATATATATATATATATATATATATATATATATATATATATATATATATATATATATATATATATATCCAAAAGGTCAATGATTGATCCAAAAGTACTATGACTTATTTCGGGTGATGATACATGAAACCTACACGTCCGCTAAGAAATTTTAGTACAACTTGCACACAAACAAACATTTTAAGTAGAGATTTCCCAGGTAAAAAGACTACGAATAATCCCTAAGCACGTTTCATTACGTGATAAAAAAACCACATGTTTGAATACAACTCGTTTACTATTGGCTAAAGAAGTACAGACTGAAGCTGAATTAAGTCTATAGCATATCTTAAAGGAAAAAAATAAAATTACCACGCAAAACCCAACGTAACTTATAACCAGATGTTATTAAATTAGTATTAGAATATGTAAATAAAGGATTTTCACATTACATATTATATATATATATATATATATATATATATATATATATATATATATATATATATATATATATATATATATATATATATATATATATATATATATATATATATATATATATATATATATATATATATATACGTATATACGTAGTCGTCCAGGGACCAACCATCCCCGAACTTTACACTTAAAAACTCCTTTTGAAATTGCCCCTATTATTTTCCTCAGCCCGGGCATGCTGGGCTGCCAAGTGTCCCCCTAACTATCTGTTAGAAAGAAGCACATCATTCGTCGTGGCCGAACTTAACTTATTATTTCATCCTATAAAATTGCACGGAATCCAGAGACGTCTGAACCGCACGGTGTCAGAACGCTCTCTCTCTAAGTAATAGTACTGCCAACCTTCTGCGAGAGACGGCTAAAACCCGTGTGTGGGAAAAATGCTGAGCCACGTGTTATTTGCTTATAGAAAGTAATCTTTGACTGGAGCCATCTGTAAAGTGTGGCGTCTCAGAGGAGCATTACTTCTAATCATTACAGATTTTTCCTATGAGAGTTATAACTTCTTAATTAAAACGCCAGCTATATCATTTTCTGTTTGGGGAATCATAGAAAGAATTTCATTGTTACGCTGAAGGAATGAAAACATCCTCGTTTAAATTGGATGGCTGGGAAGTATGGTTAATATAAAGAAAATAAATTAAGATCTAGAATATGAATGGGGTTAAAGGGATAATTTTGGAATACGCTTTAGGGTTTAGATATTGATATTATTACATATATATATATATATATATATATATATATATATATATATATATATATATATATATATATATATATATATATATATATATATATATATATATATATATATATATATATATATATATATATATATATATATATATATATATATATATATATATATATATATATATATATATATATATACATATATATATATATATATATATATATATATATATATATATATATATATATATATATATATATATATATATATATATATATATATAT
>CM063510.1:81799602-81832102 GCA_032207245.1 Pardosa pseudoannulata | reverse complement strand
CAGTTTTCCTACAAAGGATTTTATTGTATAATTCCAATATCCTATAAGGTTTTTTTTAGAAATAATCTTTATTTATATTAGTCTTATCCATTGTGATATACAGTTTCAACAACACATTATTGCATAATAGTGAAGAGTGTCCCAAAATTAACCCAATATCAAATAAAAAAACACAGTTTTTCTTCAAATTGTTATATATTTATTGAACTGAAAAGTACACAAGGTAGAGTTAGATGGTGAATAACACATGGGGGAAATGGTCTTCTATTGCATAAAGAATTTTTTTGTTGAAACTTTCCATTGACTATTTATTATAAATGTGACTTTATTTTGCTGATATAGCTTTGAATTTTCTTCTTCGATGTACTTATACTTTCGTGCTTGTTGACATAGACTTTGACTTCAAATATCCCCATAAAAATACAATGGTGTTAAATCATATGATCCAGGGGGTCAATCCTAAACCATATTTTGTACAATTTTTTTTAAATTGTATCCACAAGATTTTCGCTATCTTTGACATATTACCCAATAATGAAAACACGTTGTTCTATCGTTTAACACTTCTTTATTAGTAACCCCAGCGCTTTATTAGCAACACCAGCGCTGGAGACTAACCGAAGGACGAAAGCGATGTCAGTGACCGCCCCCTTCGACTCTATTAAACAAGAGGGATTGCTAACGCCGGTCAGTAGTCTTTGGCCCTAGCAACAGTAGTCACTGGATTTTGCTGGTAAATTTGACGGTACCTTCAGAGAAAAAAGCAGCCAATATTACTTACCAATGAATTATATCAAGCCTAAGATTGAAATAACACAATAAGACATCCGATAGAAATAAGCGAAGAATTACCCTTTTGCAGACTCTTCATTTTATAATTCTGTTTTTGATGAACAACAATCTGGTGACTCAAATACAACAAATTAAATATCAATATGGAGTTTCCATATACTGCGGACATTCTTGGAGCAACTCCCTGCCTCTGATGAAGTTATTCGTTCGCTCCGTCTTGTCTGCTTTTTCACTGAAGAAGCCTTGATATCTACCGAGCAAAATCCAATGACTACTGTTGCCAGAGCCAAAGACGTCTGACTTGCGTTAGCAACCCCTCTTGTCCAATAGGATGGAAGGGTTGGTCACTGACATCGCTTTCGTCCTTTTTTCGCTCTCACACGCTAACGTTGTCCATTAGTGTAACTCATTGTCACACAATCCTAAACTATCATTTGCCAAATGTTTTTTAGATTTGGTTGAGAATACTTTACTGCACAAATGATGACACAAATTAGAGTTTAAGTTAATTTTGTGATACCCTTTATACACATTATTATGTACCTATTTCATAGAAATAGATATATAACTATCTATAAATATTCTGCCTACAATGCATGGCTTCCGAATCCACTATTTTAGAAAATAATTTGCCGTTGTATGGAAACGTTGAGTAGTTGCTGATTGATAGAAATCATGGTGTATGAGGAAAATATGTTTTTTAGGTTTATTATCAGTTTGTATAATTTTATCAGCACCAGCAATATGCAGTACATAAAGTTGCGCGGGTTTCTAAATATCCACCAGTGGATCAATGAGGGATAAAAAGTAAGTGTAAAAGCTATGAATGCATTATTATTTTTTGTTAAGGATAATGAAGCACGTGTAATATAAATATAATATGCTATAACTTTAAAAATTGCACATATCTTTATTTTATTATGAATGATCATTACTACTACTGTTTCATGAATATTATTACTAAATTAAAATTTGAATTAAATAAAGTTCAAAATATACGAAAACTTTAGAAGTGGAATTTTTACTGATGTTTAAAATTATTTAGGGCAAAAAATTTAAAATATTTGTAACGTATATGAATTTTGTAGTTATACCAATTACACATTTTGACAATTAATTTTCATTTTATGTGCTAAATTTTTTAATTATGTTTGGGTAATGTGTATGTAAATATAGTATTTCAAAAGTATTTAATTATAACGTTAAGAAATTTCCCTATAAGGCAGGTAAAAATGTAGTTTGTTTTTTGGCTGAGAATTATCTGGTATACGCTCAAAAAATGTGTTTATCTTTACTGACTCTATGTTACTTTCCAACTTTAATTTATCTTGTCATATTGCGTGATAGGATGGAGAGCATTGGTTTTAAATTGCCAGTGATTATTTGGCTGTATATATGAATGATATCCAAAATTAGGCGAATCGATTACAAACCGTGTGGTTATGTATAAAAACAAACACAAAACAAACAAATTTATTAATTTTCAAAGATATGAAATTTAGACCCTAATATTTATTAGTCTGGGAAATAGTCTCCTAAACTTTTATGAAAAGAATTTGTAGTTATTACCGGTGATAAAATGTTCATTGTAATAAAAAATAATCAAATTTATCGAATAAATTTAAAATTATCACATATGTACCTAATTTAGTATTTAATACAAATATAAAAGAAAATTATTTACTTAATATCTAAGTTCAGTTATAAAACGTATGAAAATAATACTGACGGTATTAAAGTAATTTAAAATAAGAAATGATTGAAGTAGATGGTTAAAGGAATTACGTCATAATGTTAGAAAAATGTTACTTTTACCCACTTATTATGTGATAAATTAATAAATTTAATGTTCTGATCTTAACCGAGGACAACAGAGCTTGATATAATGGAATTAACACTCAATACGTGGGGAAGGTGGTAAAATTTCGAATCTTTTCGAACTCGCTTTGAATTTTTCTAAACCTAACTATTCTTGGTACGACCGCTTCATATATTCGCAGACAGACGGACAGATGGACAGACTAATTAAGCTATTACTATATAGGGGATAATTACATTGATTGTCTCTACCTGAAAACTGAAGGTTGCATGAATGATATCATTTTTACTCTGTATTATGAGAGTCTATATAGTTTATAACGTTATATTAAACACATAAAAAAAATATAGCTAGTAACATATATTCAACGAAATACAGTATTTTCACAGTTCAGACTTCAAATGCTTAAAAAAACTACTTGGTATAATTCTTTTCCAAGCATTTCATATTTACTCGAAATGCCCTACGGACTTTATAAGCAGTTATATTTAAAAGACTGATATACATGAATTTCAAAACTTCCTAAATGCTAGAAGTCAGTAGAAATATTTTTTGATGAAATTCAAACCTTGAAAAGAAATTTGTTTCGACATACTTTTTATTTCTCCTCCAAACGTTTCCACAGCAAAATGTGAATTTTAACGGATTTGTACCAAAAATTTATTCATTTTTTACCTGGTATTATGTAGAACACCAAACTGCATAAGAAACTATTTAGGATACTAAGTTTTTTTTTCTCAATTATTTATATTTGTGTTATATAATGAAATTTAAAAACTGATATAAAGTTTAAGATAAATTCAACATTCAATTAAAAATCTTAATTATGAAGTCTGGGTACAAAGCGACTGGTAATAAAAATGCAATTGTTAGAATTTGAGACGGAAAATAAAGAAAAAAAATGAGATATGGTTTTTCTTTGGATCTAATGCATTTTCAAGAAGCAATATTTATTTACTTTTTGATTAATGTCCTTTATGACGACAAATAAAATTTAACAAAACCTTTCTAAGTTTCTTTTCTTCCCACAAAACAAATGTTTCAGTATTTCAACTGCAGTTTTGATTTTATGTTCTTTCTTTATTTGCCTTTGCCATAAGACGAAATTTTTTTCTTTAGTGAAGTCAACTGATTTCTCATCCGACACTAATGTTGTTTTACACTGCTAGCCATCAATTTAATTCTTTATTTTTAGCACTTGCTCTGGTTTTCATTCTGATGAAATTTGTCAGATCGTCTACTGTTAAAGATATATTTGTAGAAGGCGTATTGAAAGATATAGTTTTACTTCTTAGTATAAATAGAGGAAGTATTGTTATCACAAATATTTCAAATTCCTAAATTTTAAAGAAAATATTTACTTTGATTATGTTTCACAGAATGTTAACCATTTTAACTGTCACTTTTGGTCACAAACAAGAAAACAATATTTCTGTGTTTTTAACCCCTTCACGCTTAAGTTATTTTATAAAAAAAATGTAACTAAAAATTGGGGTTTTTTGTTCTACATTTGAGATGTACTAAATATAAAAATGGGTAAAAACAAAACAAAAAATGTGGACTGTAACTGCATCATATGTCTCGTTATTTGTTAAATGTAAATATTTTTTTTATTATCACTTATTTTCTATTCGACATGATTTTTTCAGAAAAAAAATGGAGTCGAAATACAACTCTTTCTGGACCAATATATATTTTTCTTGTTTATATGTAATGCTCATAGACATTACGATAATGAAAAAAATACGTTTCTCTGGCAGGGCTACGCACCACTGATCCTCTGCTCTTGAAGATGTCTTTGGTCTCGTTCTTTGTTCTTGTACAGAAAATAAATTTGTTTGCTCTACAATTTTTCAAACTAACTCACGATCCATAAAATAATCGAAAAACTGTATCGGCTTAGTGAATGATGAAATTTGGTAATAAGTTGCTGATTTTCCAATAAATTCCAATGGAGCTGAAGGAGGTGGAACTTCTATACTCATCCTTATTTCTGCCCATTCATTTATTCCTTCGCTTTGACTTTCTTCTCCTGTTTCCAGGCTCGGGACGGAAGTCGAAGATCCACTATCTCCATTATCCATGTTGAATTCCTCCAATTCACTGTCACTTTCCAATAGAACCCTTCAAAATCAAACATTTTATCAATATACATATACGTATATAAATAAAAAAAACGCATTTTCAAGAATTTTGAAGGAGTAAAACTGCTGGACATAAATACTTTCAAAATATTTTGCAATGCTTTTCAATGGTGTATAACAAAGAAAACAATAACCACTAGTTCGAACAAATATTCAACAGCGTCTGGCCAGTGTGGAATTTTCATCTCTCGTGCAAACTGCGAACAAATTGAAACCGGGGAGTAACGCTCGGGTTCATGTGATATAGAACGCTTAACTTGAGAGAGCATTGCTCGTTCTAAAGCTTTGAGTGGTCAAATACTACAGTAAAACCTCCGAAGTTGACCACCTCTCTATGTTGACCGAAATTTATTAGTTTGAATGGTCATAAAGCATTTTCAATGGCGATTTATCTCTCTATGTTGACCACCTCCGTAAGTTGTATGTTGACCAATTTTTAGTAGGTTTTAGTCTCTGTAACTTGACCACTGATGTTTTCATGAATTGGATTTTTCCTTCCGCTGTTCTCCACCTGGTTTCCAGGAATTTCTTTATCAGTTAATCGGATAATCTGAGCAACACTCGCCATCCCCCCTCTTTGGTGCACCATTCATTGTTCACTAATAATAGTATGGTACTATGAGAAGGAAATACCACAGATTATACAGCCTTTTGTTAAGGAGAAATGATATTCTAGCCCTTTGCATGCTTTCATTTCTTGGATTGGCTGTAATTGCTGAAATCTGTCGAAAGAGGTCAGGAGAGTGGGACATGTTTGTAGCGGTGTAGCATTGAACGAACTATACAGAATTGGAAAACAACGTGTATCGCTCACATGTGAAACAAGTTCTGTTCTTTTTTTCTGGACATCGCTTTGTGGCAGTACCAGTCGTTTATTTGCGAATTTTTATTAAAAATGGAACAACAAAAAAAGCTCTAAAGAACTTAAAGGAAAAAGTGGATCTTCTTAATTTACTGGAAAGCAGCAGCCAAATAAAGACAGCAGAAAAATTTTATGTGAGTAAGACAACTGTGAGCAATATTTTAAAACGCAAGCAAGAAAATCTGGAAAGATATTCTTCCGAAAACGGGAAACTTCAAAGAAAAGAAGAAAAACGTGTCTCGACGCTGTGAATGAAGCCACATTTCGTTGGTTTACAGAGATGAGATTAATTAATGCGAGAATATCGAGATCTATGCTTCAGGAAGTAGCAAAAAACTTTGCTAAAGAATTCAAAATTGAGGACTTCAAAGCCTCAGCAGGTTGGCTTGAAAAATTCAAACTACGATACGAGATTTCTCAAAAAGTTTTGTGTGGGGAATCGAATGAGGTTTCAGATGAAGTGATGGAGAAGTTTATTGAAAAATTACCAGAGTTTGATAAAGGTTTTAAAGATGAGGACATCTTTAATGCTGATGAATGCGGTCTCTTCTTTAAAGCAATGCCTGATAGAAGTCTAGTAATGAAGGGTGACACTTGCAAAAAAAGGAAAACTTTCAAAACAGCGTTTTATTGTTCTTCTATGTGCTAGTATGACTGGAGAAAAATTGAAGCCTATGGTGATCGGCAAAACCACAAAACCCTGTGCATTTAAAAATGTAAAACCTGATGACCTTCCTGTTTTTTGGAGAGCGAATAATCCGCTTTAATGACCAGTGCTTTATTCGAAGAGTGGGTTAGAGGAATTGATGCTAAAATGAGGAAAAAGAAGCGGTCTATTCTACTTACCACAGATAACTGCCCCAGCCACCCAAAAGTGAATAATCTCACAAATGTGAAGCTAAAATTTTTGCCTCCAAACACAACTTCGAAAACCCAACCTTTAGATCAATGCATTATTCAGTCCTTCAAAGTGCACTACAGAGCTCAACTTCGGGAATGGGTGATCACGAAAGCACAAACCTGTGGTCCTTCTGCATTCGCATCATCAACAGCTGCGTTAATAAATGCTTTGAATGCTGTTCATTGGATTAATTCTGCTTGGAATAAAGTTACGCAAGCCACGATTAAGAACTCTACAAGAAAGCTGGATTTGTTACAGCTACAACATCGGTGCAAAAGGATGAGCTTCCTCTATCTCCCTTGCCAATTTTTGATGGAGTTAATTTTGAAGATTATGTTACCATGGATGATGAGTTAGTAACATGTGTTGAACCAGACCTAGAGGCAATCTTCAGTGAGATATTCTCTGGGACTAAGCACAGTGAGGACTCTAAGGTATGAGAAACGGCTGACTCTGAAGGAAGACGACGTAAAGCGCATAATATTGTACTATAGTAAATATTTTTTAAAAATTCCCTAAGTTGACCACCTCCGTACGTAGATCACTTAGTAACAGTCCCTTTGGTGGTCAATTTATGGAGGTTCTACTGTAATTTAAAACCATTACTTGTTGACTTGTTTAGTGTTGACATGTGTCAAACGTACATGGGTATGTACGTATCTATTTCACATAACTGTAAAGCAATTATGTGTAGTAGGCAACTATTTTGTATATAGGAATTCTATAAAGATGTTAACAACTTATTAATTAACGCCGTTGGTCATAACGCAACAATCTCTCTTTCAAACGGACACAATTGAAACCGGGGAGGAGCGCTAGGGGTGGTGTGATATGGAACGCGTGACTTGCGCGAGCACTGCTCGTTCTAAAGCATTGAGTTGTCAAATATTAATTTAAACCATTTCTTGTTGACTTGTTTAGTTTTGACATCTGTACGTACGTACATGGGTATTCACGTATTTATTTCAGATAACTCAAAAACAGTTACGAACAAAAGCATTATTCTATAAAGATGTTAACAACTTATTAATTAACGCCGTTGGTCATAACGCAACAATTTGGCACAGAAGTTAGATGTCGGGTGTTTAGGTCTGTTTTAACGTCTAGTTATGCACTCCTTCTTTCGACTGCAATTTGAATTGAATATAAAGGAAAAAATCAATATAACTATTAAAGCTGTATAACAGCTAAAAAACAATTGGACTAAAAATGTTAAGATCTCACATTTAGGTCTATAATATTACCTAGTTTTCCTTCTCTAATTTCCGTTAAACTATGCACTCTACATGACTAATAAAATCAATAAATGGTATATGATGCTGTAGATCTAATACGATATCAGTCTTAATGTGTAGATTGTTTGTATTTAGGACTGTTATAACATGTTGCTCACCTTCGTTATAATGCAAAACTGACTGTATTTAACAAAAAAAAATTCAATATAACATTTCGTAATTTAGAAGCAGGGACCAAGAAGAAGATCCGAAAACTTGCCCTTCTTTTCCTGAGGTATTCTTTGAGCCATTAACCTTTTTTTATGTGATACAGTCACAATTAATGAATTTGATGGATCTTAAAAGACTTAAACTTCCACTCGAGAATCCTCCAGTTTAAAGATCGTTGCCTTTTCCAACTCCACTTCTGAGTTTCATTTGTTTGATATGATTACACAATTATTGTGCGGATGTATTGTATTAAACTACCATTTCATTTTGTATTTGCTAAGCACTATATATTATTACAATATTTTTAATGTAATTTTTATTTAAAAAAGGAAATAAAGAAAAGGAAAGGTCTAGGTGTGAAGGAGGTTTAACCTGACATCAAAATGAAAAATAAAAATGTGTTGAAAGCTCTTTAAATGTATGCAGATTCTAAATTAAGAAAGGAATCTGTCAGATACAACTCAGCCGATAGTGTAATATTTTAATCAGGCCCGGCGGAGTGTTAATTGTAAACCTACAAAAATAAAACTTGCCGATAGAAGGTCAAAAATTCTAAACCCCTAGACACTGGTTTCGACCGGTTCATATACTGCTGTTCATATGTTCAATAAAGGATTTTTTTCTTGCACCGTTTTACGTCATACTTTGTTTTTCGTATTTTTCTCGTAAACTGTAGATCGTACCGAAACGCTTCTTTGAGTAGTTTTTATGTATTTCCCATGAGGAATCTAGCTGTGCAGAAATTATGTGGTCCTTTCAGGACACCCTGTATAGTATTACAATATTTTTCTTGTAATTTTAGTTTTAAAAAAGGAAATAAAGAAAAGATTTCGTGTAGGCTGAGAAAAGACTGAACTTGACTCAAAATAAAATTTCATTTTGTTGAAAGCTCTTTAAATGTATGCAGATTCTAAATTAAGAAATGAATCTGTCAGATACAAGTCAGCCGACAGTGTAATATTTTAATCCGGCCGAAGTAGTGTTAATTGCAAACCTACAAAAATAAAACTCTGTGAAAGAAGATCCACAATTGTAAATCTCTAGACACTGGTTTTGACCACTGCATATACTGCTGTTGATATGTCCAGTAGTGGTTTTTTTCTTGCACCGTTGTGCTTCATACTTTGTTTTTCATATTTTCCTAGTAAACTATGAATCGTACCGGAACGCTTCTTTGGGCAGTTTTTATGTACTCGCAATGAGGAATCTAGCTGTGCAGAAATTATGTGGTCGTTTGTGGACATACTGTATAGTATTACAATATTTTTCGTGTAGTTTTAATTTAAAAAAAAGGAAATAAATAAAAGTTTGTGTAGGCTGGGAAAACACTGAACATGACTCAATGAAAATTCAGTTTGTTGAAAGCTCTTTAAATGTATTCAGATTCTAAATTAAGAAATGAATCTGTCAGATACAACTCACCCGATAGTTAAATATTTTAATCAATCCCGACGGAGTGTTAATTGTAAACCCACAAAAATAAAACTTGGTGAAAGATGTTCCACAATTGTAAATCCCTAGACACTGGTATCGACCGGTGCATATACTGCTGTTGATATGTTCAGTAATGGGTTTTTTCTTGCACCGTTGTACGTTATACTTTGTTTTTCGTATTTTTCTCGTAAACTGTAGATCGTGCCGAAACGCTTCTTTGGGCAGTTTTTATGTATTCACCATGAGGAATCTAGCTACGCAGAAATTATGTGGTCCTTTCGGGACACAATGTATAGTATTACAATATTTTTCTTCTAGTTTTAGTTTTAAAAAGTTTGAAGAAAAGATTTGGTGTAGGCGGGGAAATGACTGAATTTGACTCAAAAATTCAATTTGTTGAAAGCTCTTTAAATGTATGCAGATTCTAAATTAAGAAATGAATCTGTCAGATACACCTCAACCGATAGTGTAATATTTTAATCAAGCCCGACGGAGTGTTAATTGTAAACCTACAAAAATAAAACTTGAGATAAGAAGATCCACAATTGTAAACCCCTAGACACTGATTTCGAGCAAAAATGGGGGTGATTTAAGGTTACGTACTGTGAAGACTTCCCCTTGTTCCAAGCAAGCGCCAAAGCAGCTGATCGGATCCCATCTTTTTACCAGGACAATGGAGTGTCTTCGCAGAGTCTGGTTATCTTGACAATTGGACTGAATAGACGTTGCGCCCCTGATGGATCACGTTAATGAATCATTGGGAATTCCGGAATCATGAGAGACAGCGAACGAGAATTCAGCTAAAAAACTTAACTGTAACCTTAGCTGCAGTTCTCAAGTAACTGGGATCTTAAACGACCCAAAATATAGTTGGCGGGACCGAAATTGACCCCCAGGTATAAAAAGCCTACAATTTTGAGACTCAGGGCTTTTCGACACTTTTTACGTAGGTGCTTTGACCTCGTCGAGGTTTTCTCGCCTTTTGACCGGAGCCAGCTTTCTAGTTCGGGAGATTCGTAAAGTCCTCTAATATAGCGATCTGTAGAGTCTCTGTTACCGAACGGGGGAGAAATTGGGTTTGCATTGCACCCTGGAAAATCCTCCCCTATTGTGCGAGATTATTTAATCTCTTTTGTTTTCGACTGTGATCGTCGTGAGGAAGTTATGCAGGCAACCATCCTTTGCAGTTCGACATGTTGGAGAGATCCGAATCCCCTTGTATATAGCCGTATTTACTCAAATAAAAGTAATTTCCAATTTTATAGTGACTGTGATCCATTCTTCCCGTTACCTCTCACTTGAGAACATTGAAGTCGTTACAGTACGGGCTGTCAAACCGTTGCCAACTATATTTAGCCTTTAAACTTCGGCTGACCGTTGGCTTGCGTTTGGACTGTAAATCGGCAGCATTTTCGAAAATTCCTCCCCTCTCATTCCACTTTCTCAAGAGGGAAATCTTTTGTCCTATTATCACCCTCTCGTAGTGGAGGACGTTACAATGCAGGGCTGCTCTAAAACCAGTCTGAAAGTTGTTATTTGACATCTCACTTTTATAAAAACCGTTAAATTTTGGAGCCATTATCAGATTAAATAAAAAAATAAATGACGAATTAAAGAAACTGTGACTCGCTTCCAAACGGAATTGTTTCACAAGATAGAATGAATAGTTTACAAACAACTGCTGGGCATGGACAAAAAAGTGCCAGTTGTTCCACATTTAGACAAACAAAATCACATTCTTCCTTCCCGGTACTGATGCACTCAGCAAAACTTCAACAATAGGGAGGAACTGGCCAAATGACACGTGAGTAATGACTCCGTCCCTGCAAAAGGGGAGAAATATCTACAGTACAACTTTTGTACCCTAGCCGACTTCTGGGTTTCTAAACATTTATGGTGCAACTGCTGTACCAGCCGAACATAAAAGTTAAACCATGTAAGAAGACAAATATTTTTTTTAAATATAGAGAACATTGACGGTGTGTATAAAATATTTTATTCCATATAGTCTTTAATATCAAATGATTTTTAAAATTAATTAGATATGAGTATAATTCCAATCTTGAATTAACACGCTTACCATAATAATGTATAAATAACTTGTAACATGATGTCCTTCATTTAAATTATGAAATGGTAATAACGGCTAACGACTGAACTAATTATCCTTGAAAAGGTAGATCATTCATTAAACAAGCATAAATATCCTGGGAGTTCATAAATATATAGTTTTAAATTGAATGAATAATATTTTAGGTATTACTGGACATTATGGAAAGTATATAATTTAAATATAAGTAATTTAGCTTTAAATGTGCATTAACCATGTAATAATAAACTTTTATCAAATCCTCTTTCATTAAATTCTGTGACGATACCACTGGGATTAAAATGTTTAATCAGAACAAGTGATAAATTATAAATCTTAAAATTTAATAAATGAAATATCAGTTCCGAAGGAGATTATCTTAAATCAGCAGTACTGAATACAAAATTATTTAGTATGCATTTTAATCACCACATTCAGATTGACAATCAATTTAAGTGTTTTGGTGTTTTTGGAAAAAGCTAATTTAAAATTTAATATAACGTAAAAATTTAATCAAGTAAAACTCTACCTTATTTAACAACAAAGACTTAAACATTTTAAGGTGTGTACCTAAAATTCTTAAATTATATAATATGTATATATATATATATATATATATATATATATATATATATATATATATATATATATATATATATATATATATATATATATATATATATATATATATATATATATATATATATATATATATATATATATATATATATAATATATATATATATATATATATATATATATATATATATATATATATATATATATATATATATATATATATATATATATATATATACATATATATATATATATATATATATATATATATATATATATATATATATATATATATATATATATACGATATATATATATATATATACATATATATATATATATATATTATATATATATATATATATATATATATATATATATATATATATATATATATATATATATATATATATATATACACCTTTGTTTATGAATTTATAGTAAATAAAACCTTTTTTCTCTTTTCTGTCATATTAAGATTTGTATCATAGAATGTGTGAGAGAAATACGTACGAATAGCGTGTCATTTTTTTTTACATCCCAGTCGTCCAAATTCTGTCCAGTTGTGTTTCTGAGTAATATTTCACACTCCATCAGTCAAATTTCTTCATACTTCAGAATAGCATGATTAACGTCACGAAAATCAGCTGTACCGTTAAATCTATCGCATAGTGATGCTATATTTACTGAGAAAGAAATTAGTCACAATGAAATAGCAAAAATATAAAATTTTAAGATATATTACGTACATGTTCCTATATGGGTCATACAATAGAATAATGGATATGACATCACGTTTTTTCATAACATCAACATTTCGTGATAAGGCAGCTGCCGAATTTCGATGCTATGCCCTTTATAATAAAACCACCTTTAAAATTTTTGTACATATTTTTAAGATGATAAATGGAAACAAGAAAATAAATTTTTATATTTTGACTTTACTATAATTTTTTATTGATGATAAGTTTTCAATTTTGTTCGATAAATATTTGAACACAAAACTTTTTTCACTCATCTAAGCATTAATTTTGCAGTCGTTTATTTTTACCTCTTACTTAAGTTACTATAGTATACATTTTCAAAAATACCTAAATTCAAGTTTATATTTTCCTAATTTATAGCATTACTTTTGCAGTTGTTTAATTTTCTATCAAACGTAAGATAGATATAACACGCGTTTTCAAAATTACCTAAGTTTTAACTTATATTTTACTGATTTATATCATTATTTTTTATAGAATTACTTTTGCAGTTGTTTCATTTTCTATTCTAGGTAAGATACTTATAACAGGCGTTTTCAAAATTACGCAAATTCTAATTTATTTTTTCCTAATTCATAGCAATACTTTTGCAGTTGTTTAATTTTCTCCCAAACTTAAGGTAGCTATAACATGTGTTTTCAAAATTACCTAAATTTTAAGTTATATTTTACTAATTCATATCATTCTATTTTATAGCACTACTTTTGCAGTTGTTTCTTTTTCTATTCTATGTAAGATACCTGTAACATGCGTTTTCAAAATTACCTAAATTCTAATTTATTATTTCGTAATTTATAGCATTACTTTTGCAGTTGTTTAATTTTCTCAAACTTAAGGTACCTATAACATGCGTTTTCAAAATTACCTAAATTTTAAGTTATATTTTACTAATTCATATTATTCTATTTTAGAGCACTACTTTTGCAATTATTTCATTTTCTATCCTACGTAAGATATCTATAACAGACGTTTTCAATATTACCTAAATTCTAATTAATATTTTTTCGTAATTTATAGCAATACTTTTGCAGAAATTTTCTCAAAACTGTACAAACAATTCTAAATTTTAAGTTATATTTTACTAATTCATATCATTCTATTTTAGAGCACTACTTTTATTTCATTTTCTATCCTATAAAATCACATAATAATAAAATGTAGCAAATTCTAATTTATTTTTTCTATAAAGTTTAGTTTTTTTTTAAAAAAATAGCATTTGAGACATTTAATTTTAAAATTTATACTTTAACTTTTATTTAATTATATGAATATACTAAATTCTAATTAATATTTTATAACTGTATAATTTAAAAGTATACTTTAAACTTATATTTCATTCGTTTCCTATAAAATACAGAATTTATAAAAAATAAAATTTTGTCAATTTATTTTAATTATATAAGAACTAACATAATAATAACAGATTTTCCTTGAAAACATAATTTTTAAACAAATATAATTAAGATTTTTCACATTGAAAAATTCTATAGTTTATGTATAAAACAATTTAATAATATCAAACCTTCATTTTCTACATAAAATAATTATAATTTCTTTGATATTTTACATGACACAGAGTATATTTGTGGGTCTCCAATAAACTCAGAATATTGAATACTTTCAAGATACTTCCGTTACCTTTATACTGAAATAAGTATACGTATGCATTACAAATTCCTAAATCGCAATTATATATTACGATGTAAATTGCACTCTCATTGAACTTTTAAAAAGATTCTGAATCTATCCTTGCTAGATTATACTTGGGGATCGTGATTATTTTTCTAAATTTCTAAAACCGTTACGTATAAAATGTTCTACTCAACCTGATAATAGTGTATCATTCAGTATGTATACAGCCTTTTAATTGAGATTTCTATATATTTGATAGTTACAAAGATAAAGTACTGCACATATATACTACCTAGTTTTTACATGATATTTGAATACTTTTCCTCTTAGTTTTTGATTAAGTTATCCGTCTACGTTCGGATATTTTTTCTTTAAACGTAGCAACTAGTTTATGTTTTTATATTTTTATATTTATTTTTTATATAATCATAGAGAATTACACTTAAAAATTTATTCCTGGAGAAGTTTATATAAAATTTTTAATAAATGAAGAAATTTTAGTAAAATAATCGGGTTTTTTTCAAAAAGTCTAATTTTTTAATAAATTAAAATATTTTAATATTTTTGATGCAACACATTTATTATACACTGTACTAGTGAATCACCTAAAATCTTTTCTTAATTTACATTTGGTAAAAAATTTTGGTCCTTCAAAAAAAAAAAAAAAATTATAATAATTTTCAACAAAATATTTTAAGAACATTTTGAGAAATCACATTTCATGTGTTTCACCTTTTTATTAAAAATACCGTTTTCAGAAAAACGCATTTAAAGTATATAGAAGCAATTTTAACTATTAAAAAGTTCCCCACACTTTTTTGCTTCAAAACTTTTTAATTGCAAAGTTACTAATTATTAAAAATACAAAAAAAATATTTAAACTAATATTCATAAAAATTAAAAAAGTTTTATAAAAAAAATGCACTTTAAAATCTTTAAATTCAGAACTTCAGGTTTCGAAGTCGCTGCTTCCGCTTTGTTTTGACCACTCTCACTGATGTTTAAAGAGCTGTAACTTTTCTTTAAATCCCGTAGAGACAAAACAAAAACAGATTTAAAAGCGTAAAATTTGAAATTTTACAATAGAGCAATAAAATAAAATATGAATTTTGGAAAAAATGGCGTTTTTAACGTAGACGGGTACTTTAAAATAGTGAAAAAGGGCATTAAATGAAATATAGAAATATAAACCCTTCAAAACTGTATACAAATTGAAACTTGTTTCAACATCACTAGCTGATAAAGAATAAATTCAAAACTGTAAATAAATACTTACTAGTTTCTCCAGAATAGATATCCTGAGCCAGCGAAAATAAGACTAAACAATAACTAAATCCACTGAACCTAAAGAAAATCTCACATTTATTCAATTTATCATAATGTATCATCCACTTCAACTCCAGTCTGTCAACTTAAAAAAAGGAAAATTGTTCTTAGACACGTGGTGTAGGGTTACATTTTTACATCTTCATCCAGTTTCACTAAGATAATACTTATCAGTTATTGACAAGATAGAGTTCTTCCCTATCGAAAGAATTTAAACCTACCTTCCAATTTACCGATAATAAGCTTGATAAATACCTGTTACGATATCTTGTAGCAATCTAAACCTAGGTGAAAACGCATATCTCAAACTAAAAATGAAATGCTTAGTATGTTAGTACAAAAATACTTACTACACATACACACACACACACAGATATATATATATGTATATATATATATATATATATATATATATATATATATATATATATATATATATATATATATTATATATATATATATATATATATATATATATATATATATAATATATATATATATATATATATTTATATATATATATATATATATATATATATATATATATATATATATATATATATATATATATATATATATATATATATATTATATATATATATATATATATATATATAAATATATATATATATATATATATATATATATATTAATATATATATTTGTATATATATATATATATATATATATATACTCAAGAGCCAAAATAGTATGACCACCACTAAATATTGAAATGAACTTGCCTGGATGACTTGGAAGGCACGTGATCAGGTGGAAGTGATATTTAACTGGTGCTGGAGAGTCTGAAGAATCGTTTTTTAACTTACTTCTTTGTGTATTGGGAAAGGCGAATCTAAGCGGTTCTGATAGAGAAAAGATTGTAATGGCTCGAAGGCTCGGAACAAGTATTTTCGAAACTACACTACTTGTGGGTTTTTCATGATGTACAGTTGTTATTACTTATGCAAAATGGATGAATGACGGTGAAACCAGCAGTAGACGACAAGGTGTTGAACGTCCACACACTATCAAAGAAAAAGGTCGGCAGAGAGTATCTCGCATGGTCACGCAAAACCGGAGACCGACAGTGGCTCATTTGACAACCCAATACAATGCAGGGCCAAGTAGAATAGTATAGAAACACACTGTTCAGCGGACACTGTTGTATATGCGGCTACGCAGCAAACGTCCCACTCGTGTGCCTTTGCTGACCAAGCGTCATCAACAACTTCGCCTACGCTGGGCTCTGGGACAATGCGACTGGTCCATGGATCAGTGAGAGAGAGTTGGCTGGTCAGATGAATCACGGTTTGTCATTCATCCAGATGAACATTTGCTACCTCAATATTCAGTAGGTCATACACAGTCCGATTGTGGTGGTATTATGATTTGAGGGACGATCTATTGGATCTCTCTGGGACCCGTGTTTGTGGTAGAGAAAGCCATGAATTCTAGAGGGCATCTGAACAACAATGCGGACCAGTTTCACCCTTACATGGGCTCTGTTTTTCCAGCTGGAAATGGAATGTTCCAACAGGACAACTCCACGTGTCACAAGGCTAAAATTGTGTTTGAGTGGATCAAGGAACATGATGCTATATTCCTGTTGATGTCTTGGCAGCCTAACGCACTGGATCTGAATAAGATAGAACAAATTTGGGATGCCATTGAACCGCATCTCGGAGTTCAAAGACAACCAATTCGCAATATCTCGGATATGAGTAACAGTTGTTTACACATCTGATACAAACTGTCTCGGGCCATCTACCAAAGACTTGTGGCATCCAAGCCGAGGCGGGTTGTAGCTGTGTTGTGGGCCAAAGATGGACCAACTCGTTATTGAGAGGTGGTCATAATGTTATGGATTTTGTGTATATATCATATATGCAAGGTCCGGCTATTAATTTATAGGGCTGACATAACTGTAGAAAAACTAAAAGCTTCGAAAGATGGAGCTAATGATTGCATATTAAAGAACGCTTTCTTGCATATGTGCAGTGCAATCGGAGTCATTCTTAAGTAAATGGTTATCGTGGAAGGGCACATTAAAATGTAGCTCTTATCTTCCTGTTGTAGAAGTGAAAATAGAGAAAATAAATAACATTAAATTTTGCTTAAATTGGGCAAGACAGCTGCGGAAACCTACGAAATGGTAAACCAAGTTTAAGGCAAGGAAGCATTATTCCTCAAGAACTTTTGAATTGTTTAAATGCTTTAGGGACGGGCGCGAAATCATCGAAGATGATCCACACACATGTCGGCCTGAAGCAATTGAAATAGTTCGCAATATGGTGAAATGTGATGGTGGATTAACTATTCGAGTACTGGCCAATGAATTCAGCATGGACAAAAAGAGGGTTCTTGTAATTTTGAAGCAATATCTAGGTAAATGCAATATTTGTTCCAGATTTGTTCCTTACCATTTAATGAATGAACAAAAGCGATTGAAACTGGACGCATGTGGCGAACTTAACGACAACGCTGATGCTGACCCTGCGTTCTTGTTTAGGACAGTCTTGTTGATATGACCCTGAAACCAAGCGTCAAAGCTCCAAAGAGCTGTCTCCAGGTTCACCAATGCAGAAACAATTTCGATTTGAAAAGTTCAAAATCAAGGTCTTGTTAATCGCTTTCTTTGATTGCGATGGAATCATTTATCATGAATTTCTTCCTACAAACATGACTATCAATGGACAGTTCTACACAGCTCTTGATTGACTTCGAAAAGTAATTCGTAGAGTGATGCCCCATTTTCAACAAATGGGAGTTGGCTGCTGCTACATGACAATGACCACCCCACACATTGAGGTGCCTGTGAGGCAATTCTTAGCCCAGAATGCTGTCGTTGCGGCGCATCATCCACCATATTCTCCAGACCTTGCACCTACAAACTTTTTACTGTTTCCTAAGCTGAAAAATGCGCGGGCAGGAACAAGATTTCAGGATGCCGAAGCCATCAAGAAAACTGTAAAGTCACTGTTAAAGACCATTTCAAAAGATGACTTTCAAACTTCTTTCTGAAATTTGTACAACGGAGAACAAACGTGTATTAAGGCTGATGGGGATTCCTTCGAATCTTATTAAAAGACTATGAGTTTAACCTTTTTTTCTGAATTTTTCCATCAGCCCTGTGTATTAATAGCTCGACCTGGTATATATATATATATATATATATATATATATATATATATATATATATATATATATATATATATATATATATATATATATATATATATATATATATATATATATATATATATATATTAATTTTATAAGAGACTTTCTTTCAATAGTCAGAATAAAAGGAGTTTGATATGGAAGCGAATCAAAATCTAGTTTAAAAAATAAAAATTATTTATAAATATATCTTTTGGTTTAGGATTGAACGGAGCATAATTTAAAAGCTTGATATATTCTTACCAACTTTTAGTCTAGGTCAGTGGTCGGCAAAATGCGGCTTCAGAGCCGTATGTGGCTCTTTGGCTCCATAAGTACAGCTCTGGCACAAATATACCCCAAAGTCGCAATAATATTTTCATTAAACTTGGTAAAAAAAATTACATCTTATTTTCATAAATTAAAATTATTTTTTAAACCGAGAACATGTATAATTTTTTGTTTAATATTGTATATGTAATTAGAACTTTATATTGTTGTAAAAATACGTAACGAACATCGAGTTTAATTTTATTAGTTTTCTGAAACGTAAACACAAACCATGTACAAGCTACCGGGTGAAATTGTTCGTATGTTTTCGGCGTACTCTGGTGTGATACAACGGTACCACAAGCATGTGCTCTCATTCATGTTCTAATGAAGTGGGGGATACAAATTGGCATCACAGACCAGCAGTTATAGTGTGAACAATTTTGTCTTACCTACCATTAATAAATATCATTAATAAATATTTATTAAATATAAAATTTATTTTTATTTAGTGTACTATTTATTTAGTGTAATAAAATATACTAAACAACCAGATTTGGCTCATCTTTTTTTAAATTGCTGTAATGTTTATATTTGGGTCATTGGCTAATAAGTTTGAGGAACATTGGTCTAATTTATGATCCTAATTTTCCGTATGTTGTTCATACACATTACAGTGTTCATTAAAGGAGTTCTGTTATGTCAGTAAAAGTACTGATATTTTTTCATTAATAAACATTTTTCAACTATAACATTATTCAATACTTTCAGATTAAAATTATACTTCTATATGTAATTTATGTCATCTGTTGCTTAATATTCTTAATTGAAGTTGCTTTAATTAACAGTGTGTTAATTAACAAAATTCATTCGTTTTCATTTTTGTATGACAGTCTAGTATGATAATCAAGCATATTGATCAGAATTCATAGGATTAAAACCTTTCTTTAATAAATTGTATAACATAATCTATAAATATATTCAAGTTTAAATTAAACATGACTTTTTATATTACTTTATTTACACATATCTGTGGAGAAATTTAAAAATAATTAATCATACCTTTATCACTACACCTGTTGTCATAAATGTCTTTGTGTATTACATAGCTTTTATATGAATCTCCTCTTCTATAAATCTAAACACGTCAGTTGTCACTGATAAAATAATTTCCAAAAAGTGTTAAATTGTAATTTTATTTTATAGGTATTAACGATTTATTAAAATAATTCATCTCGTATTACTAAATTTGCAGTTTTCTAGTGATCTCTGAGGTGTTCCAAACCCCACTTTGGTTTATTTTATCTTTTACATTCTTTATTTCCAAAATGAAAAATATAGGTATTACCAAGTTTAATGAATCTTCAAAAAACTAGAGTCAGTTGTAATTAAGATATCTTTCTCTAGAGTATAATATTTTCTTAACATTTTTAATATTTATTTTTAATTCAAAAAGTCGAAAAAGAAACTTTTAAGAAATGTTACAATATTCCTTCTATTAAGAAATGTTATAATATTCCTCCTGTATTTAAGTGTTGCAAAACATTCTATTGAAAATGTTTTAATAATATTGGGGCAGCTGGTCACAAGAGAAGCAGAGAGGGTCGGTCATTCTCAGGAGCAGTGGGAATTAATTCCCCTGAGAAAAGCAGGAGTTCCAGAAACAGAGGGGTTTCGGACTTTTATGTCCCTGAATACATCTGTGTGGAATGCCGGCTATCATTGAGGCGTCCGATCCACTGACCATTCCCTTGCTCTCAGCCCTTTTTCTCCCCTCTTCTCTTTTTCGAAGGGTCCTTCAAGAAGAAGGCAGTTGGTTGTTAGGATCTGGAGGGTAGAGAAGGTTGTTTCTCTCTCCCAAATGATGTTCTTTTATATCGTGTATATATTGTATATAGTCGAGATAACAAAGTCTAGGACTTTAGGCAATTGTTTTTACCAAGCCCCCACAAACACAGAGGCGTATGATGTTGCGACGTATTTTATTATTACAAATGGTTTACTTTCAAGTGTTTATTAAATTTCTTTCAGACACAAGTATATAGAATTCAAGTGAAATGCATCAACATAGAAAACGTTACTGTAAATAGGCTGTCTATTCTTCAGCCCTGAATTCTGGATTATCAACACCGGATTGCAAGTGCGGATACATGGAGGGCACTTGGTATGCTTGTACTCCTGCAACAGATGTTGGTTCGTTGTGACCTGGTGGTTGGACTGTTGACGGTGTAGGTTGACGTTCTGATCTGAAAGACTGCCTGACGCGTCCAAATATGTTCGATGGCCGCTGATTATGAGCATTGGTGGTTGTCGGAACATGCGGAGGCTGAGTTGTTGGTGGTTCCTTTTTGTTTTTCAATTTGTTTCTTATAAATATAGCAGTAAATGTGATAATAACTATGGCGAGAACTGCAGCACAAACGATGATCGTGATAAGCCAAGGGTTACTAAATTCCACAACTGTTACCTTTGTTTGATCGGCATTGTCTCTTTTAGCAGTGCCTAAGAATAACCATAAATAAGACGTTTAATGTAATATAGCATAATAGACAGTAGATAGTAAAGTTAAAAAATATTATAAAAATTTAAAAAATATTAATTTCTATAAAATATTAAATGTTATAAGCTACAGGGAATATAAAATTCGAATAAAATATCGTTTATCACTTTTTGTAAGTTTACCAGGATTAATCATAATTTTTCTTTTATGTAAATTTACTAATTTAAAAATTCGTAAATTTTCACTCAATACTTAAAATACTGTTTAACTCAATAGTTAATTTAAAAAAAATTAGTATGATTAAATCTAATTTTGTCAGGTTTAAATGCTTTTAAATTTAGTAATATCATGAAAAGCATTTTTAATAGAAAATAATTACGTACAAATTCATAAATTTTCTGTTGGAAATTAAACATAAATATATTAATAAGCATGTATGGAATATTTTCTATCATAATTAATGCCATGGTAATTAAATCACTCAAAGTGTAAAGTTAAAAGGTATGAAATTTAGTTTCAGTGTTAATTTAGCTTTTAATAAAATCTACAATGATTAATCCAATATTTGTTACCAGAAATATTGTGTTCAAATGATAAAAAAATATGTAAAAATTAAAAACATTCAAGAACTTTTTAGTCTGAATGGGATTTAAAGATTTCTGTTTTGTATTACTTTTTCTCTGCATGATACACACGAATATGTAGATTCAAACACATAAACACAAAAATTGTCTAAGGTAATTCAAAACACATAAATAGTTCTTTACTACATCGCATACCGTACATGTACCCTACACATGTACATGTACGCCCACACTAGCACTTTCCTCATTCTTGAAAAAGTTTACCTATTCGAACTGTGGTCACTCAGAACATTATTTCCTATTAAGTATACATATTCGACACCTAATATCACTTACGAAGGATAATTATGTACTATGTAATAATTTTTAAAATTCTTAAAACAGCCTGGTGATTAAAAAAGAGCTCAATTTGTTTTTATTTGTCCTCGAATTATTAAGTTTTAAATCTTTTGTACCTTATTAAATTACCTGGAATATTATATATATATATATATATATATATATATATATATATATATATATATACATATATATATATATATATATATATATATATATATATATATATATATATATATATATATATATATATATATATATATATATATATATATATATATATATATATATATATATATATATATATATATATATATATATATACATATATATATATATATATATATATATATATACATATACATATATGTATATATATATACATATATATATATATATATATATATATATATATATATATATATATATATATATAATATATATATATATATATATATATATATAATATATATATATATATATATATATATATATATAAATATATATATATATATATATATATATATATATATATATATATATATATATATATATATATATATATATATATATAATGTATAAATATATATATATATACATATACATATATAATATATACAGAAATATGTACATATATATACATATATATGTATATATATATATATTATATATAATATATATATATATATATATATATATATATATATATATATATATATATATATATATATATATATATATACATAAATATATATATATATATATATATATATATATATTTATATATGCCGTATATAACACATTGCACATAGTATAATATATGTGTATATATATATATATATATATATCAAAGCAATCAGTATATATATAAATATCTAAAATCCCATATAACATTTCAAATAGACAATATCTCATCTTCACAATATCATATATATTTATATATATTTCTGAACTGAAAATAATCCCACATGAAGAATTTAATGAAGTATGTTATTTAGATTTGCTTGAGTTGTATTTAAATGTTATTTCACCCCTTAACATTTTTATTATAAGAAATAACAAATTTTAAAAATCTCAGAAATATACTGAGGGAAGAACACAAAAATATACTATTACATTATATCTAGTATTATTAAATAAAAAATCTAATTTTTAACTAAAAATTTCTACTTTCGAGAGAGTATGGTATCGCGCGGTAGTTACACGAAAATTGATCGGAAAAGTTTTTACGGATTTCTTTATATCGCTTGAGAAAATATATTCATTCATTTTGATTTTCCGGATTCGATGTAATTTTTTAATCCTGTTTATATTCTTTGACAAAAAATCTTGTTTTTGTGACGGAGTTGCTTAGGATCGTAAATATTTACTACATATATAGAAACTACAATTTTTTTTCTTAGGAGTTGACATTTCTGATATAATTATAAAGTCCTTTCGTTTTTCACGCTGTATGGTCTTGTTATGAATTGTAATTTCACAACTTTCTAAACATTTACGATTTATATACCGATTAAATGTCGATTTATTAATGCAACTGATTTTCAACAAATTTAGAACAAAGTTATAATAAAGATACAAATTTGGCGTATACGTGTTTGCCGCTGATACTCCAAATTATACCGTGAAATATGCGAGTTTATTTTTTGCATTCTAAAGCAGGGGGAATATAATAGAAACATGTTCATATTTTAGTAAATTTTTTAAAGAATTGTGTTATCTAAAAATCAAGAAAATAACTGTATTCTACGTTAAAATGCTTTCGTATTATCACTGTACCTATAATGTAAATAAATACTAAAAAAATCAGGCGAAAACATTTGAAGAAAAATTGAATATTTTCTCTCTGTATTTTATTTCATAAACGTGTTATGAGAAATGTTGAAGAAATTTAAGAACATTTTGAATAATAACGAAATGGAATACTTTAATAATTTTTAATTAAAACTTGTTGAGATACAGTTCAACAACATATCTATATTGCGTCAACGCGAAAGACATGTCTGGTTACATGTGGTTTATTCTTCGATCTTGAATTCTGGATTATCAAAACCGGTTTGTATCTGTGGATACATGGAAGGTACCTTTGAAGAAAAATTGAATCTTTTCTCTTTGTTTTTTCATAAAAGTGTTACAAGAAATGTTGAAGAAATGTAAGAACATTTTAAATAATAACGAAATGGAATACTTTAATAATTTTTAATTAAAATTTCTTCAGATACAGTTCAACAACTTATCTATATTGCGTCAAAGCGAAAGACATGTCTGGTTACATGTGGTTTATTCTTCGATCTTGAATTCTGGATTACCAAAACCGGATTGTAGCTGTAGATACATAGAGGGTACTTGGTATTTACCTTCCCTGCCACCATGCTTACTATGGTGCAAACCGGTTTTTCATGTGGATACATGGAAGGTACCTTTGAAGAAAAATTGAATCTTTTCTCTCTGTATTTTTTTTCATAAATGTGTTATAAGAAATGTTGAAGAAATTTAAGAACATTTTGAATAATAACGAAATGGAATACTTTAATAATTTTTAATTTAAACTTGTTGAGATACAGTTCAACAACTAATCTATATAGCGTCAAGGCGAAAGACATGTCTGATTACGTGTGGTTTATTCTTCGATCGTGAATTCTGGATTACCAAAACAGGATTGTAAATGTAGAAACATGGAGGGTACTTGGTATTTAACTTCCATGCCACCATGCGTACTATGGTTCAAACCGGTTTTTCATGTGGATACATGAAAGGTACCTTTGAAGAAAAATTGAATCTTTTCTCTCTGTATTTTTCTTTTTCCTAAAATTGTTACAAGAAATGTTGAAGAAATTAAAGAACATTTTGAATATAACGAAATGGGATACTTTAATAATTTTAAATTAAAAGTTTTTAGACACAGCTCAACAACATATCTATATTGCGTCAACGCGAAAGTCACATCTGGTTACATGCGGTTTATTCTTCGATCTTGAATTCTGGATTATGAAAACCGGTTTGTATCTGTGGATACATGGTAGGTACCTTTGAAGAAAAATTGAATCTTTTCTCTATATTTTTTTTTTATAAAAGTGTTATAAGAAATGTTGAAGAAATTTAAGAACATTTTGAATAATAACGAATGGAATACTTTAATAATTTTTAATTAAAATTTGTTCAGACACAGTTCAGCAACATATCTATATTGCGTCAATGCGAAAAACATGTCTGGTTACATGTGGTTTATTCTTCAATCTTGAATTCTGGATTATCAAAACTGGATTGTATCTGTGGATACATGGAAGGTACTTGGTAGGTTTGCTCTCCAGTGGTGACTGGGGCTGAAGAGACGTGATCGGATGGTTGAATCGGCGACGGGGTAGACTGACGTCCCGACTTGAACGACTGCCGGACACGTTCCAACAGATTCGGACTGTTAACATGATGAACATCGGTGCTATCAGCACTAGAATGCAATTGCGGATACATAGAAGACACGTGTTGGATCTGTGGTTGAGGGATTGCAGTTGGTGGTTGCATATCCACTGGTGGTTTGGTTGATGGTGATGCGGTCTGGCGTCCCGACCTGAACGACTGCCGTACACGTTCCAACAGATTCGGAGGGTTAACATGATGAACATCGGCGCTATAAGGGTTTACAGTTGTTGTTTGCATCTCCACTGGTTGTCTCGTTGAGGGTGATGAGGTCTGACGTCCCGACCTGAACGACTGCCTAATGCGTCCCATTAGGTTCGGTGTATGCCCATGATGAACGCCAGAGTTAGCTGAATAATTTGGCAACTGATTTCGAGCTTTTTTCTTTTTATCAGCCACTCTATTTCTTATAAGTACTGAAAAAAATGTGACTACAACTATGGCGAGAAGTACAGCACAGACTACGATCGCGATATACCAAGGATTCACTGATTTATTTTTCTCTTCCAAAACGTTTCCTCCAGCAACATCTAGGATGAAGAAATTAGAATCATCATCTTAAAAATTATTTATACTAATTTATTTGAAGGATCAAAATATACCACAAAATTCTTTTTTTTAATGTTACCTAACGGATTGGCATATACATGTAAACTTACGAATAAATTAATTAATTTCTTAAAGTCATCATATATATTCAGGATTTTCTGGTAGTACTATGATTTTTTTTTAATTTTTCATTTGATGCCTGTAAAGTATTATTTCACAAATTCTTGTAAATCTTTAATCATGAATGACATCATTTCCAAGTTCATATTCTAAATAGAGATAAATCTGTGCATCCATTTTAAAACTCAAAATAATTCAGATTTTTATATAGCAAATTTAAATTAGATATATGTGTATAATATATAAAAATAAATTTACATCAACTACGAAAATACATCTTATGAATAACATATTTAATCCATCAACCAAACAATACACAAAATATTTAAAATACATTATAAAATTATAACAGAGAAAACGTATGCTACAAAACTTGTTTTTTAATGCATAAGAAATATTTAAATAATTAATCAACTACTTCAAAACTAAAACTAAAACATAACTATATTTTTTTATATACTTTGAGGGATTTATTTGATTTATTTAGTTATACTTCATTATACGTACAATGTTATCACCCTCTAACGTCCCTTTAAAAGTCCAGTACATTTTAAAATTAAAAATAAAATTGTCACTTATGTGAAGATTTTGTTTTGCAATCTAAATAACATATATTCTAAACAGTCTGTCTTAATAGTTCATTTAATTATTTGAAAAGATTTTTAAAAGATTGGAAGTCATTATCATGTCTTCGAAAAGAATAATTTTGTATTAAAGTGATTTTTTTATTGATTAAAGACTTCTAAGCAAGACTAGTTATAGATAAAGCAATTGGCATTGATCCTATTACATATAATATATCAAAATATTATACCAAGATGCTTCAAACCAATCAACCATTATGGAATTTCAAATACTTCTGAAGTGTGAAGACCAGCCAAATGGTATAATGTTTAAAAATATAATAAATTTCCAAACCTTCTAAGCTCCTAAAGGCCAATATATCTCATACCAACAGTAAGCAAGCTCCTATAAAATATCATAACCAATAGGCTTATGTTTTTTCTGGACCAAACAATTTACTCAGCACCAAGCAACACGGGAACAGATAAAACTTATCCTGCTACAGTGTTACAGTGCACTTAATACATGAATTAACACAATAACGACAATCAGGAGCAATAATAAGCTAACAAATGTTATTTTATTATATATAGCAAGTTCTTTCTTCACCGTGAACTTGAGGAATTTTTAGACAGCCTAACTAACAGTAAATATCATTCTCAATTCGCCAATTTAATAGCGATCTAATTTCAGGGTGGAAAGTTCTAATCAAATGGGGGGATTCCGCTTTAGCACATGATCGTGGAAGAAGTTATTTGCAACGTATGCCATGGATCTACTCTCTGGCTCATAATAGATGAAAGCGTGATTAGAAACTTTACATACCCTAAAGCTAAACCGTTGGTCTTCGGCGAAGATAGCCTAATCATCCTCCAAGGGAGGTATCAGGGGGAAGTTCAGGGATATGGTCAGGAAGCACTGGATCTGTTCCAAGACCTCCTAGCAGCAAATGGTCTGACGCCTCATAGCAGAAATCCTGCTAAATCAAATTTAACACCGATAAATTAAGCTAAAAGTACTTCTGCTGCTGAAATTAGTTAGTGAACGATTCCCACACAGAAACAATATGAAGTACCTTGGCCTCACAATCAGCTAAAATCTATTCTAGCTACCATACATCCAACATTAGTAATGAGCCCAGTACCAGAACCTCATGCAGATAGCTAGATGGATGTGGGGGTGTCTCCAGTAGTCTTTTAAAAATATCGTACAAAAACAGTTACTGAGCGCTGGGTATTATATACAACCGATATCTCGGGTGTGCTAAAGACTGTGCAAGAAAAAAGCACATGCACAAAATTCAACACCCTTTCCTC
This sequence comes from Pardosa pseudoannulata, assembly GCA_032207245.1. Classification (NCBI taxonomy): domain Eukaryota; kingdom Metazoa; phylum Arthropoda; class Arachnida; order Araneae; family Lycosidae; genus Pardosa; species Pardosa pseudoannulata. The sequence goes on along the minus strand of CM063510.1, from coordinate 81,803,497 downwards.
TAGCGAATCACACATGACTACATGCCTACACCTACCTCAGCACTCTGAATATTTACAGGTATACCACTACTGTATCTCACGTTAACAGCTGCAGCAATGTCCTCTGCTATTTTGCGTCTAGAGAGGAAAATTAAAATACGCGTAACATACTATACCCTAGCGGAAACAAATCGGAGTCAAAACACTCATTAACAACTCATTAAACACTCATTTAGCCTTCAATAAAAATTATCTGCAACCAATATTTTTACGGATGGCTCCAAAACAGCAAAAGGAGACGTAATTGTGGCGTATGGTGGAAAATAACGAATCCAAGAATGATCACAAGATCTTCGGGGTTTTTAACCCCATTTCTACAACATAAATAATGCATTTAAATGGGTAGAACAAAATATTATTATGCCTAGAGTAATAGTGCGCTTAGTTAGTAAAGCTATTCTCCATGCCAAGAAGGGCTTTGTTCCAAACCGAGAAACTTACTCAAGAGATTTAGGTATTCTAAAATTCTCTGAAAAGGAATAAAAGTCACTTGGATTAACACCCACTACGGAATTAGTGGCAACGAGGCGGTAGATCTGCTAGAAAAACCGGCAAAACACAAGCTGCCACTGGCATAATCATACATTATGAAACAACTCTATAGTGAACTACTCTCAGATTGGCAAAATATCTGGATAACTGTGACAATAGGCCAACAACTTTATGCTCTGGTTAGAAGATTTTTCCCAAAAAGACCATTTGGCTCGGCCGGCGTAAAAGCCCTGAATAAACTAGCAGCTTTAGTAAAATGGCTGATCTTTAATAGAGGAGGCATCAGCTAAGCTGAACATGTTATGTGGACCGAAAGCAATTGAACCTCAGATTTGCAATGTTGGTCTTAATCTAAACATGCCATTAATGCGTATCGTCGTTCAAAATGTGATTAGACACAAACCGTGTAAACAAAATTTTATTACTCTGATGTTAATACCTATTTTATGTATACCGTATTTATTTTGTGCACATTGTATTCCCCAATCTATGCGAATTGTAGCTACAAAATACGACTACTGTAAAGTATGTAATGTATATTTTATTGACACTAATCAATATAATTATATCCTATTATGTCCTATTATGAATTCAAATAGTTAGGGAAGACAAACTTAAGATTTCCACACAAATACTTTAGATTATCGTTGTAACTTGGACAATTATATATTTTATTAATATTATGACAGGTTCTTAGTGTAATGATATTGCTCAGTATTATATCTGATTTAGCAGTGTGATACTTCTAGTTTTGTAAAAGGTATCAGTTTTCCAGAATGTTCTATTTCGACAAGTACTCAGTGATGACAATGGGGTAGGGCTCCTGCGGAATACCCCCCCCCCTCCCAAGCGTTACTGAAATCTGTAAACTTCTAACAACCCTTTATAGGTTTATCACTAGAATCGCGGAAGAAGTTATTTTAACCCAAAGACTTTTTTTTATGTTACCTTAACAAATTTTAATAATAGAATTGTTATAAGCTTTTATAAAAATGTTTCTAACGAAACTTTTGAAAATAAATTTTAATGAGCATTATTTTCTTTGTTATTACTATCTGAAAAAAAATTCTTTTAAGAAAAGTCAAAAGAGTTTTGGGATCTAAATTACCTCTCCCGTGGTTCTAGTGTTGAAACAGTTGACAAACATTGCAAGTTTAGTAACGTAGGTTAAGAAGAAAAGAAAATCTTGAGATAAAATATGTTGAATATTAAGATGATTAGAATTATCAAATTATCTGCAAAATAGTTGTATTGAATTAGAGTGGCATTGAGATAGTTGGAAATTATACTCTCTTTCGAATAGCAAACAAGCATCTAATGGACCCACATTGTAACGGAAAAGATGCTTTGATTTTATACTAAGAGTGTTTTCCTAATTAAAAAGCCGGATCACCATTTTTCTATCGTTTATGTTACTGTATATGGCCGAAATTGAAAAAGAAAAGTTGACAGTCACTGGTGAATGTCGACATACACCAAATACCTCGGTGAAAGACTGAATATTTGATTATATTCTAATATATACGGAATATCACTGGTGTATGTCGACAATCAACATGTACTGATGGTGAATGCTGAGAAAAAATATTTCTGTTACTTTTTTAAATTATACTGTATTATTAAAACTTATAACGATATTTGACAAAATAGCACAAAAACTACTACCTGTTTCACTACTAAATGCCATTGTAAAAGCAATGGACTCTTTGCAATTCAAAGTGCTATAACAGTTTAAATTATTGCAAAAACTAAGATGGTATAAGGTCAATCACATTATTAAGTTAATTATTGGTATTATTTTCTGTTCTCAGAATGTTCTCTTCGTTTTAATTTCAACAGCTACATGTTACATGTGCTATTAATATCGATTTGACTGCATTACGGGAAAGGAAATATAAATATCCGACATGTTTAACATTCGCCATTAGTACATGGTCAATGTCAACATTTACCGGTGTAAGTCAGAAATAATGGTATTTAATAAACATTTCGGGCATACACCAAGCAACTATGTGAATGTTGACCTTCATTGGTGAAAGATGACATTCTCCAGATTTCGATCATTCAATCTAACATTTATACCACCAAATTTACAAGAGTGGTTCGTTTCATGTTAATAAAATTTGATGACACGTATGAGCCTCGATGTCCCACGAGACACATACGAGTTCCAGATATAAAAAAACTAGAGAGATTGAAGATAATTCAAGGACTAGTACATATAGTACACTAGTAACACGAAGCAACTATGTGAATGTTGACCGTCATTGGTGAAACTCGATATTCTGCAGACTTCGATCATTCCTTCTAACATTGATACCACCAAGTTTACATGAGTGGTTCGTTTCATGTCAAAAAATTAGGTGACACGTTTGAGCCTCGATGACCCCCGAGACAAGTATGAGTTCCAGATATAAAAAAAACCACTGAGAGAGATTGCAGATAATTCAAGGACTAGTACAACTAGTACACTAATATCGATTTGCTGAACTACAATTGAAAATACCACAAATATAGTGTATAAAAACCAAAATGAAGATTTTCTATTTGAGGTTTTTTCAAAACATTAAAAGAAACATTTGGCAGGAGAAAAGACTATTTTATACCGTTTAGAGTAAACGCAAGCACTAAATGCGGCTAATTATTTAATTTATATAGATTTCTGTCTTTCATTTGTGGCGCACATTACATTGAATTTCAGATTCTCCGGAATTTGCTTCTCACAGATGAAGCCACCTTTACGCTAGACGGAGTTTTTTTTATTTCCACTATTAACATGTGTGTTCCACCAACCCACAAGTCCTATTGTTGTTCAGGAAATTTTCTCTGTTAATGTCAGGGGGTGTATTCTTAAAAAAATTCTAAAAATGCACATCAAATTATATCTACCGTATCGAGTCTTCCTCGAAGAGGTACTATAGGAATTCCTTGATAGTATTTTATTTCCTGTTTGCTATTTCATATTATTTCAACACGATAGAGGTACTGCCTACTTCCTTAAATCTTAGCAAATATACATTATCTCATTTTTGGTTTTCGACGGAATGCTCGTCATATAGAATTCTTTTCCATGGAAAGCTTATTAGATCTAATAGTTTGACAAATTACTTAGATTTGCAATTTCAAATAGTAAGTATATTTTTTAAATAATATAAGAAATATAAGCCAGATGCAAGAGGGAATTGTCATACTAGAAATATAAATATTGAAAATTGTATAATAGAATTTAGTTCACAGTATAAAAATGATAATCATGTTTTATTTGATATACAAATTTCATTTCTAACTTACGTATTCCAAAACTTAATTCATATTTCTATTTTTTTCTTAGTGTATACATTTTATATTTAAAATAACGAAATTA
>CM063510.1:81787102-81794602 GCA_032207245.1 Pardosa pseudoannulata | reverse complement strand
AGTTGGGATTTCGAAACTCTAATCAGTCAAAGATAAGCAGTCTTAATAATAGTGCCTGGGGAACATAAAATAATTTCAGGATCGCAACGTCCTCCAAGTTCCCAAATGATACCTCTAGAGATGGCATATGTATATTTATTTAATAGCATTTGATATTAGAATTGGCATGGAAATAAATCTTTTTATTTATCTGTAAACACATTCTAAAAATTTTCCTTATTTGTCGACGATTTTATATTAAGTAAAAATATATGTCAAGTGGTTAAATTTCTCTTTTAGTTAAATTATTACATTGTGCGTTTGTTCTTTTATAAATTACTTTTTTATGTAACATATATCTTTTCTATATCGGTGGTATGTAAGTTATAAAAGACAACTGGATAGTTGGGATATCGAAACTCATATCAAAAATCCACAGTTCTTAATAATGGTGGCTGGAGCACATAAAATAATTTCGTGGTCGCAATGTCCTGCAAGTTTCCAAATTATATCTGTAGAGATGGCATATGTATATTTATTTAATATCATCTTATATTAGAATTGGCATGTGAATAAATCTTTCTATTTATCCGTAAACACATTCTAAAACATTTTCCCCATATGTCTGCGGTTTTACATTAAGTAGAAATGTATGTCAAGCGCTTAAATTTCACGTTTAGTTAAATTATTATATTGTGCGTTTGTTCTTTTACAAATTACTTTTTTATTTAACATATATCTTTTCTATATCGGTGGGAACTTAGTTATAAAAAACAACTATGTAGTTGGAATTTCTGGATAGTTTTGATTCTGGAAGTCTAATCAGTCAGAGATTCAGAGTCCTTAATAATGGTAGCTGGGGCGTATAAAATAATTCTATGGTCCCAATTCTATGGTTCCAAACGATATCCCTGGAGATGGCAAGCCAAACGTAAGATTCTTCTAAATTACGAGGACCCTATTTGTTTGTGTGTTGTTGTTTGGTTGTGTGTTGTTTGTTTGTGTTAGTCTTTGAAATAATGTTAGGTGGCTATATGGAGCTCTCATAGGAAAAAGGCCGATAGGTAACTGCACTTAAGTTGTAGCGAATGCTATAAAATCAGGTGCATTCTCATTTAATATAATATCCCACCTGCACCTCCGAAGGGGGTGCAGCGATCCGTATGATAACCCCAGCATGTTCCCCTGTAACGTAAACTTGATAATTATTCAAAATCATTACTTTGGGCCTCAGTTATTAATGAAATATTTTGATAAAGGAATAACGTATATAAAAGAAAAGTTAATAATTATTGTATATTAATGAATAGAAAATACAAATAAATGCTGGTTATGTCACATAGTAACCAAGTAATGTATTAACTTGTAAATAGTGTATATATAAAATGTCTCAGTCCAAATACAATGTTTTATAATTTTACTGTGTTTCACCTTTAAAAACTAAAACTGGTGTTAGTGTTGTAAGTGCATTACAACAAATGATAATTGAAGACAATTAGTATTTTCATCCTCAGCTGGAAATTTAACAAAGGCAAGTAACATTTCAATCGTTATTGAGAAATCTAACAATTCAAAGTATTTTTACAGATGATCAATTTGAAGAACTAAATATCACATAAGACTACACATAATGTAGTGAGTAACTACTAAAAATATTAACAATTTCAAACGTCCATATGCAGTACTTAGATCCTCACACTTTCCTTTCCTCAATGAATTCATCCTTTATTGGTAATTGAGTTCCAAGATTTACTGGACGTGATGTAATTATTTTGTTACAGAAATGCCTACGGACTGAATCTTGACAGTGATGCACTTAAACGTATTTCGTATAATTAAAAAACACTTTTACCTCATTCAAATTGAACCCGTATTTATATGAAAGTTTTTATAAACTAATGACTGACCGATTAGTAACTACAGAAAATCATAGTTACGACTTCATAGCTATATTTTTTTTAGAAAAGTGATGAAATTTTACTTTAAGTTTAACCAATGAATTATCATTTTTTATGAAAAGGTATGTTTCCTATTAAAATAGATATTTAAATGAACGTGCTGTTTCAATTTTTTGTGAAATGTATTAAAAGACATAAAGGAAGATATAAATTAGTCCGATGTATTTTTTTTTTTTAAATATTAATTTAAAATCATAACGGATAACACCGTTGATTGACCGTCCCCATATGTATTCCTATCCCAAGATAAAACTTTACAGTAAAATGATAATTCAAGACAAGTAGTATTTTCATCCTCAGCTGGAAATTTAACAAAGGCAAGTAACATTTCAATCGTTATTGAGAAATCTAACAATTCAAAGCATTTTTACAGATGATCAATTTTAAGAACTAAATATCACATAAGACTACACAATGTAGTAAGTAACTCTTAAAAATATTAACAATTTCAAAGTTACATATCAATACATAGATCATCCCACTGCCCTTTGCTCAATGAATTCATCCTTTATCGGTAATTCTTGAGTTCCAAGATTTACTGGACATGATGAAATTATTTTGTTACAGAAATGCCTACGGACTGAATCTTTGACAGTGATGCACTTAAACGTATTTCGTATAATTAATAAAAACACCTTTACCTCATTCAAATTGAACCCGTATTTATATGAAAGTTTTTTAACTAATGACTGACCTATTAGTAACTACAGAAAATCATAGTTACGACTTCATAGCTATATTTTTTTGGAAAAGTGATGAAATTTTACTTTAAGTTTAACCAATGAATTATCATTTTTTATGAAAAGGTATGTTTCCTATTAAAATAGATATTTAAATGAACGTGCTGTTTCATTTTTTTGTGATATAAATTACAAAACATAATGGAAACTAGAAAATAGTAAGGTGTAATCTTTTAAAATATTAATTTACAAGCTTAACGGATAACACCGTTGATTGACCGTCCCCATATGTATTCCTATCCCATGATAAAACTTTACAGTAAAGGTAAAATTAGATTTTATAAAAAAATATCTTTTTTCCTATCATAAACGCACAAGCATGCTACTTCAGTAGTAATACCATAAACATCACTGTGTCTTTAGGTTTGGTTTGGTTTGAAGTGATACGGTCTACTTTTTGCAACACGAGGGGTAATAAGACCGGGACCTACTACTTAAAGCCGATTCCGAACGGCTACGAAAATCCATGACACAGTGGGATTCGAACCCACGACTTTTGAAGGCCAACACCCTAGCCAATCGGCCATCAGTCGGCTAACTGTATCTTAAATAATGGTAAAATTAGGCTTGACAGAAATAAAATTTTTTCTTCCATTTAAATATATATAAAATTTATTTATTATTTTCTTCCTTATCCACATCCATCATCCTGATTTGCTACACTTTTGTTTTTCAATTCACTGTAAATTTACATTGCACCTTTGGCCACCTTTAGCCTTCCTTTCATCGAGAAAAGTAGGTGTAGACTTATGTAGCACACATCTCATGTAATACTATAAGGCTGCCAGGTTTAGTGTACACTAGGTAGTAAAACATTTTCATGAAGTTGGGAAATAATTGTTGTTCTTTTCTATTTATGTTGAAAGTTCTCAAATAAATTCAAAAGTCCGTACCACCACATTTTATTTCAACGAACACGGACACTACAAAAAACATTAAAACTAAATCTCCGTTTCATCAATAATCGAAATCATCTAAATCAAAAGGTAGAATGTTTCGATGCGTTCTTAATTCATCGCAATCTTCCACGCACATCAAAGGTTTATTCTAAAAGACAAAAACTCTTTTTCCATTCTCAAATGGCAAACTAAACTTCGCGATCGTGACAATCGTAGTACACTTGTTTAAACAAAAAAAGCAGATTCGAAGTGACCTTATTGTAATGTAGCCTCGACACTAAGGCCAATTGTGATGGTGGCATTGAACGATGGTTCACGGGTTGCAACCACAAGCTGGGCCACTAAATGAGTCGAGTGCGTGGATTGGTCCATAGGATTTACTGCTCAATTTAGTTGCGCATCTGGCTGATTTTGATCTTTGGGGAAAAAACGCCTCCATAACCATCGTCCACCAAATCTATTTTATCGTCTGCTACCATCGACCACGAGAAACCTTACCCCTTCCAGACGGTGGTAATGGCTTGCAGTAGACCATACTGTGGAGGGGCCTTAACCCCTTCCAGGTTCATTTTATTTTGGAATTATGGGTCAAAAAATGTCAATTTTTTTACCCATATGCTTATTTTTATACATACATAGATTGTAAACATAATAGCATCATTCGCATACAAAAGTTCCTAAAAAGTATTGTAAAAAAATCAATTTAAAGAAATAAGTAATTTACATGTATATTTGGCTTTCTGTACGGCACAACTCAATAGACTTTGGAGTCAATTCACACTAACTATAAATATAAAGCTTAGAATACCTAAGTTTTTTCTTGAATTAAATTTTATTTATATCCTACGCATTTACATAAATGATTAGGAAATTATTAATGAAAATTTGGTCGTGTATGATACAATGAGTCCAACATCGCAATCTGGACAGTAGAAACTTGCTTCTCTTTACCTTTTCCCCTCTATTGTCTCTCTTGTAACAGCAAATAATCTAGTAGCCAGAAAAGTAAACAAAAGCATTCGAAAACATAAAAACACATGTGAAATAATTCGGGAAAGACTGATTGCACAGAGTAATATTTCCCAGTGCCCGAGCTACACTTGGGATGAGCCAGGATGGTACATTTCTCCTGCCAGAGTTCAGCTCGGGAAAAACCGGGAAGGGCTTAATATATGCTGTTTAAATTCTCTGAGAAATATACAACTCTGCAGTAGATATGCTGATTTGAAGTTTCTTCCTTCCACAATCGTCAATTACAAACAACGTGTAAAAGAGGCAATACTTGTAAAATACAACAACACGGAAAAAAACTATATATTGTCTTACATAGAAGACGAATAGTTACAGACTCATGGAAAACAATATATATAAGTCAAAAATGTCACTGCAATTGAGTTCCAGAAACATAGGAGAGGACAAAGTTTTCGAAGGAAGATGGCAGAATCATGGACATTCCAATCACCAGACAAGGCGTTTTGGTAGAAATGGCAAGGCAGAATACGAGTTTAAAATTGTCGTCGAATGTTCGAAATCCGAAACACAGGCGAAAAAGCAAAAGAGAAAATGACCATACATCTCACATAAAAATTGCAAGCAGGTCCTCAAAGTATTGAGCAATTACCACATACCAAATCAAACACATATGAAGGGGATTCTAATCTGAGGCTGAGAATAATGCATATTGTATTTACTTATGGAATGACAATTAATCTACAGCGTAAATTGTGAACAATATGATAAGCAGCCTATTACAATAAATTCATTCATACATAATATACTTTGCATGCATAAATATGTGCTTCTTTTGCTTGCATTTTTTATTCTCCGGTACTGTGAACCGATAATCGTATTAGTGGTTTATGGATAATTTTTTTTAATATTCAGCTCAATGTTAAGACAAACAATCCCAATTATTAATTTCTTCAAGCAATTGCAATGTTTAGCGAATTCAGCAACACCGTCATGGGAATTGACTCACCAGCTGCAAGATCTAAGTTTTGTATTCTACTAATTTCCTTTTCAATATTTGCATTAAAAAGACATATTATAACTTTAATTTAAACCATATTACACACATGCTTTGAGGAAGAAGCTTGACCAAATTCAATATTCACATGAGCAAAATAAAATTCTATCATTTTATCTACATAACGTAAAACAATTTTATTTTCCAATGACCTCCAAATTTATTTATTTAAGGATATTTAAATCGTTTAAACTCATTTATAAAGAATAAGTATTATGTAAAACATAAAAAAAACCTTTAAAACTTAACATAAAGAACTGGAAGGAAACGCTTAGCAAAATATATTTAGAAAGACGTATTTATTACATTAAAAGAAATGTTTAATTAAACTTTAAATACTGTTTCGATTTCTGAAGATCTGAAAGCTATAACATAAAAAATGTTTCCCCAAAACTACTCTTCATAGTGGCATAAAGAGTTAAAACAAATACTTTATTTAAAAGAGTTTGGTGTGGATCATTTAAAGGTGGTTATAAATTTAAAAATTTTGATATGCCCATTTCTCACAGGTTTCGAAGTTCAACTGCACTTAAAATATATATAAAAAATATATTATTTATAAATATTCATTTATAAAGAATATATATAAAGATGTATTCTTTATAAATATTCATTTATAAAGAATAAATATTATGTAAAACATAAAAAAACTTTAAAACTTAACATAAAAAACTGGAAGGAAACTTTTAGCAAAATATATTTAGCGAGATGCATTTATTACAATAAGAGAAATGTTTAATTAACTCTAAATACTATTTCCATTTCTGAAAACCTGAAAGTTATACCTTACAAAATGTTTCCCCAAAACTACTCTTCATAGTGGCATAAAGAGTTAAAACAAATACTTTATTAAAAAGAGTTTGGTGTGGATCATTCAAAAGTGGTTATAAATTTAAAAATTTTGATTTGTCCATTTCTCACAGGTTTCGAAGTTTAATTGCACTTAAAATATAGACTTCAATCAAACTATTCTAGTCCAAAAGAAAATTTCTATTTTTTCTGGAACAAGCAATGCATTTTAAAACAATAATTTTTTTTCCAGGTAGTACAATTACGGAAGTGTTAAGGCATTCTGAAAAAATTACAAATCGTGGATCCTGAAACGTTGGCATGTCACAGTCAATAGTTTGGTTTAATTTAATTTGAAATACTTCAGAATTTATCTTCCATAACGAAAAGTATTTCAACGATTAAAGATGGCAGTTTCTTACAAGAAGAGGCTGAAAATAGTTTTCAATATCTTTTTGTTTCTCCGAACACATTATAATTTTTAGCAAATGTTGGCGGGAATATCATAAACATACAAATCCCTGATACTTCCTTCTAAATGATACTATTTCTAACTTTGCGATTTAAATTAGAATGTTATGAATTTCGAACTCTGCAAATTGAATTTTCAGGAGGTACATCGACTGAACTGAAAATGAATATATGTACGTGTTAGAGAACCTTACTCTGGAATACTATGTTTAAATGTGACACCCAATAAGTCTTTTATCACAAAGTATCTCTAATTTTTTTAAATGGCAGCAGAGTTAACCTTCCGCCAAGACTATTTGACAAAAATAACATTAGATAATAGTAAGGATCTAGGCTGCATAATTTTCAGCGAATGTTGGTGAGAATATCATAAGCATACAAATCTCTTATACTTCATTTTAAATGATAATATTTCTAACTTTGCGATTTAAATTAGAATGTTATGGTTTTCAAACTTTGCAAATTGAATTTTCAGGAGGTACATCGACTGAACTGAAAGTGGATATCAGTACGTTTTAGAGAACCTTACTATGGAATACTATGTTTACATATGACACCCAATAAATCTTTTATCACAAAGTTTCTCTAATATTTTTAAATGGCAGCAGATGAACCCATCCGCCATGACTATTTGACAA
>CM063510.1:81779602-81782102 GCA_032207245.1 Pardosa pseudoannulata | reverse complement strand
AAAGACACAATAATAGACTTAAAGAACAAACTGGAAAACTCCATAGCATTCCAGGACAATTCAGAATTTCTGATGAATCTTCTCAATATAAGCGTTGAGGATAGACTATTAAAAACTGAGCGCGAACTTCAGTTAACAAAATCAAAACTCGAGTTGGAAAAATTAACCCTAAAGCGAATAGAGCGGGAAGCAGAGCTTCAGAAATCGAAAACCGAAACAAATAAGGATACGTCGAAAAGTGACATTTATGACTTAGAAAATTTAATAAAAAGCGTAAAAACACTAACAATTCAAATACCAACAAAGGCGGAAAATTTTGGTCTGTTTTTTTAGTTGTTTTGTACAGTTAAAATTGTCCCGGATAAATTAAAAGCCAAAATCTTTATGAATATTCTCGGAGAGAACGCGCATAGTATTTTGTTTTACGTGAAGGATGACGAAATAAATAACTATGAAGTAGTGAAAGCGTTGGTGACGAAATAATTTGAGCCAACAGCACAAGAATGCTTACTTAATTTTAGAAAAGCCAGAAGGCAAGTTAATGAAATGCATGTGCAGTTTGCTACACTTTTGAGTGCCATGTTTCAATATTGTCTAAAAATTAGAAACGTAACTACTTTTGAAACTGTTTTTGATTTGATCGTTAGCGATAAAATTTTAGACACACTCGACAAAGAAACGGCTTCTCATATTAAAATCCATCAAGCAGATTCGTGGCTTTCGAATAAAGAGCTTGGTAAGTCCTGTGATATTTTCTTCATGTCAAAAAATAAAACGCTACAGGAGACTCGGGGCAGTTCAAATGTTTATTTAAGAAACGAAACTGATACCAATAGCAAAAGCCGCGCGAAGGTAGAACATGCATCTAATACGCAGAGACAATTCTATAAGCAAAACCCAAAATCTAACAAAGAACTTGCATCCTGCTATGTGTGTGGAGGCCCACATTTTGCTAGAAACTGTTTTAAAAAGGCATCCAACGCGGAGAACAAAAATGGACAAAAATACGGCGTTAATAGTATTGTGACTTCTTTGCCCGAAAATGGATGTTTAGTCAACGAACTGCAATACGTAGATATTTATGTCGATGGAAAAAAATTACTCGCGATTTTGGATAGCAGTGCGAACTCAATGATAGTAAACAAAAAGTTCATTTCCGCTGAAAAGGAGCGCGGTCTCAAATTGTTTTGACTAGCGTGTTCGGAGAGGAGAGAATTCCAGATGTGTATAGATTTATATCTTTCGACTGCGCCGGTAAAATTCAGGATGTTTTGGGAGCGAGCTGTGAAATATTGGCTGACGTCATTTTACCTCCTAAACTGTATGAGTCATTGCGTCAAAAAGAGGCGATTGTTGCTCCAACCTTGTTTAGTGAATCCAACCGAGATAAACATTCCATGCCTTTGCAAACTGATCGTGTAAACAGTGAAACACCAATTTCTTTTTTAGCGAAAGTAGCCGATGTACTTGAAGACTGCCCTTATGACTTATCCCACATTACCGACTGTAAATTGAGAAATGAAATTCATGCGCTTGTTCGAAATTATAAGCCAAACAAAACAGAGACTACTGCTTTGAAAATAAAGATAGTTTTAAGCGATGAAATACCCGTCTGTCAATGAGCGCGCAGATTGTCATCACTTGAAAAAAGGGAAGTTAATGCGCAAATCGACGAATGGCTGAACAAGGGAATTATTAGAGAAAGTTGTTCAGATTATTCTTCTCCAATTGTAGTGTCTAGGAAGCGGGATAAAACAATGCGTTTATGTATTGATTACAGACAACTTAATATAAAAATAATTAGAGACAGATTCCCACTGCCGATCGTTCAAGAGGTACTTGACAAATTAGAGGGAGGAAGAGTATTAACAACTCTCGATTTGAAAAATGCTTTTTTCCATGTGGAAGTTGACGAGGCGAGTAGAAAATACACTGCGTTTGTAACAGATATGGGACAGTATGAATTCTTGGGAGTACCATTTGGCTTGTGCATTAGTAGCAATTATTTCCAAAGATATATCAATTATGTGTTTAGAGATCTGTTAAGGGACGGAACTTTAATTATTTATTTAGATGACATTATAATCCCAGCTATTGAGGAAAAAGAAGTGCAGAAAAGATTGATTCGTGTTTTGGAAGTAGCTTCAAAATATGGGCTCAAGTTGAATCTGAAGAAGTGTCAATTTTTACAGAGAAAAATTAGTTTTCTAGGCCACATTATTGAGAACGGAACCAGAAGACCATCATTGGAAAAGACCGATGCAATATGTCGCTTTCCAGTACCTAAAAATGTTAAGGATGTACAAAGTTTCCTGTGGTTGACGGGGTACTTAGGAAATACATACCTTCATATGCTATCATAGCAAGACCACCCAGTGACTTATTACGAAACTCAAAACCCTTTGAATTTGGTTGTGAGCAAAAGGTAGCTTTTCAGAGACTGAAAGATGCATTGTCACATGAACCCATATTACATCTTTACAGAGAAGGTACGAAACTA
>CM063510.1:81762102-81769602 GCA_032207245.1 Pardosa pseudoannulata | reverse complement strand
AAAGAGTCTTTAATGTACATTTTTAACTTACCCTTTAATTTACCTTTAATTTACCCTTTCTGCACTTTAAAAGACACTATTAAAATTATTTTGAATTTCAAAGGATAGGTTTTAATAGTTTGCTACGAACCTTAAAAATATGAAATATAGGTAATAAATTAATATGTCTTAAGGGAAGATTATTTGAAACAAACACCTTTTTATATAACATAATAATGATACATCATAATATTGTTTTTATTATTTTAAAAGAATAATGATAATTATAATTAACATAATGTAATAAATAGATAAAAATTAATAAGCGTTGGTTTGAGTAGTTAATTTAAGAAGAAAGGTCATAAGGCAGAAAATAGTCACTGAAACTATTTATCAAAAGTTGCATTTCTAGCGTTTTAAAATTACTAAATGTAAAGATAAGTCTTAAGATAAATATACATCTTAGATGATACCCACTTGCTTAAAAAGACAGTGTATGATTATTTTATCTAATGTCGTACTAGACAACATTCTCACAAATGGACATATTCTCAATAAAGAAAACTGAGAGTTTCGCTGAGTTTCTGTATGGTAATTAATAGGGAAAAAACCTGAATTTGGATGACATGAAACATATATTTTACACCACGATAATGTATCTTTTCCATGTAGAAATATATTTATTGATATTTAATTTAATTACTAGATGTTGCATTTGTTTCCATTACATATATTCTTAAATATGCATGATATGATAAACACACTGTCAAACCGAGAGTTTCGCTGAGTTTCCATATGGTAATTAATAGGTAAAAAACCTGAATTAGGATGACATGAAACATATATTTTACAACACGATAATGTATCTTTTACATGTATAAATATATTTATTGAGTATTTAATTTAATTACGAGATGTTACATTTGTTTCCATTACATATATACTTAAATATACATGATAAACACTTGTCAAATTGGGAGTTTCGCTGAGTTTCCATATGGTAATTAATAAGAAAAACCTGAATTAGGATGACATGAAACATATTTTACACCACGATAATGTATCTTTTCCACGTAGAAATATATTTATTGAGTATTTAATTTAATTACTAGATGTTGCATTTTTTTCTATTACATACATTCTTAAATGTGCATGATAAACGCCTTGTCATAAGTGATCACATATGTGTTTAAGAAGCAACAGACTCAGTTTAAGATACATTTTCAAGGATAGAAATGCTTGTATTTTCCGTTTGTTGAGAGATATTGCCAACAAATCATATTCTATACAGACTTTCGTGTGATAAAATTTTAATTTGGTTAAAATGAATAAAACGAAAAACCTGCTCATTTCCCATCGGGAAAAGGTACCTTAAACGTGATTTATAGCTTTTCTCTCAGTACATACTCGTTGACGTGTGAAAATATCTTAAACCTTTTGAAAATGTTTCACTATCACAGAAGATATCCATGCATTTCTCATCGAGAAAATGCTCCTTAAAGGAATCTATAGCTCTTTTCAATACGAGCATATTATGGTATGAAGAGATCTTTTATCCGTTGAAAATGTTTCGCTGTCACAGGATATATCCACGCATTTCCCTTTAGAAAAATGTATCTTAAACGGAATCTGTATCATTTTTCAATATCTACACGTTGACGTGATAAAAAATTATTTAATTTGTTAAAAATGGTGAATTCACGAATTCCTCATTGGGGAAATACATCTTAAATGAAATCTATACCCTTTTTCAATACGTACATATTTTCGTATGAAATTATCTTTAATATGTTGAAAACGTTTCGCTATCAAGCGATTTATCCACGTATTCCTCATTTGGAAAGTTCTTTAATTTGTTGAAAATGTTTTTCTACACGACAAATCCCCGTGTTTCTTATTGGGAAAAGTTATTTTAAACGGAATCTGCAGCTTTTTTAAATACATAAATGTTGATGTGAATTAAGACATTTAAGTATGAGTATCTCAGCTCATAATTTATAATCATTTTTAAATTGTATGTATGAGGTTGCTTATAAAACATTATAAATAGAAAGCTCAAATACGTCACATGTAGCAGAGTTTATTTCAAAGTAGGAGACGAAGTTAGTGAAATCTTAAGAAAGAGATGAACTACTCATTATCATTACTCAGTTTGCCATTAATATATCAGATTTTTCTGAAAAAATGAGATACATACATTCATTTTTTTTTTTGTCTTTTCTATTATTAATATGGACGAACAAATTTGTTAAGGTTCTCAAGCATGGAATCTACACGAATAAAGGTGAAACAGTGCAACTTTAGTTTTAAAGAGCACATATATGTAAATGATCGACCAAAGTAAGTTCTCATAATTTAAAACATGCAACCAAACAGAAAAACCCAGGCTTGGTCTATAAATTCTAGAGGTTCCGCATGAAGAGAACATTGCGAGTATGTACCTAACTTATACCCCGTAGATATCAACAGGAAACACGTTGGCGTTTAGTTTTCTAGGGCCCTGAAGTCCCAACCCTTCTCCTATAGGTGAACGCCTTGAATTTAACCTACCTTAGTTAACAGTCCATGTTTAAATCATAGGACTACTACCATCACACGAGTATTTAAATCACGAGCTCCTCTAATATTTATATCTCATCCTTGCAACTTCTGCTATTTGGAGTACAGAAATATCAAGATTCTTAACATATAACAATGCGTTTATTTATTTATAGGTGATAATTAAGTTTTAGTATGTTAGCCCATAAATAAAAATGGCTATATTTTAACCCCTTCCAGGTTCATTTTATTTCGGAATTACGGGTAAAAAATGTCGATTGTTTTATAATTATTCTCATACATACATAGCTTTTTAAACATAGTATTATCATTCTCATACAAAATTTCCTAAAACTTAATGTAAAAAAAAATCAATTTAAATAAATGAGTAATTTAGCTGTATAGTTGGATTTCTGTACGCCAGAAATCCTTCGACTTTGGAGTCAATTCACACTAACTATAAATATAAAGCTTAGAATACCTAGCTTTTATCTTGAATTGAATTTTATTTATATCCTATGCATTTACATGAATGATTATGAAATTATTAACCAAAATTTAAGCGTATATGATACAATCGAAAACAAGGTACTGCACAGAGTCCAACATCGCAATCTGGACAGTAGAACCTTGTTTCTCTATTTACCTTCTTTCCTCTACTGTCTTTCTTTGAACAGCAAATAATCTAGTAGCAATAATCTAGTAACGAAAGCTTCCGAAACCATCAAAAGCACATGTGAAATAATTCGGGAAAGACTGATTACACAGCTTAAAACTTTACAGCGCAAAAACTACACTCAGGATGATCCAGGATGGTACATTTCGCCTGCACGAATTCAGCTTATGAAAGCCGGGAAGGGGTTAAGTAAAATAAGTTCACAGAGAACATTTTCAATGAAGTCTCTTTTGAAATACACTCAAACCTGTTTTTGTGTGGTAGATAGGGACCGCATAAAAATTGCACAAATCTTCACGAATAGCTATAAAATATAGTTTTCGGAACACAATTAAATTTTTTATGCGGTGAATAGGGACCTCATAAAAAAAGTCTCATCTTTAAAATAACTCAAAACCTTACGAAATAACTAGTACATACCTGGAATTTCGCCAAACATTTTGGAATCTGATTTAAAAATTACACTTGAGAACATTTTTAAATATTTTATTTACATATTATGTGATTATTTTACACATACAAAACTTTTCAAAACGTATAAACATTATCCTTCGCAGTCTGACAATACGCGAACTTTTCTGTGATAAACTGGTTCAAAATCGCTTTTGTCACTTGAAGATACTATCTCGCACTCGTTTAGAGTTGACTTTTTTTCCGGTACCATATACTCAGTGATAAGTTTTTGCGAAGACTGTTGTTTCACTAGACGCTTGTATATGTCCCGGTAGCTAGATATGTACGACTGAAGCTCCTTTTGGAATTTTGAAGTTCTTTCAGAATTGGCATCGATTGCAAGAAAATGACATTCTAATTTATGACAGAGTTGTAATCCTGCATAAATTTTATCTGCTGTCATATGATTGGGTTCTTCTTGCCCATCAGTAACATCTATTACGTAAAATTTATAATTTCATCTTAACTTACGGAGTCATCCTGAATCATTTCGACAAGATCATTTTTACTAAAATTATTAAACCCATCTCCGCCGATGTCATTATTGATAACTTCGATATCTTCGTCAATTATGTTCAATTTGATTGAAATTTTTATTTACCGCACTAAAAAAATTGCATATAAAATATCGCGTAAAAAAGACCACACAAAAAGAGGTTTGCATGTACATAAGAATTAATAATTTGTAAAGTAACTGACATTTTACTTTCATTATTTTCGCCCCTTTTCCCTAATAATAATTATCTAAAAATGTTTTAATATGGTTAACTATCAATAATGTTTAAAATTATTAATATGTGAATTTAAAGTTGTGAGCACTTCCATTATATGATACATATTACATTTAATTAAATACTAAATATGTGGAGTTGTACAATCCACCGTTTCCTTAAAGTATGTTTGGAGATTTTTAAATAATATGAATAGAAATTCACAAATTTAATTTTAAGGCAGAATTTCCGAGTTTTATTTCGATTAGTGTTATAACTTAATTTATCCGAATATTTATAATTCCGAAATTTACAACTGATTTATATACTGTTTATTAATTTATCTACAAATTATTATCAATACCGGAATTTATTTAGAGATTCCTAGATGGATATTTTAATGATTCATACCCTGAAAATGCAAACCTCTGAACACAATATATTTTATGAAGCATATATGTGTAAATTATTTTCAAGTGTGTTCTGCCTTTAAGTAGGCTTTTTTACCCGACAAATAATAAAAAAGAACATGTTATAAATAAAAAGCTTAGCAAGAGTTATAAGTAGAGTTAAGTAACATATGCAAGTTTAAGTATTTGCAGTTACTTTTAACTTGAATGAAATTTTACAGAAAAATTGAAGTTTACCATTTCATATATATACTAAAAAAGAAACAGAATTCACATTCTGTAAAAAAATACAAAACTTTAAATTATTTCCGAATTATTTCTTCAACTGAATGTGTTTTTTATTTGTGCAGGTGCAAGGTAAGCCAGTTAAATTATGTTACTTATATAAATTTTAACAGAAACTTTACTTACTATTTTGGAGGAAGTTGGGGTTCACTAAAAAGTCAAAAATTAATTTCGAAATTTTAAATTTTAAATATAAATATTTGTAAGACAGTCGCACACTTATATTTCAGAAGTATAATTTTGACATGTTTTCCCTGTTGAGAGGAAAAAATTACATTGGTCATAAAATTTATTAAAAACCAATCAAATACTCAGTCAAATGTTAATCAAGATATTTTATAGTATTTTTGACCAAATAAAACATTTTATAGTATTATTAAATATGTAATATATAAAATTTATTGTTCCTGATTCTCTCTAAAATTCTCCTAATTTACATGTTGACATTCTAGATAACAACTTACCCATTCATAAAATTGAATCAATGTCATGATTCTTATAGAATGCATTCCTTCCATAGATCTTAAAATCAAAGTTAAATTTCTGAATTACTAAGTTAAACTTTCTTACAGTTTTGCTTATTCACATGCGATTTTTCCGAGAAACGTTGCATATCTTTGCTGATTTTCATAATGATGTGTATCCTTTTCTTAGCCAATTTGCTTAATGTTCAAAGCAGAATTTTTCTTGTAATTTTTTCCTATGGACAATGTGCTACAATTTTAATCACTCTTCAATTGCACCATGTCTCCCAGAAAGAGATGCACAGTTATTAAGTGTTGTCTATGTACGATGTGTTTATCGTATCGAAAGCAGTATCCTTTTCTTAGCCAATTTGCTTAATGTTCAAAGCAGAATTCTTCTTATAACTTTTTTCCTATGGACAATATGCTACATTTTTAACCACTCTTCAATTGCACTACATCTCTCAGAAAGAGAGGCCGAACGATGGCCGAATGGTTAGGGTGCTGACCTTTGGAACCGGAGTTCGTGGGTTCGAATCCCACTATGGCATGGATGCTCGTAGCCATTTGGAATCGCTTTTAAGCAGTACGTTCCGCTCTAATTAACCCTCGTGCTGCCAAACGTAGAGCGTAGCACTCCAAAACCAAACCAACCCAGAAAGAAATGTATAGTAATAAAGTGTTGATTATGTACGATGTGTTTATCGTATCGTAAGCAGTATCCTTTTCTTAGCCACATTGCTTAATGCTCAAAGCAGAATTCTTCTTATAATTTGTTTCCTATGGACAATGTGCACTATTTTAATTCACTCTTCAATTGCACCACATCTCCCACAAAGAGATGCACAGTTATTAAGTGTTGATTATGTACGAAGTGTTTATCGTTTCTCTGTACTTAATATAAAGTAAACAAGAATATTTATTACGTATTCACCTCAAATTAGTGTCTGCATTGACTGCCACTCATTATTACATTACCGAGGAACTTGATAACATATATAAATAAGAACTGATTTTAGTACGATTAATGCAAACAATGTTTAACAAAAACATGCATACATCATTTAAAATAATTATAATACTTTTTTAAGTGTAAGAGAAAAAATTAATAGTAGGATGAATCTAATAAAATAAAATTCTGTTCCACTCACCGGTTTTGCTTGCCGTATATGAGAGCGTAAATTTGTAGTTTGGAATTGAAGAGAATGTGTCATTCGTAGAAAAAAGAATCGTTGTTTGGCCTCTAAATATAAAGGATTTTTCTTCATCACGTTGTGATTTGCCGCTCAATGAAACCTCAGTATAACCGTCTCTGAACTGTTAATAGAGATTATTGAAAGATATAAAATCAAATACATAAAAGTACTCGATACCCAAGTATAGAAACAGACGTAATCACACACATAAGTATACTAATGTCTATATGTATTTCTCTCTCTCTCTCTGTATATATATATATATATATATATATATATATATATATATATATATATATATATATATATATATATATATATATATATATATATATATATATATATATATATATATATATATATATATATATATATATAATATATATATATATATATGTATATATATATATATATATATATATATGTCAGGATTTAAAATATAGGGTAATTTAAGAGATTTAGGGATTCTTTTAATGTGAGTAACGCGCCTCGCGTTATTAGTCACATAAATACGGCTCACGTGCAGTGATATGGGCAGAGAGAAAGCAGTATACACTGTCCACGGTCAGAATCTGTGGCTCTTCGAAGCAGTGAAAACTGCCTTTGTTAGCAGTGGGATATACATTGATAGTGGACTGATATATATATATACTAGTGTGTTTATATATATATATATATATATATATATGTGTATAAATATATATATATATATATATATATATATATATAATATATATATATATATATATATATATATATATATATATATATATATATATATATATATAT
>CM063510.1:81734602-81752102 GCA_032207245.1 Pardosa pseudoannulata | reverse complement strand
CTATTTCGCAAATTTTCCATATATGTATGTATGGTTGCATTTTGTAATGCGTACTGGTATTTAGTAGAATGTAAACTTTTCCATGATTCACGCACGTAAAAATGCAGGATATAAATTCATGGTATATAGTTTGTATCCATAACATATTTTCTAAAATTTCGTAGATTGGTTAAATTAAAATATATTTTAATTTTCTGTAGGAATTGGTTTTATATTCATTAATTCAAGAAATATTTATATTATATTCTGCTTATTATAATTAAAAAATATCAATATTTAACAAAATGCGTACATATAGGCTTAGAAAACAGTAATTTTACAAGTTATTAATATTTTACTTACATTTTCTTTCAAAACATTTTTCCATAGTTTAAGCAATATTTATCACTCAAATGCTTTTAGAATATCTTAGTGAATTTAAAGTATATTTTACTATTTTATTTATTATTAAAACTTAAAATATTTTCAATTCTTGGAATATAAAAGTGAAAATTAGTATTTGTATTTGGTTTTCATTCAATGTATATTTTTTAATGATGGATAAAACAGGATATGTATATATCGTTTTGTCTAACTCCCAGAATTTCTCAAAATTAATACCAGATGTACTGTGGATATAACCTATATTTTTTTATCTATTACAATGATATCCAATCGTTTGTTTTCATCTACTCTGAAATGAGTTTCGTGAAATTTCATACGTTTCAGTGTGATTACGGGGCAAATGTATCCAAAGAATTTCGTCATTGAATGGTATCTAATCATAAACTTTTTATTACATTATCTTCCATCATGTTCCAACGTTTGTTTACCAGTTTAATTATATATTTGAGATTATGTTGTATTACAATTTAATAAATTAATCCACTCTACTAGTGAATTTTAAGATGTAATTTCCTTTATTCCACAGCATCTCCTTTTCTCTATGATTTATCATTTAAGATGTATATTATTTCAGTTAAGTTTTGTTTTAAACATTACGATTTGAGATAATACATGATGATTTACAGGAAAATTAAAAGTTTTAATGAAATTTAACCTTTGTTAAATAACAATATTTATTTAAATGTAAATCCTTTGTTACATTGTATTGTTTATATGGTGATACGTTCTGTTTTTAACCCTTAATTTGCCAAGATATTTTTTTCAAATATTTTTTAATTTTTATTTCTTTTACTTTCCATGTCGTATAGACATTAGGGCCTCTGTAAAATAAACAAAAAATATATCATTTTCAATTTTTGAGATAATTAATGTCGGCTGTCAATGACAATTATTTATATATATGGATAAATATTACATGACTTAGAAACTATGTTAAAAGCTTATAACATTTTTTTTCTATTAGAATTAGACAAATATTGAATATAACTGATGTTTTAGAAGATAACTTGGTTTAAATGTTTCTGTCTGAAAGGTTTGTTTTTTTGAAGCTGATATATATCAGTAGTTTATATTTGTTAAGATGATCAAAAGTAGGTGACTTAAAGATAAATAGGTTGCTTAGAAAAGTTAATTAATAACTTATAAATTTTTTCCTGTGTATTACATATCTGACAAATAAAATGTGAATATGTAACTAACAATATGACAAACATATCTGATATCTGTTTTAATTTTACGACAATATTACGATTTAGATATTTATTGACAGGAATGTAATATTTAGTGTAATTCAACCTCTGTAAATAAACAATATTTTTAACTATAACTAGTTTGATAAAATTTTTGCTGTCATGCAGGCTTCTTGGTTTCGAGTGAATTAATAACTTATAATTTTCAGTACTACAGCTGTGATAAGTGACATACTGAAAATAATTTAATATGATTGTGGAGAAACTATATCAGGATATGACAAACATCATCTGATCTCTTACCAGACAAGATTTACGACAATATTACGATTAAGAAATACATGATGATTTACAGGAATAGTAATATTTTTAATGAAATTCAACCTCTGTTAAATAACAATAAATTTTAACTATAACTAGTTTCATAAATTAGGTTGCAGTTCATGCAGGGATTCTAGATTTCGAGTGAATTAATAACTTATAATTTTCAGTACTACAGCTGTGATAAGTGACATATCTGACAAATAAAAATTTGAATACCTGTGGAGAAACTATATCAGGATATGACAAACATCATCTGATATCTGTTCTTACCAGACAAAATTTACGACAATATTACGATTTAAGATAATACATGATGATTTACAGGAATAGTAATATTTTTAATGAAATTCAACCTCTGTTAAATAACAATAAATTTTAACTATAACTAGTTTCATAAATTACGTTGCTGTTCATGCAGGGCTTCTCGGTTTCGAGTGAATTAATGACTTATACTTTTCATTCCTACAGCTGTGATAAGTGACATATCTGACAAATAAAAATTTGAATAAATGTGGAGAAACTATATCAGGATATGACAAACATCATCTGATCTCTGTTCTTACCACACAAGATTTACGACAATATTACGGTTTAAGATAATACATGATGATTTACAGGAATAGTAATATTTTTAATGAAATTCAACCTCTGTTAAATAACAATAAATTTTAACTATAACTAGTTTGATAAATTAGGTTGCTGTTCATGCAGGGCTTCTCGGTTTTGAGTGAACTAATGACTTATACTTTTCAGTCCTCAACTGTGATAAGTGACATAACTGAAAAATACTAATATGACTGCCTGTGAGAAACTTTATCAGGATATGACAAACATCATCTGATCTCTTGCCAGACAAGATTTAGGACAATATTATGAATTTAAGAAAATACATGATGATTTACAGGAATAGTAATATTTTTAATGAAATTCAACCTCTGTTAAATAACAATAAATTTTAACTATAACTAGTTTCATAAATTACGTTGCTGTTCATGCAGGGCTTCTCGGTTTCGAGTGAATTAATGACTTATACTTTTCATTCCTACAGCTGTGATAAGTGACATATCTGACAAATAAAAATTTGAATAAATGTGGAGAAACTATATCAGGATATGACAAACATCATCTGATCTCTGTTCTTACCACACAAGATTTACGACAATATTACGATTTAAGATAATACATGATGATTTACAGGAATAGTAATATTTTTAATGAAATTCAACCTCTGTTAAAAAACAATAATTTTTAACTATAACTAGTTTGATAAATTAGGTTGCTGTTCATGCAGGGCTTCTCGGTTTTGAGTGAATTAATGACTTATACTTTTCATTCCTACAGCTGTGATAAGTGACATAACTGAAAATAAAAATTTGACTGCCTGTGAGAAACTATATCAGGATATGACAAACATCATCTGATCTCTTGCCACACAAGATTTACGACAATATTACGATTTAAGATAATACATGATGATTTACAGGAATAGTAATATTTTTAATGAAATTCAACCTCTGTTAAAAAACAATAATTTTTAACTATAACTAGTTTGATAAATTAGGTTGCTGTTCATGCAGGGCTTCTCGGTTTTGAGTGAATTAATGACTTATACTTTTCAGTCCTCAACTGTGATAAGTGACATAACTGAAAAATACTAATATGACTGCCTGTGAGAAACTTTATCAGGATATGACAAACATCATCTGATCTCTTGCCAGACAAGATTTAGGACAATATTATGAATTTAAGAAAATACATGATGATTTACAGGAATAGTAATATAATACTAAAAAATTCCCAAGATTCGCCTAAATCACAATGATGTATTTCTGCACGATCGGTCAGGAAATTCAAAATACTTGCTAACCACTTGCTAACAAAATACTTGCAAAATACACACAAAGGAAAATAAATAAAGAGATATTAATAATAGAAACTTAATAGAAATGTAAGAGTAAAACATTTTATTTGATAATCTATTTGTTACTATGATATACCTCCATATTTCTCATTCAAAATTATACATTTCTTCTAGCAAGTTTTAACTGTGCAATATTCTCATAGTATTATTACATTGATTGTTTCTACCTGAAAACTGCCGGTTACATGAATAATATCATTGTTACTCTCTGATACGAGAGTTTAAATAATACATCACATTATATTAACAACATACTCTTAAAAATATATCTAATAACATATTCAATGAAATACAGTATTACCATAGTTCAGAAAAAATACTTAAAAAGTCACTTGATATATTTTTCCCTAACATTTCCTTTTTACCAAACGCCTCAAGGATTTACAAGTAGTTACATTTAAAAGACTGATATATATAAATTTCAAAACCTCCCAAATGATGGAAGTCAGTAGAAATATTTTATGCTGAAATTCAAACTTTGCAAAAAAAATTGTTTCGACATATTTTTTATTTTTCCTTGAAACGCCGATGTCTCACAGAAAAATATATATTTTAAAAGAATTTGTACCAAAAATTTATTATTTTTTTTTGTTATTAAGTAGAACACTAAACTGCAGAAGAAATTTAAACTTTAAACTTTCTTAGATCTAGAAATATATTATATTGGAATACTAATAAGTGTGCCAGTGCTTCGCTACGGTGAACTTAATATATCACTATTAAAAATTCTTTTAGATTTAACAGAATTAGGTTAGGATTAGGTTATAAATATTGTATGTGAAGTTTGGATTAGGTTATTGTTTTCATTCCCTTGGTGGCAGGAATTTGTTTATGGGAGTAGGGATAATTGTGAAATTTTTTCCTTTTACAGCATGAAAGAAAGAGTTATTTTAAATTAATTATATTGGAAGAACAATGTGTAATTATCATCAAAAATGATGTAACAAATAGATAACTACACACTTCTTCAGGGTAGATGTGAAATCATAATTTGGTTTGTTTGGTTTGGAGTGCTACGATCTACTTTTTGCAACATGAGGCTAATGAATCGGGACCTACAGCTTAAAGCCGATTCCAAACGGCTACGAACATTCATGCCATAATATTCAAACCCACAAATTTTACCGAATAAAAACTCTAACCAATCGGCCATTTCGGCTTGAAGTCATAAAAAAAATCATATTAGAGATTTTTCTTATAAAGCAATTTTAAACTACTATATTTCAATGGGAAATATAAATTATGCAAAATTCTATTATCTATTACTACATCAAAGAGTCAATAACACAGAACATCGAACAAAAAACTTTTTGATGTTTTTAAATAGGAGAGAAAAAAAGTCTTAATAGATGGTTTCGCTGTGAAACCACTGCCCGTTGAAGGGTTAAACAAAGAATTTTTTTTTACTTGAACAACTTTCTAAATTCGTCCCAGTTCAGATCGAGGCATTGGTATATTTATATATTTCTATTATAAGCGTATTATGACAATATTCAGTTTTTATACTTCAGTTTTCATTAAATCTGAGTTGTAAATCAATAAGATGTAAAATCGTGTGCAATATAAGAGTGCGAAAAATTGATAATAGTTTAGGAGAACTTCTTCTGCTTATTAAACATTCCGGAATACCCGGAAGCTGGTCAACTATTGTCCTATTATCTGAAATCAACAAGGATTAAGCGTCGTTTCTGCCTCATACAAAATTTTTAAATAATATTTTTTCCGAATCATGACTGAATGGGTATGGATATTCGAAGCCGTTCAGAATCGGTTTCAAACAGAAAAAACTTAGCCAATAATAACGCAAAAAAGCAGTAAATCGTATCACTCCAAAACAAACCAAAAATGTTCACACGAAAATCTATTCCACACGATTTTAATAAATTTCTTTGTTAGACCAATTCAAAAGCAAACATGCAGAAATGAGAGTTTAGAGCTTTCTCAATTGTCATTAGGGCTATTTTACCTATTCTATTTTACACAATCTTTGCAAGGGTTCTTTTGTTCTCATATATCCATCCTTTCCGCACTCCAGAGCCTCTAATTCCTGATTTATTGTCTATCCAAACTTCTTTTTATATCCCTGTTTTTCTACCCATTTCGTAGAAAATAAAAATGTGCCAAACTTAGTATAAAATTACTTTCTAAGCAGGCCAATGCTAAAAAATGCACTTCTACAACTACCAATATCGAGGAAAATGTGTAGAGGAAGTTACATAAAACCACAGACGGTTTATAAAGTTGTCGAATTAGCCAAATTTTTCTTTAACGTCATCCACTTTGATCCTTGTAGTATCAGATAATCAAATCTGAATTAAATTTTGTTTCGGCTGAAATATAATTTCCTTGTCATAAATTTGCATTGGTTAAAAACGTATATTGGCGAGAATGCTTTTTTCCATCTTTTCACGCACATAAAGTATTTTGAGGTACTCTAAATGTACAATAACGGCCAACTATATGAAAAATCTCTTTTGTTATATTATCTTGTCACATACTAGGGTGGATAGAAGATGTTTTAATTTCGAATATGTTGATTTGGTGGTATCTAGGATTTCTGTCGAAAGTTAGTCAGTCTATGACTTATCGAGTAGATTTGTATAAAAAACATACAAATGAAAACAGTTCTTAATATCAATAAATAAAAATAACCAAATATATGTTTACATGGTAGGGATTAAATCTGCATCGAATTTGTGTCTTACATTAAATTTGCTCAAACTTTTTTATGGTAAAATATAAGTTTAACCCTAAATTACATTACTGTATTACTACTGCACATTTATTGGTAACGTTAATAAATAGATCTTGCCATATTACGTGGTAGAATAAGAAACAGAGGTTTTGACAACAACAGTGCTAAATTTGGTGGTATTAATAAATGTTGTCCAAAATTAAGGAAATGTATGACAAACCACATGGTTTTGTATGAAACAGAAACACACATTTATCCTGACAACCATATGAATATAAAGATAACTATATAAAATGATAAGTGTTTATTTGCCTATGAGAGTCAC
Source organism: Pardosa pseudoannulata (assembly GCA_032207245.1). NCBI lineage: Eukaryota > Metazoa > Arthropoda > Arachnida > Araneae > Lycosidae > Pardosa > Pardosa pseudoannulata. Next base: position 81,745,263 of record CM063510.1, on the reverse strand, counting down.
TGAACTTTGTACTTTTTGTTGTTAGAATATTGTTGACAAGAATTTCATTGTAACGTAAAAATTATCCAAGAATTAAATTTAAAATTAGTTTATATATAAAAATACTGTAATTTGCGTCAGATTGAAATGGAAATTAATCACTTTATATCTAAAGTTCCAGGTCAAATTGAATTGATACTATGCAGACGATGTTTAAATAATAGAAAATAAGAAATGAATAAATGAGATATTTAGAGGAATGTCGTCATAATGTTAAAAAATAGCCTTTTCACCTATTTATTATGTGATAAATTAAAACTTTTAATCTCCTGCTTTTAACAAAAAAAAACTGCTGTTAAAATAATTACAGGGGATTAACGGAATGACGTCTTATTGCTTGAAATTATTGCTTCTTTCACTTAGTTGTGATGCGATAAATTAAGAAGTTAATCGCTTACGTTTAACAGGGGAAAATAATGCTTGAAATAATAACATGAAACGCTCGAAAAAGGGGAACCATAACTCTGATTTAAAAAAAATATCAAAAACCTTCCTATGGATGTACCTAATAATTTCCCAAATTTTCTAGGAGATTGGATGTATAGTTTTTGAATCTGTCGAGTACAGACAGACACACATTCATTTTATATATATAGATAACTACATGACAGATAAATCCTAACAAAATTTTTTTTTTCTTGAAGATACCAGTGAGGTTGAAAAATGTGACATATACTGACGAAACGACAAGGTGTTAACTACATGTTAACCCCATGTTACCAATTATCTGAATTTAAATGTATCAAAACATCAGCATAACACTTGTGACATTTTGATTTTTTCTTCGCCAGTATAAAACACTAACCACAAGTGAGACAGTTACGGCTGACAGAAATTCAATATTCAAGTATATCTTTTGAATTTCTCTCAGCCTATCCCATATCATCTTTTGAAATTTATGACATGGCAACATCTGATTTGCATAGTAGAAACTACTTTTAGTCATAGGTAAGATTCCATCAGGTCATATACCTGCTGACATTGAAAATGCCGCTTTCCCATGTACTGTTAAATCTATTATATTTATTTGTTATAAGTTATTTATATTTCTGTTACGTAATGGAATATAAAAACTAATGTAAAGTGTAAAATAAATTTTCATTTCAATAAAATTCGTTATTATGCAGTCTGGGTGCAAAGCGAGTGGTAATAAAAATGTGCATGCAATGCTTAAAGTTTAAAACAGAGGAGAAAGAAAAAAATTGAGATGTGGTTTTTCTTTGTATCTAATGCATTTTCAAGAAGTAATATTTATTTACTTTTTGATTAATGTCTTTTATGACGATAAATAAAATTTAACAAAACCTGTCTAAGTTTCTTTTCATCCCACAAAAACAAATGTTTCTGTATTTCAATTGCAAGTTTTATTTTATGTTCTTTCTTTATTTGCCTTTGCCATAAGAAGAACTTTTTTCTTTTCTAAATCAACTGATTTCTCTTCCGACACTAATGTTGTTTTACACTGCTAGCCATCAATTTGATTCTTTATTTACATCACTTGCTCTGGTTTTCATTCTGATGAAATTTGTCAAATCATCTATTGTTAAAAATATATTTTTAGAATGCCAATCGAAAGATATATTTTTCATTCTTTGTATGAAATAAAAGAAGTATCGTTATCACAAGTAATTTCAGGTTTTAAATTTCAAAGAAAATATATACTTTGATTACGTTTTACTGAATTTATATGATTTTAATTGTCACTCTATATGCACATTAAAGAAAAGAATAATTATGAATCTTTAAATACTAATTTTAAACATTTCTTGTTGTCTTGTTTACTTTTGACGTTTGTAAGTACGTAAAGACATGTGTATGTACTTATCTCACATTACTCAAAAGCAAATATGCGTAGTATGTTTGCCAAAATTTAAATCATTTTAATTGTCACACTATATATACATTAAAGGTAACAATAATTCTGAATCTTCAAATGCTATTTTTCACCATTCCCTCTTGTATTGTTTACTCTTGACGTACTCTTACTTAAATACATGCGTATGTACGTATCTCACATAACTCAAAAGCAATTATGTGTAGTATGTTTGACAGAATTTAAATGATTTTAATTTTTACACTACGTACAATAAAGTAAATAATAATTCTGAATCTTTAAACACTTCTTTTAACCATTACTTGCTGTCTTGTTTACTCTTGAGTTCTGTACGTAAAGACATGCGTATGCGCACATAATTCAAGAGCAAATATGTGTAGTATGTTTGACAGAATATAAATCATTTTAATTCTCACACTATATGTACATTAAAGAAAACAATAATTCTGAATCTTTAAATATTAATTTTAACCATTCCTTGTAGTCTTGTTTACTCTTGACGTCTGCAAATACGTAAGTACATGCGTATGTACGTATCTCACATAACACAAAAGAAATTATGTGTAGTATGTTTGACAGAATTTAAATGATTTTAACTTTCACACTAAATATACATTAAAGGGAACAATATATCTGAATGTTTAAGCACTAATTTTAACCATTCTCCTTTTTTGATGTCTTGTTTACTCTTGACTTCTGTAAGTACGTAAAGACATGCGTATGCTCACATAATTCAAGAGCAAATATGTGTAGTATGTTTGACGGAATTTAAAGGATATTAATTCTCACACTATATGTACATTAAAGTAAACAATAATTCTGAATCTTTAAATACTAATTTTAACCATTCCTTCTAGTCTTTTTTACTCTTGACGTCTGTAAATACGTAAGTACATGCGTATGTACGTATCTCATATAACACAAAAGCAAATATTTGTAGTATGTTTGACAGAATTTAAATGATTTTAATTCTCACACTATACGTACATTAAAGGGAACAATAAATCTGAATGTTTAAATACTAATTTTAACCATTCCTTGTTGTCTTGTTTACTCTTGGTGTCTGTATGTACGTATCTCATATAACACAAAAGCAAATATTTGTAGTATGTTGGACAGAATTTAAATGATTTTAATTTTCACACTGTATGTATATTAAAGATAATAATAATTCTGAATCTCTAGATACTAATTTTAACCATTCCTTGCTGTCTTGTTTACTCTTGGTGTCTGTATGTACGTATCTCACATAATTCAAAAGCAATTGTGTGTAGTATGTTTGACAGAATTTAAATGATTTTAATTCTCACACTATACGTACATTAAAGGGAAGAATAATTCTGAATGTTTGAATACTAATTTTAACCATTCTAATTTTTTGTTGTCTTGTTAACGCTTGACGTCTGTAAGTACGTAAATACATACGTATGCACATAATCAAAAGCAAAAAAATATGTTTGACGGAATTAAGGATATTAATACTCACAGTGTATGTACATTAAAGGAAATATATGAATCTTTAAATATTTTAACCATTCCTTGTTGTCTTTTTTACTCTTGGTGTCGTATTACGTATCTCACATAATTCAAAAGCAATTGTGTGTAGTATGTTTGACAGAATTTAAATGATTTTTATTCTCACACTATAAGTACATTAAAGGGAAGAATAATTATAAATGTTTAAATGCTAATTTTAACCATTCTAATTTTTTGTTGCCTTGTAAACGCTTAACATATGTAAGTACATACGTATGTGCGTATAACTCAAAATCCCACAACTCTAAAGCAATTATGATTAATATGTTGATATTTTGTATATAGGATTGTGTACCCTATTTTGTACCTTCCATATTTATTGCAATCTAAACTCTGTATAACGAAATATAATAACATAACATTATCAACATTGTTGATCATAACTCAAAGATTCGATGAATATGGTCGATGTTGTGTATTTAGGTTTGTATTAATGTTTAGTTATGTAATTCTTCTTTCAATTGCAATCGGAATTCAATGTAAAGAATGATTTAATATAACTATTAAAACTCTCTAATAGCTCAAAAATGTTTGATCTGTAAATATTGAGATCCCACATTTAGGTCTATAATAATATCTAGTTTTGTTTCTCTTCTTTTTCTTCACTCTATAATCTATGCAATAAAATATTCAGTAATGGATATATGGTGTAGGTCAAATACGATATCAGTCTTAATGTATTGAATATTTGCATTTAGGACTGCTATAGCATTTAGTCGTGCACCTTCTTTTTATTACAATATGAGATGTATATAACAAAAAACAAAACGGCACTTGACCGTGCTCAGCAGAAAGCTAGATTGATTCTCATTGGCTCTCAGCAGCCAATCACTTTGGTCCTTTGCCTACTCAGGGTTCTCACTTTCCTAAAAAGTTTGGACAGCTCTCTATCATTCGCTCCCTTGGAAGATCATACTCTGACCTACTGAAATTATATTGGCTTTCTGGAACCAATAAGTTTTCTCCCTAGAAGTGGCCAGGATCAGTTCCATCTGAGTTGTTTAACTCAACTACTAAGTTTATTACTTCAGTAATTTAACTATGTTAAATATATAAAATAATTGTTTTGTTAGTGTAATTAAACTTATCGTATTTTGTGAAGCTTTAACTTTAACTTAATTTTTACTTTTCTAATTTGTTGTGTATCGTGTTTCTCCTTCACTGAACTCGTGAATTTCCACTTACCTAGATTTTATATCTTAATTTTAATTTTAATTTTTTTAACTGACTTAAATTATTTCAAATTAGTATCTTCAATCCTGATTATTGTGTGAAAAATTCTGATATCTCATTACATTCATGCATCACAGTAAATCTGACCTAGTGGGCCTGGCCCAGAAAGGTCAGAAACCGAGCTCCCGAGTGCGATGTCCAATGCGTTATAACAAAAACAAAAGTGATATAAAATGTTTTGACAAAATACAGTATAACTCAAAAACGATTAACTATAGAGACAAACAATTTGGATCCTAGTAATTTAGAAACAGGAACCAATCAGAAAACTCCAAAACTTGTCCTGTTTCTCCAAAGGTATCGTTTGAGTACTCGTCAGTCATTGTGTCCATAAACCTATTTCACGTGTCCTAGTCACCATTAATGCACTTAGTGGTCTTAACCGCCTCGAACTTCGATCCCAGAACCCACCAGTTTAAAGATCGATGTCTTTGTTAACTGATCTTCCGTAGTTCATTCCTTTGATAACATTACGAAATTATTGTGCACATATATTGCATTGTACTATCCTTTCCTTTTGTATATTCCATTCACTATACAGGGGATCCCAAAACGACCGTATAAATTTTGCACAGCTAGATTCCTCGTTATGAGTACATAAAAACTGCACAAAGAAGCATTCCTGTATGATCCATAGTTTGTGAGAAAAATACGAAAAACAAACTATGACGTCATTGCCGGAACAAGAAAATAAAACACTTTATTGGACATATCAACAATGTACTTGCATATCCTTCCAGACGCTAATGTTTAAAATGCACATAGCACGTCATGCATGAATCCATGGAATGACGTTCAGCCGCCGTAGAACTGGTATTTAAAAGGCTGAATGTTGCAGCTACCGGTAGTCTTCGTATGGTGGTCATGTATTCCGTTCGTGAATACTGCGACATATACCTGATGTACGGCCGATGTAATGGAAATAATACGAGCTGTTTAAGGAGTATGCCCGTTCATATACTGCAATTGATATGTCCAGTAAAGTGTTTTTTCTTCACCGGAAGTGACGTTTTACTTTGTTTTTCGTATTTATCGTAAAACTTTGGTCACAGTACGCTTCTTTGGGCAGTTTTATGCACTACGGATGAGGAATCTAGCTGTGCAGATTATTTGCTTGTTTTGGACAGCCTGTATAGTATTACAATATTTTTATTGTTCTTTTTATTAAGAAAAGAAATATGGAAAGGTTTGGTGTAGGCAGGGAAAAGGCTGAACTTGATAAGAATCTGAAAAATAAAATTTGCTGAAACTATTTAATGTAAATTTCTAAATTTAAAAATGAATCGGTTTAGATGGAGTGTAATTGGGAATCTACAAACAGAAAACTTGGCGAAAAATTTCCTCAATTTTAAGACCGTAGACACTGATCACGACCTTAAACTACCAGTCGTTTGGGGGTGGGGAATTCATGTTAATGACTGAAAAGCCGTTGCGAACTAATTTTAATGCATCTAAGAAGACAAATTATCTTTTAAAATTATAGAGAACATTAACGATGTGTACCAAAAAGTTTATTCTATATAGCCTTTAATGTCGGATAAATTATTTTTAATTAATTAGATGTGAGTGTAATTTCAATCTTCAATCATCACATTTACCATAATAATTTATAAATGACTTGTAACATGATGTCCTTCATTTAAATTATGAAACGGTAATAGACGCTAACGACTAACTAATTATCCTTAAAAAGGTACATTACGTATTAAACAGGCTTAAATATATGAGGAGTTCATAAATATATATTTTTAGATTGAAAGAATATTACGCTAGGTATTACTATGCATTATGGAAAGTATATAATTTAAATTTAAGTAATTCAGAGTTAAATATGCATTAATTAAGTACTGATAATCTTTTATCAAATCTAGTTTCCATTAAATTGTGTAACAATATCCCTGGGATTAGGACATTTAATCACAACAAGTGTTATATTATGAATCTTAAAATGTAATAAATGACATCACAGTTCCAAGGGAGATTTTCTTAAATCAGCTGTACTGAATATATAATTAGTTAGTATGCATTTTAATCACGAAAATCAGATTCACAATTATAATTGTTTTCGTGTTTTTGGAAAATGCTAATTTAAAATTTAATTTAACGTAAAAAAATATTTTATTTAATCAGGTGAAACTGTATTTTACTTAACAACAAATACGTATAAATTTTAAGATTTTTAAGTAAAAGTCATAATTATATCACTTCAATTCATTTAAAGACTACAAAATATTTATATGTAATTAGGTTTATATATTTATCTCTTGCAATCAGCATGCTATTTGGGACATTTTACAACCATTACACATTTTTTTCTGATTATATAAAGTGTGACATCGCTACACGTCATTGGCTTCACAAAGAGGTCTTGTTAAAATCCAGGCCAAGGCGATTTTCTGTCTGTGTGTTTGACACTATACTACAAAGGGCTTTCGCTTCGACCACGCCTTCAGATGTCCGAGGTGATTAGAAGTCGGACGCGTCTTCGCAATGTTAGACTGTAAGGTGAAAACTAAAGGACCAATTGGAGGCTAACAGGATGGCAACGTGGGAAGGAAAAGCCAATGGGAAGAGGCGAAAGGGGATATCAGGTGGTGTGAGTTTTTCGCCGAAGAGTTTCCCTACGGAAGAGATGAGAGGAGGCTACGAGTTGTGGCGGTTAGTTTTTTTTGTGAGCCTTTCTCCAGTTTTGAGTGAGACTCAAAGCGCCCAAGTTGTACCACTGTACAACGGTTTATCTGTTGGACCTTACCGCAGATTACTTTTTAGGTTCGCCTAGAACCGGGGCCTTTTAGATCCGTACAAACTCACATGTATTCTCCATACGGAAAATTTGTGCATAAATTCTATTTAATAAAGAATAAACGTTGTTATTGTTCTAAACTGTACGTCGTGTCATATGCACTTCGACACCCACACGCTACCCAAGGATTCAGGGACGTTACAAAAGTAATGATTTACGAAATATTATAGTTATGGAGTAAAAAATGAAAACGTAAAACTAGCCTATGTATACTAATTCAGATATTCACACAGAAAAATTGACATTTGAGCTTAGTTGAATTTCAAATGTGGGTGCAATAGTTGATAATGTTTCTTAGATAATATATTCGAGAAAAAAATTATCAAAGTGTGATTTATAAATATCTGATTCAGCTACTTCTCATCAGCTGTAGAGAAAATAAATATCAGCAGTTCACTAATAGAATTATTCATCCTTGTTATAATAAAATGTTTGAAAAAGAATTCACCCCAAATTCTGATAGGTGGCACCATTAATAATACGCTACAATTCGGTACCTTAGTTCGTTGGTTCGAATCATATTGTTCGCTTGCCTGTTTGTACCCGTTTGAATTTAGCTTTAAGCTTTAGGATCCGTTATTGTTCGTCCTCGTGTAGTATATATATATATATATATATATATATATATATATATATATATATATATATATATATATATATATATATATATATATATATATATATATATATATATATATATATATATATATATATATATATATATGTATATATTTATATATATATGTATATATATATATATATATATGTATATGTATATATATATATATATATGTATATATATATATATATATATATATATATGTATATATATATATATATATATATATATATATATATGTATATATATATATATATATATATATATATATATATATATATATATATATATATATATATATATATATATATATATATATATATATATATATATATATATATATATATATATATATATATATAATATATATATATATATATATATATATATATATATATATATATATATATATATATATATATATATATATATATATATATATATATATATATATATATATATATATATATATATATATATATATATATATATATATATAATATATATATATATATATATATATATATATATATATATATATATATATATATATATATATATATATATATATATATATATATATATATATATATTATATATATATATATATATATATATATATATATATATATATATATATATATATATATATTTATATATATTATATATATATATATATGTATATATATATATATATATATACATTTAAGCGTTGTACCATATTCAATATTCGAACATAAGTTTTATCTTGATTGTTAGTAAACGATTTCGGAAACATTAAAATTTAGGAAATATCTATAAACAAATAATGTTACCGTAAAAAACAGTGTATTTTTGTTAAGTCTATAAACGTGAAAATTTTTCAAGTTTATAAAAAAAAATGTCGACTCATGAAAACGATTCATAATGTATGTATGCTTAACATAAATGTTTTCCCTAAACTGTAAATTGAGGAAATTTCTATAATTAAAATCACATAAGTAAATATTATGGTCTTAGATGAAAAATATTAAAAATTATGTCTAAATTTTTAAATATTATAAAGTTTTATTACTTTATTGAAAGATTAAAAATTCCTGTATAGGCAAAACTTTTTTTTTATAATAACATATAAAAATATATTTAAAACTTCAGTTTTTAAAGTGTTATTTACCTGTAGCAAATATAATTGTTTGTGTCTACTTTTGTTTTATATTGTATTTATTATATCTGTAATCGGGTAATTTAGCGATACAACATTTCATGCGTAGAATATATGTTTTTGAAGTTATAGACTGATCTGATGTACATTTAAAAAATGCTATTCATATACTGATAACAGAACTGCACTGTAGCATGAAAATTAAAGTAAAATACACTTTCAAAAGAGCAATGAAACTTTTGGATTATAAGAATCTGTTTTGTAAAGTATTTTTCAATTCATCATAAAACTAAAAAAAATTATTTTTTAAATAATTTTCTTTTTTTGAATTCATTAAAAATATCCTTAAAAAGTCTTATTGTTTTAATCGATAAAAATATATTTTATTTTTTAATCTAAACTTTTTTATGTTTATTTTTGTATTATTTAAAGTATAATTTTGAAAGTACATAAAACTTGTAAACATCAGAATGCACCACACGGCCAAACCAAAATATATTTATCCACAAAATCACATATGAAATCCATATAAAATCGGTAAATTTGAGTTTCATTTGAAGCTAAATATGTATTACAATCTATAAGCATACCTCTTTAAAAGTATATAAAATATGTAAATTAATAATTTTAACTATTTTAAGAAATTAACATCTTTATTAGTGTTTGTCATAGTATTAAAAATGTGATGTTCCTAATAATATAATTACAGTTTTTATACAAAAGATATGTTAATCATCTTTATGATAAAAAACTTTGGTTTGTATTATACTTCAAAAGTTAACTTGTAGGAAAATTATATCATCTTTCTGTTATATACTGTATTCGTTTAAAAAATATTATTTAAATTGACAAAACTAAATATATTTCATAAAGGTAAAGTTTATTAATTGTACTCAGAATTATTTTGAGAAATTCAAAATGTCAAGTATAACAAATATTTTTCAGCTGGAAATATACTATATAATTCTACATACGGATGTTTCTTTATTTATGCTCGAATTTGCAAGCTTTTTTGTTCATCGAGTACCCGTAATATATTCTGGGATATTTGTTTTACACATTTTAAAAATACTCATTTATACAAAAAAAAGTATAAATGTACTAAACAAAAAAATTATCAAACATGAACTCCACTTCCATGGGCTCGTGTTGTCACTTGAAACATGAGATTGATAACATGAGATTAGGGGGTCCTTGCACAATATCTTTATCTTTAACTTAAGATAGCAAGCTCTTAAAGGAAAGAAACGAGAATGACAAATGAATTTTCTAAAGACGCACAATGAATCTGTTTACTTATTTTAACCCGTTAACTCCCAACTTTATTTAAAATTGAAATTTTGTTAAAAACTATGTTCTAAACACTTAAATTAAATATAATATGCAATTAAACTATACACCATTAATTTATAATCGGATATATATACTGTCCTATAAATAGGACGCTGGGCGGATA
>CM063510.1:81699602-81727102 GCA_032207245.1 Pardosa pseudoannulata | reverse complement strand
TAACATGTACAAGTGTTCAATGTGAAATGTTGATATATTTACTAATTTATCATTTCCAGTAAGTATGTTTAAATATTGTTTTAAGACGTTGGTCATTTCTTTCATTACTTAGGAGTGATTGTATAAAAATTCAAATTAAGTTTGAAAAAATAACCCTAGAAAATTTTAATTCTTAATATACATTGACAGCAGTGTTTTAAAATTGGATAATCATACCCATTAAAGTTAAATTTATATTTAGATATTTTGCACCCTTTATCTTTTATTTAATGATTATGTGTTTTCTTGCACAATGAATAGAAACGAAAATGCAATGACTATTATTACAATCTAGTGATTTATATAATGTATACTCGTTTATATTTTGTGATAAAACATTGTATATCTTATCAGAAAACTACTTTTAAACAATACCTACTGTAATTTTACGAAATACGGTAGCTTCTAAAAATATAAATTTTAACAATGCCTCGAAAAAAGAAAATAGATGTCAAGAATTCTTCTCCATCCGAACCTCACGATTCATAGGTTATGTCAAGTACCAAATACGGAATACCGGAATTTCGATTCCAGAGGCTTAAAATATCCTTTCTTATTTTGGAAAAGAGCAAAGAAAATCATTTACTTCAGTATTACGTTCAATTCAGAATCACATCTGTAATCATTCACTCAAAAGATGGAAAAATACAGATAAATACTTTTAAACCCTTTGTGCATGTAGTCATGTATTTAATTCCACTTAAAACAAATATTACTACGAGGAGCGTTCAGAAATTAAGTTTACCGATGTTTTCCCTTTAAAGTAAAAGTAATTAGCCGTGTTAATTGAGCATGCGTAACAGATCTATGACGTATCAATCATATGCTAGCTGGATAGGTCCCACCTCGTGCCAATAGCGGGGTAACAGTGGTCCGAAATGAAGCTGTAATTCCTTCTCCAGCCACCTTCAAAGTTCGGTCGGTGATCTTGAATGCACAAAGAATTGGGCCAATTGAAATTCATCGTCAGCTCTGTCAAATCTGCGAGCCAAAACTGACACCCGAACACAAAATACAACGCTTAGGAGCAGCACTGTCATTAATACAACGGTATCACGTTGACGACGACGAGTTCCTCGACCGGATCGTCACCGTCAATGAGACTTAGATTTCGTATTTCATTCCGGGAACCAAACAGCAGTCAATGCATTGGCGTCATAATGGATCTGAGGTCAGGACCAAATTCGAACATAGGTATGGAAAGGAATGTGCACGGTGTTCTGGGACAGGAAGAGCATTTTGCTCATTGACTTCTTTCAACGTGGTGAAACAATAAACCCTGACCGTTACTGTGAAACACTGGAAATTGTGATGTACCACTCAAAACAAGAGGTGTGGAATGCTTACTGCAGGTGTTGAGCTTCTCCATGATAACGTTCATCCACATTCGGCGGGACACACAGCAGCTGTTTTGACGGAGTTTAGCTGGGAGTTATTTTGATCACTACCATCAGCACTGATCTTGCGCCCAGCGATTTGCTTATATTCTTGCACCTCAAGAAACTCCTGTTTTCCAGTGAGCGTTTTGGCAACGATAAAGAGCTTAAGAGGTATGTCATACGCAGATTCCATTCACAGGCGGCAGAGTTCTACGACAGAGCGATACAAAAGTTGATCCCACAATACGACAAGTGTCACAATTCCGGTGGTGACCATGTTGAAAAATTGCTTAAACATTGCTGTACTTTTTGCCAATATAGATATGTTCCAGAATAGATATTATATATATATATATATATAAATAAAACTTACTCTATAATATATATATATCACAATATGAATATATAATAAAAGAATATATAATATAAACATATATATATATATACATTTTACTAATATATTTAAAATATATATACACATATAACACACACAATATATATATATATATATAATATATACATATATATATATATATATATATATATATATATATATATATATATATATATATATATATATATATATATATATATATATTATATATATATATATATTATATATATATATATATATATATATATATATATATTATTATTACATACATATATACATATATATAATATATGCTTTATATAGAATATATATATATATATATATATATATAGTATAAATATATATTTATATATTAATATATGGCTATATATATACAAAATAGTTAAAAATATATCATATATAAATAATATCTGTTATATAAAATATCGCATTAATATAACTTATATATATATACATATATATATATATTATATATATATATATTTTATATATATAAATATATATATAAGAAATATTATTTATAAAAATATATATATATATATATAATATATATATATATATATATATATATATATATATATATATATATATATATATATATATATATATATATATATATATATATATATATATATATATATATATATATATATTGTTCTACAATATGGTCTTTACAAACAATTGCTTCCTATAAACCTCCCGATTATAAATAATTACATAGGTTTTGTTTGGTTTGGAGTGCTACGGTCTACTTTTTGCAACACGAGGGATAATAAGACCAGGACCAACAGCTTAAAGTCCATTCCGAACGGTTACGAACATCCATGCCACAGTGGGATTCGAACATACAAACTCCGGTACCGAAGGCCAGCACCCTAACCAATCGGCTATCGTTCGGCTAAGTAATTATATAAATATAACTAATAAAAATTAAAATACATAAAAATAAATAGTAAGAAAATTTTGAGTGCCCTAATTACAAACTAGATCATATGGAAAACTATTGACATTGAATTTAATATGTCTTAGAACATTTACTTTAAAGAGATTGGGAGTTAGAGTTTTAAAAATAAAGAACTAAAACTGACTAACTTTTCGCATTAATTTCTGAAAATATGTTGTGCATCAAAATTTTAATTTATCGAGTAGTTTATATTTTAGGAATAAAAATATAGTTTTTTGAAAATTAAAATTAAAATTTAATAAATTAAATGAAGTCGAAATGAGATTCAATAGACAAATAAAAGAATATTTGCAAATTTATTTAATTTATTTTATGATATATTAAATAACAAAGATTAGTTTAAAAATAGAAATTACTCTACTTGTTTACTGTCAAAATCATTTAATTTTTAAAATAATATCATTAATTTAATTATACTTCAACTAATATATATGTACAAAATTTCAAAAAAAAATTTAATGATTTATAAATATGCAGTTCTCAGCGCTGTTGTAAATAAAGTTTAATTGTATTTACATGTTGCAAAATCGAATTTAAATCCAATACATAAAGATTTATATAAATTTACTATTTTTACAAAAATTATTCTTATGTTTGGCGCAATATTTCCTTTAAGGAACCAATGTCATAAAGCCTTATACAACAAACCAACGAACCATTTTTTTTATAAAATTAAATTTACCATAATTATCATCTACTTTCCATAGGATATATAATTATTTATAAATAGAAGTAGAATGGTAAGTGTTCTTCTCGATTAAAGACAGACTTTCAAACCAGAATCTAGGTCATACCATTTCTGCTTTAAATTAAATGAACCGAATACGAATTCTAGAAACCTTTAACGAGCCTACAACTTCACAGTCAGAAACTTGAAAAAAGTTCTAAAATTGTTCCCTTTTTTTTTCAAAGTATCAGATTCTAACATTATCGATCACCACAAAAAAAGGTCTGATTACTAGTAACTAAAGCAATCCCATTTCTTCCAAATGCGATTCAATTCCGAAAGCTGTTTTTCCAACTTTTCGTAACCATTGAGGTAATTGAGTGTGTCTGACATGTAATTTCAGCAGGAAAATATAACGTATGTACTATTATATGCGTAAAGAATTAACCTACAAAAGATTGGGTGACTTCCAAAAAATATATATTTCATGGTTTTCTATTTATATTTATGTTTAAATTTAAACATAAATAAAGAATGTGGTTAAAGAAATGTTTACGAGCTAATATTTTGAGGAAAATTCTGTATTTTAAATGTATATGTTACTGATTTATTTGAAAAATATACAGTAATCAATTATGGAGGTAAAGTACTTATCAAGCTCAAATTTTTTCTTATAAAAGATTATCTTTTATTCAGTTCAAGATAAAACGTTCTGCTCTAAATAAAAGAAACTATTTCCTATATTATCTATAAATTTATGACTTATCTTTATTAAATCTGTTCAGTTTATTAAAGGAGAAATGTATATTTAAAAACAGAAAGTATATACTACAAATAAAAAATATAGGAATTTACGGAAATATATTTTTATAGGAAATAATTTTGCAAATATAATTTATATTTTCTGTAAAAAAATACTTAACTACAATGCTTTTTTGTAAACTAAATTATATTAATGTAAGTATATATATTTTATATATTATAATATGCTATGTTTAAAGTTGCATAATGTATACACACACAAGACAATATAAAATAATATATATATATATTATATATTGTTTATAAATATAGTTTTTGTATATGTTATATATATATATATATATATATATATTATATATATATATATTATATATATGTATATATATATATATTATATGAATATATATATATGTATATATATATATATATATATATATATATATATATATATATATAATATAATATAATATATATATATATATATATATATATATATATATATATATATAAATATAAAATATATATATATATATATATATATATATATATATATATATATATATATATGAATATTAATACTGTGATCTAAATATTTGAACTTATAGAACTCTCGAACCTTAAACCAAAATGTTGGTCATATAATCGTCTCATTCAAATAATCTATAAAACTCTAATGATTCAGAATCTTATATTATTGAGACTTAAAATAGTCTAGAACTGAACATGTATTGGAAATATCTTCTTATATATTCCTAAAAGTATACATCATCGTTAAAAGGATTTGACTACTTACAAACAAAACCAATCCGATTTTCTGAAATCGCGATCTATTTCCTAGAGCAACATTATACGTCTCTTATCCGGTAATCGAGATTGTGGGGTAATTGAGCGAGCCTTACATGCCATTTCTGAGTGGAAGGGTAACTAGAGAAAAACTGAATATACTACACTACATTCTACAAACAATTACATATAAATGACTCGGTGACTTCCAAAACATTAAATTTGATGTGTTCGCATTAATGCTTACTTCGAAATTTAGAACACTGGAAATTGCGGTTTTTCAGTCGTTTTGCGAATTTAGTTTGAGAAATAAAATGCCCTCTAGTTTATCTGGTATTATGTTAGCAGTAACATAATTTTTATTTTCTAATTTAATGATAAGTAAATTATATACTATAATAAAATTTCCTAATTGTATAATAAAGTGACATATATTTGCATTTGCTAAAAAATGTGAATTACAGTTTGTAATATTTTCTTATGTACTGCAATAAAGAAAGATGTTTCCACAATAATTTTATGGTTTTTAGAGAGATGAAACGTTCATTTAATTTTCTGACGTATTTAGTTAGATTCTTTATTCAGATGAACAAATTCTGTCTTTTGTGAAAACGTCAAAAGTATAAGTGAAAAGTATCTGATACCTATCCGTAAATACTATTTTTATTTTTCTCAAAGTATTTAAAAATTTAATAAAATATATATATTTTTCCAAAGTATATATAATTCTATTCTATGAAGCATACAGTTCTCTACAATTTACATTAGAAAAAAAGGACGTGCATTAAAAATATATTTAATCGTTATCATTTATTATAATTTTCAAAATTCACTGTAATAAAAGGAGAATTACAAGGGTGAGGGGCTGTATCCAAATTTCATGTGTTATTAAAAATCTCTGTGGCGAATAAATTATCTTCTCTTTGGAAACAACGGATTTTGAGCTCATTCTATATAGTATCACTTTTAGGATATTCAAGCTATTTTGGAGGTTTGGTTTGGAGTGCTACGATATAGATTTTTGCAACAAGAGGGCTAATGAGACCGGGACGTACAGTTTAAAGCCGATTTAAAGCAGAACGACTACGAAGATCCATGACACAGTGGGACTTAACCCTACGAACTCCTATATTGATGGTCAGCACGCTAACCAATCGGCCATCATTCGGCTGTTTTTCAAGAATTTTACACAAGTTGCTCTGTACATTTAGCTAATTCATTATGATCCTTATATTTTGATTGCTTTCGCGTAAGAGCAGTGAAATATTATGTAGTAAACCTGTTCGTTTTTCATACAAAATTTATTATTTTCTAATTCCGATTGCAGGGTATTGTGTACAATGTTGTTTGTCATGAGTCCTGTAAATTGCATTTGTTAATATTGAGAACTCTGCAAATTATAAGCAAAACGCTTGGAAAAATTCGATTTATAAAAATCTTAATTCCTCCACAAGTATACGTGCTATCCTCATAACAATGAACACAGATTATTACAAGAAATACCCTAATCATGTTCTAAAGTTTCAACGTTTTTCATACCTTACGTTTCACAGGGTATTCCAAGACATATTTGGTTTTCTTCATTTTGTTCACGGTCTCCTATGGGGTTTCGGGAAATATTCTTAGCGGAAATATATGAAGTCTACTATCCTGTTTACATGCCTCATGTTTCAGTATAATTCCTCTTGTATTTTTTAGATATTCAACAAAATATCTAAAATCGCAAGTGACTGGTCATCATTGGTAATATAGTATATATACATACATACAATAGATATATCAGAACTTTAGCAGTTGGTCCCGTTTTCGTATATCCATTTTTTTTATCACTTTCATAAAGGTATGAACTACCTTAATAAAATTCGAAATCTCTTTTTGTCTTTTCAAGAACATTTCAAACTGTACTAGATTACGTCCCCTTATTTCCGATTTATATTATGTAAATCGAAGATTATTTCTTTAATTAGCAGATAACCCGTCATATGACGGGATCAGTAAAATTTTTAATATTCCAGAACTGTTAAGTACCCAATGAGGCTGGTAAAAAATGGTTTGCCTTTTAGCTGAGAACTATCTGGTTTACTCTCAATAATTTATTTATTGTCATACTCCTCTAGAGTCTCCCGATCCTGTAATGCTGTTTAGAATCACATTGAATTCATTTAGTCAAACCGTGTGGTTATGTATAAAAAACAAACACACAAAAGAACAAACTTCTTAATTTCCAAATATATATATATTAAAAGATATTTATTAGTCCGTGAAATAGCCTCCTAGACTTATATGAAAAAAAAAAATTATTGTTAATACCGTTGGTAAAAGTTTCATTGCAAACAAAATATAATCGATGATTCCATTTAAAATTATCACATTATGTACCCCCCCCCCCCCCCCCTGATCTATTATTATTTAAGCCAAACATAAAAGAAAATCATTTACATCTAAGTTCAGTGATAAAAGATATTAAAATAGTGTAGACGATATTTAAATAGTTTAAAATATGAAATGATAATCAATGAGATATTTAAAAGAATGGCGTCATAATGCTAGAAAAAATGTTATTCTTACCTATTCATTAAGTGATAAATTGATAAATTTAATCGCCTGGTCTTAACCGGGAAAATAGGGCTTGAAATAATGGCATTAAACTCTCTAAAAGGGGGGAAGGGGTGGATTTAGAACGTTTTAAAGATGACAGTACTTTTTGCTGTGATATGAAGCATATTTATACAAATTTATTTTAGAATCGGATCGATAGTTTAGGAGCAGATATACTTTATTCGCTTTTAATGGATTCGTCTATCTATTCCAGGTCCAACCGCTTCATAAATTGTAGGACAGAATCACAGATAACTTAGGCTATTATTATATAGGGGATTAGCAGATAACCCGTCATATGACGGGATCAGGAAATTTTTTGATTTTCCAGAATTGTAAAGTGCCCTTTTAGGCAGATAAAAAAAATGCTTTGTGTTTTGGCTGAGAATTATCTTGCAACAAAAGATAATCGATGATTAAATTTGAAATTATCGCATATGTACATAATCTATTCGTTAAGACAAATATAAAAGAAAATTATTTAAGGAATATTTAAGTTAAGCGATAAAACGTATGAAAATAATGCAGATGATATTTATATAATTTAAAATAAGAAATGATTAAATGAGATTGTTAAAGGAATGACGTCATAATGCTAGAAAAAATGTCATTTTTACCTGTTTATTATGTGATAAATTGATAAATTTAAAACCTTGCTATTAACCCATATTGTACCACATCAACTAAATATTTCTGTAAGTTATTAAAACTTAATCCATATCATTAATATGGTGTAACTAAGTATATAAAACCAAAATTTTGAAAAAAATATTTTTAATTTTTTATGTAATTGGCTTCCTATAAATAGGAATCCAATATACTATATAGGTCCAATATACTACTAAAACTTAACAAATATCCCTTACATTGCATTAGGCTGATTCAAATTTTAAGAAATAGTCTAAACAAAGTCCAACATTACATTTTAAGCATACTGTTGTTGGTTTTCCCTTGCATTTATTGAACTGACAGTAAGAGAGTAAGTTTATTTTGCAATCTCCAATTTTTCTGAATAGAATAGACATCTATTTACCCCTTGTTGTGTCCAGGTGTGTGAACTGGTTTTCATTAAAAGATAAGAAAATAATGTGCTCTATCAATGAAATATCGAATTCATGGAAAAATAATCGAGATTTCACCGTCGTATTAATTTTAGGGCACCTTTTTTATACTTACAAAATACATGTGTAAAATATATTTTTCAACAAAACCTTTCAGCTACATTATTAGCTCTGTTTTTAAACTAAAAGTAACCTCCGCAATGTTCGAAAAAAAAATAATAATAAATATAAAATCAAAGATTAAAAAATGACAATTTTTAAGAGGTTGCTGAAAATGGATTTTACAATATAATATAATTTGATTTCTCAGTTTTTTTGTTACTATGCTAAAGTGTGTCTATTTTAAAGGTTTTAAAATAAAATCAACTGAGAAAATATTTATAACTTTATTATTCAATGGAATATTATTTGCTGTCCTATTTATAGGACAGCGGTCCAATATGGGTTAACCAATGAATGGAAATAATGGGAATAATGGAAATAATGGAATAATGGAAATAATGGAATTAAATGCTCGAAAAAAAGAGGGGAGGGGTGTCTTTCGAACGCTGTAATATGAAGTATATTTATACCAGTTTATTATAAAATTGATTCGATAGTTTAGCAGAAGATAAAATTTAATCGCTTTGAATTTTGCTAATCAATAATTTTATGAAGAACCAAGATTAACCAAGAATTAACTAACATTTTGCTGATCAAAAATCAATATGGATGCCTCTATTCATTCCAGGTTTAACCGCCTCATAAATTCGAGGGCAGACGGACATATACCATAGGCTAATACTATATAGGGGATACTGAGGGAAATTAGAAATTAAAATTTAAAAGTTTGGAAGAAAACTAGAATTTTGAAATTTTTTGAATTCATTCTTATCGTTCTAAAAGAGTCAGCTACCTCCTCCTAAATATTTGACAAGTAGAAATCAAAGTCAATCTCACTTTCTCAAGTCGCATTTAATTTTTATTTGAGAAATTTATCTGGTTCTTGTATACCTATTTCTTTCTAACCACTTTCAGGAAGACATTGATTTTTATAATAAAATTAGGAAATCCATATCTTTCTTTTGATGGATATTTGGCTTTCCAGTCATACACTGTATTAACTTATTTCCTATTTAAGTTATCCCAATATAACATTATTAATTCATAAGCTGTTTTGAAATCAGAAATTAGATGTTACAGATTTAGAGTAAAATCAAAATATTATTTTTTTAAACATCTGTTTATATTCCTAAAACAGTCGACGCCGTCCCATGAAATAAGATTGGATAATTAGTAAGCAAACTCAGTCTCATTTCTTTAAGATGCGATCGATTTTACTTGAGTAGTTTGTCTGGTTCCCGAGAACACAGTACTTTTAATAACTTTCATCACTTTAATCAAGAAAGAGGAACTTCTTTAAAAAATATATCAAAATTCGTATTTATCTTTCTAAGAATATTTGGCACTTTAGCCATATGAATGGGAAATATTTTCTTTAAAAACTCAATGTGATTAGAAATTAAAAGTTAACGATTTGTAAATTCTAAAAAAATCTTATAGAGAGATCTGTTCAAATTTCTAAAAGAAACAACTCCGTCCCACTGTTATAAGATCTCTTACCTAGTTAGCAAAATTCCATTTCCTCAAGTTACAATCTATCCCCTGTATCAGTCTATATATGGATGGAAGAAAAATCTTGTACGTATACCCTATGTACTACTAACAGACAAATGCTAACTAATGGATGTCATCTACTATAATATTTCATGATTTTGTATCACAGTGTACATCCAAATATAGAAATGATGTTGGAAATGAAGGATCACATTCATGGTTGGGAAAAATAATCTGGTACTAATACCCTATGTACTACGGACAACCAGGTTCAAAGTATTAGATGACTTCTTAATTAGTAACATTTTCTGATTTTATATCGCAGTGGGTATCAAAATAAAGAAAATTCAAATGAATGATTTCATTTATTGTTGGAAGAACAAAACTGGTAATAATAGCTTATCTACTTCAAAGAGTCAGGTACAAATGATTCGATGATTTCTAAATTATTCATATTTCAAGATTTGGTATCTCACTGTGCATCTTCTTGGAGAAAAAGGGGAAAGTGTGTGGTTATATACTTGTTGGAAATTCGTTTAAAGAAATAAAAGTTATTTTAATTGCTGTTGGTAACATTTCTTAGGATAGGTTCTAATTTGTTAAATTGAATAACAAATAAAAAATCATAGTTTTTTTTAGTAAAGGGGATTACAGGCCATGTATTTTTGTTTTTTTATTCCATGAATTTATGTTATCATTGTTGTTAAAAAATCTTCCATCTGCATAAATTCCTGTGACTCTAGAAATTTCAAGTGAATATTCAATCATCTTTGGTTTACGCAAATATCCAAAAAATGTGTTTATATTACCAAGACTCTCGATCCCTGCCTTCTCAAGAAATAAGATCTGATAACTAGTCATCAAAAGCAATGTCATTTCCAACAATCGTAATCCGTTTCGCGGAGGAATTTATCCAGTTCTTATCCGGTAATCGTAAACGAAATATAATTGTGAGAGAAAACATTCCATTTCTGAGACGAAGGGATAAAAACTCTGAGACGAAGGGATTATATAGTATGTATTACAAAGGATTACATACAAATTTATAGAAGACTTCTAAAATAGTAATATTGCATACTTTTATACTAACGCGCAGATAAAATTGGAGAAAAGAACATAAATATGCTGTTATAAACATTTGGGAAGTTTTTCGGCATTATTATCAATACTTCTGTTTGTGCCTTAGGGAACGTAAGACCTTTAACGTAGATCCCCACTTCCTCTAGTCTAATGCAGTTAATCTTGCTTCCAGCCATCCCTCACACCCAGGTTCAGCTTCTTTTTCCATCAGACGCAGCCAAGTGAGATGTTGGCACCCCACTTCCTTTTCCTTCATAGGTCAATGTTACTCTCGGTATGCTGTTAGAGCTCATTCTCAAAATATGCCCTGTGATTTTCCACCGTCTGTATGTAATTTCCTTTTCTGTTTCATTATGCCTAGCCCTCTTTCATAGTTTTACATTTTAACATCCTAATGTTATACGGTCAGAAATTTTAAACAATCAATAATTTCCTACATTCCTAATTTCTGTAATCGAGAGCCGATGTAGCTCAACCGAAAAAGGCCAGGGGTGCATAACATATATTCGTGGTCACAATCTGATCCAAGTTCTCAAATGATACCTTTGAGAAATTCAGACCATGCCTGGGAGTCTTCAGCTTGGTACCTGCGTCTAAATTACGAGGACACAATAGAGACAGTGACACTCTCGCCTGTAGTATTCATTAAGTTACAGGTTCTCTTCGGGTGATCACCGAACTCGTGAACCTTATTTTTGTTATACCTAAAATTAATTAATTGTTAGTATCCCAGTCCTCATTATCGTGTTGCAATTTATTGTTATTTCTCATGCCCATGTGATCCAGTATATTGGCTTAGAGGGCTTGGCCCAGGAGAGCCAGTAAATGAAGCTCCAGTGCGATGTCGGGTGATTCTAAATGAGTAACAGCCTTGCAGCCATATTTTACATAAAGATTCATGTCAGTTGGGGCCAGCTGCATTAGAAAAAAAAACAGTTTCTGCAATGGAATGAATTTTGAAAGGAGAGGTTACTGGCCCCTCATCCATCCTCCCGAAAGAAAAATCGGATTATACCCTCAGGCACTGGTTCTCCATTAGTCACCTTTTATGACACAGAGAAGGACGTAGGGGTAATCTGTGACCACCCGAACACAGTGTAATTTTGGGGGAAAAGTAATTCATTACATTTTCTCTGATAATAATTCTAAGTTTATGTATTGTTTTTTAAATTCAATTATTAATTAGAAATTATAGTACAGCAAGAATGAATTGAATCCTAAATCATGTATTCATTTATTGATAAAGGAAGGAAATGGATCATATTGCTAGAATTCCTGATGTCAATAGTTTACCTGGAAGTGATTTATCCGTATAAATTAATATAATGAAAGAATCAAAACATTGTTTCCCATTTATTGTTAAGGTTCATATTACGAAGAGATTTGTTACCGAAGCTTCAGTTTCTTCTAAAAATTGTTTGATTTTTAGCTTACTGCATATATTAATTATTTTAAAGAAACACTATATAGATTTTATAGTAAAATAAAGAAAAATATTCTAAATATTAGTTCATAAAATGAATGTATGAAGCCCCCTGAACAATAGAATTTAAGAAGTTTTTTTTTATATTTAAATTTATAAGTATAAATAGAAATCCATAAACTAATAATCATTTGGAAGTCACCCATTCGTTTGTGGATGTAGATAAATATTTCCAGTACATAGTGCAAACTATTCAATTTTACTCGCTGAAATAGTACGGTAGATTTACTCAATTACCTCCACGGTTACGATTACCGGATAAGAGTCAGATAAACTGTTATCGGAAATGGATCGCGATTTAAGGAAAATGGGTTTACTTTTACTATTACTAACCATATCCTTACGTTGATGATCGAAACTTTTAGAAATATAAATAGGCACTTCAAAAGAGTGCACAATGTTAGCTATTTTCAACTCTCTAAATTCTAACTTCCGATCTTGTTAAGGATTTTAAGAATTCTTATTAGCTTGTTTTAACTTTGAGGGGAAATTACATTGTCAAGTTTTCATTCATGTTTCATGAATTTTTGGAATATATAAAGTAGCATATTTTTCAAATTTTACGCTCTAAAAAGTAGAATATTGGATTAAGTTTTTATTATCACAAAAAACCGTTCTGTAAAATAAATGAAAACTTATATTCATTTTCAGATATCGGAAACTCTTTGATGTCTATAAAATCTATCAGCACAACTTAGTCTTTTGCTGAACGATGGCCGAATGGCTTGGGCTCTGATCTTCGGAACCGTGAGCCGTGGGTTCGAATCTCACTGAGGCATGGATGGTCATGCGGAATCGACTTTAAGAAATAATCACTATCTGCACGACTGCCCTCTGACACACGACTTTCATCTTTAGAAACCGTCTGACAGATCCAAGGAACTCTAGGCAGAGAGTCTAATCAAAAACCCGGTACTGATAAGGAAGGCCAAGAGCCTGGTTGACTGGCTCACTGCTAATCAAGGCGCCTTCGTGCTGTATAATATTTAATAATATTTAATAGATTTTTATTCCTGTAATCCAGAACCGCAGTAGCTGAATGTAAAAAGGGCAAGGAAATATAAAGGCCCCTCCACACTATGGTCCACTGCAAGCCATTATAACCGTCTGGAGGGGGTATGTCTTATCGTGATCGATGGTGGCAGACGATAAAACAACCTTGGCGGACGATGGCCTCGGAGGCGGTTTTATTCCAAAGATCAAAGGTATCCAGATGCGCAACTAAAGTGGGTATGAGACCAATAAACACGCTCAGTCCATTTAGTGGCCCAGTGTGTGGATGCAACCCGTGAATCATCGTTCAAGTTCACCATCAGGAAGTGGTGAAGAGTTGGCCACAGTGTAGAGGCTGCATAAGATAGTGGTCACAATGTCATCCAAGATCTCAAACGATACCTCTGGGGATAGTAGGCCATGCCTGGCGATATTCTGCTTGGTCTCTGCTTCTAAATTACCAGGACCCAATGAGGCAGTGGTACTATCGCTTTTAGTATTCCTTAAGTTAAACATACTCTTCGGGTGATGTTAAATGAGTAACAGCATTGCAGCCATGTTTTACATAAAGATACATGTAGTTTGGTGCCAGCTACATTAGAAAAAAAAAGTTTCTGTAATGGAGGCTACTGGCCCCTCACCCATCCTGCCGAAGGAAAAACCGGGTTATACCTCCAGGAACTGATTCTCTATCAATAGCGTTTTATAACAAAAAGGAGGGAGTTAAATGATCTGTATCCACCCCAACACAATAGAGTTTTATTTAGAAAATATTAATTCATTAAATTTTAATGATGCCTTTGGACTCCAGTAACACGCATCAATATATATCACAAAAATTTGTTGTTCCCCTTTTATTCTTTCATTTTGGCTTTCCCGTGATTTTTAATTTTTAATTTAGTTTTAAACTAGCAGATGGCTTCAATTGTTCACATTTCTGTGAAATATAGCAGAACGTTTTTGTACCATTTTGAGCGCGCTGTTCGTAGCTGAAAGATGTCTGTCGGGAAGCATTTCACGAGTGATATAACCTATACTCCTGACGATATTTCCGACACTGATAGCACTTCTGACTCTGATTTCAAGTATCTTGAAGATAGTTATAGCGAAACTGATGAGAATTTCTCGGATTACTCTGTTAATAGTGATGAATCTAAAATTAATTTTCTATTTAAAATGTTCGACATTGGTACAAAATTGATATGCAAAATATTACACCAACTCCTTCTTCATTTCCTTTCCTTGGAAATCCTGGACGAAATTCCACTATGGAAAATAATGCAACTGTTTTGGACTATTTTGACGATGATTTATGTTACAAATAATAGTAAAAGAGACCAACTATACATGAGAGTAACAAACCCATGAGACTAACTGCTCGACACTTTGATAGCCATATACACCGAAATCCCATCAATAAAAGAGGTTCTCTTAGATAGTGTTCTGTATGTTTAAAAAAAACTGAAGGTGGAACAAAAAATTCGAAGAGAAACTCGAATTTGGTGTAAGGATTGTGAGCTAGGACATTCATTATTCGTCAATTTCATTTTTTCGAACACCATTTTTTGGACCTAAATCTATATTTAAATATAACTCTTTTAAAAAATGTTTTGTAT
Source organism: Pardosa pseudoannulata (assembly GCA_032207245.1). Taxonomy (NCBI): domain Eukaryota; kingdom Metazoa; phylum Arthropoda; class Arachnida; order Araneae; family Lycosidae; genus Pardosa; species Pardosa pseudoannulata. The sequence goes on along the minus strand of CM063510.1, from coordinate 81,711,687 downwards.
ATTTTAACTATACAATGTATATAGATTTGAAATATGTAACTAAATAAATACGCAATTTTTGGACCTATTTTGATAAAATAAATACGCAGCGAGAGGGTTAATAAAGTTTCCTTTCATTTATTTTAATTTTAGAAACCGAAAACCAAACACTTGTTATACGTATTTGAGATAGAGAAATATATATTATATATATATATATATATATATATATATATATATAAAGTGTTTTTAAATATGGAGATCACTAGTTTCGTAAAAGTTATATGCAGTTAAATTATATTGCTTAATAAATGTAGAGGTAATTTGAAATAATTCAATATCTTAAAAATTCTTTTAGTTTTACAAAATCGATTCATTTCCTAAGAAACGTTGCACCTTACGTAGTCAACAGCAAATAATGCTTTGTTAACAGTGACTATGTGCACTTGTATTAATGCGTTTTCATTACATTTAAATAATCATATTTTTCTTAAAATTTGTTTTATTTTTGGAAATGAATATAAAAGGTACTAGTGGCCCATATTAGCTCCAAAAACCTTGCTATTACTGTATTTTCTTTTATTAGTAATTTTACTTTATTAGTAATTAGCAAACTCTATACAACTATGACTCAACTTGGGATATAGCTTTAACCATTTAATGGGCAGTGGTTTCGCAGCGAAACTACCTATTAATACTTTGTTCTCTTCTTTTTAAAAAATATCCAAAGGATTTTTTTTCAATTTTCTGTGTTATTGACTCTTTGATATAGTAATAGATAATAGAATTTCACATAATTTATTTTTTCTTTTGAAATATATTAGTTTAAAATTGCTTTACATAAAAATCACGAATTTGATTTTTCTCCTTATGACGTCGAATGGAGACACCTACCCAAAATAACAATGAAAAGTTGTGCAGTTATCTATTTATTACCTCATTTTGATGATAATTATACATTCTTATTCCAATATAATTAATTTTAAAAAGTTCTTATTTTCATGCTGTAAAAGAGAAAGGTTTCATAATTACCCCTGCCCCCTGTCTCAAAAAAAAGAAAAGTTGAAAATTCCTACTTACCAAGGAAATGTAACATTTGTTTTCATATGGTTTCTATTTAATAAATTTCGAAGACAACGTTTATAACCTAATGCCGTTAAATCTGATAGAATTTTAAATGTGACCTTTAAAGGTTAATATAGGCAAGTTTACTGTGTGTTTCTCGCTGTTACTTAGAATTATTAGCACTTTGCTTTCATGTAATATGACAATAGACATTTTTCAAATGTTAACTTCATATTATTCTAGAAGCATAATTATTTTATCCCAAAAATATATACATTTTTCTTACAAGATTTGTTAAATTAACTATTTTTGTGACTGCATATTTCTCTATATTGATATATATATATATATATATATATATATAATATATATATATATAATATATATATATAATATATATATATATATATATATAAAGACGAATGCCTCAGGTTCAGAGCTTACTTTCCTTTGAACAATTTATTTTATTTGTACAAAAATAAGGAATAGGGGGTAGAAATAAAAGGTATTTTCATAGTGGAGTGGAAACATGACATATAATAGAAAAAATGTCTTTTTGAATCGTCTTTATGACCATTATGAAATTAGTGGATGGACGATGGAAGAATGAAGAGTTTTGTGCATATATCAACCAATCCCTTACTTTTGACATTTCCACTGCTTGCCGTTCCCAAAAAGTTTAATGCAGCTGTATCCTCTTCCTGCATATCGGGGATTAGGTCTAAAATTTTGCATATAGTACACATTTTTTACTACGTGGCATTGCATGTCACTACATGGAAGATATATATAACAGTGTCTCATTATAAAACAATTTAGTTTGGAACACTGATTATTCTCTCAATAATGTCAATAATCTATTTTAAATTGAAAATAAAAGTTTTGTTGCATAATCTCGGTAGTCATTAGCTTATTGACATGCTGCATTTTAAGGCAGATTCTTTGATAAGAACAAATTCTTTTAAGAAATCAACGACGTCTTTTGTACTCCAATAACATGCATCAATATATATCAGAAAAATTCTTGCACACATCATTTGTATTTAAGTGGCATGTAAAATATAGGAAGTTTTTACTACATTTATGTATTTAAACTTTAAAGTGTCAAAGGATGAAATTTTGATGAAATAGGCATAACATAATAGATTTTTATTCCTGTAATCCAGAGCCGCAGTAGCTGAGTCTAAGAAGGACAAGGAAATATAAAGGTCCCACCACACTATGGTCCACTGCAAGCCATTATAACCATCTGGAGGGGGTATGTCTTATCGTGATCGATGGTGGCAGACGATAAAACAACCTTGGCGGACGATGGCCTCGGAGGCGGTTTTATTCCAAAGATCAAAGGTAGCCAGATGCGCAACTAAAGTGGGTATGAGACCCTATGGACCAATAAACACGCTCAGTTCATTTAGTGGTCCAGTGTGTGGATGCAACCCTTGAATCATCGTTCACGGTCACCATCAGGAAGTGGTGAAGATTGGCCACAGTGTGGAGGCTGCATAAGATATCCTCGTGGTCACAATGTCATCCAAGATCTCAAACGATACCTCTGGGGGTAGTAGGCCATGCCTGGCGATCTTCTGCTTGATCCCTGCTTCTAAATTACCAGGACCCCCAGGCAGTGGTACTGTCGCTCTTAGTATATCCTTAACCCTCTGACTGCTCAATTTGTAAACAGAGATCTCTTTAAAAATTGGATAATCTTTTTTTGTTGCATAGTTTAACCCATTAAAGCCCAGTGTCCTTATTTGAGGACAGTGGAAAAATGGTTTGCTGAGTTTTTGTTTCCTTGAAATGATTCTTCCTTTTTAATGGAAATAGATATTAATCTTATGAATAATCTCCCGAGTTTTCAAATATGATCTTATCTATAATTTTGTCATTTCGGTCGGCATTTTGATATTCTAAGCTTAGAATAATAACGTATTATGACCGGTATTCTGAACGTATACGGTCAAAATCATGGCGAATAGCCATATCTGTAATAAGTCGTTCTTTTCAGTACTTTTCTCATATATGATAGCAAATAAAGCTCTTATCACGAAGTTTTCCTTTTTTTTAAAGACATCTTATGTTTTAAAATGACACCTCCTCAATAATGATGACTTGATGTCATATTTAAAGGTGTTTAAATTTCATATTTTGTTTTACTTCCAGGTGTCTGTAGTAGCTTCTATGTTAGGTATTTTATATATAGTCACCAGAAATATCCGGGCTTTAATGGGTTAAAGTTTTTATATAAATTGGAGAATTGAAATACTAATTTTTTCTCCAGAAAATATTTTTTATATTGACTTTTATCTGAGAATTAAGCTTTCAGAAAAACTATTTCAGATGTTATCACAAAAAAAATTATTTTTTAATAAATTTCGATTTAAATACAGATAATTTCTATTTGTAACATCTATGTACATTCTATTATCAAATATAAATAGATTAGTATAATTCTATTTATTAATAATAAATGTCTAATTTTTATATATTTTATCATGGTTAAACGATGAAAAGGCGGAATGTGCATGTGTAAAGGACGAAACAATTGCCCGTGAAATCGGGGGATGAGCAATTTTGCTACATTTCAGTTGCCATGGAAATCAAAGATGAGCAGTCATTAGTTACACGTACTCTTCGGGTGGTGCTAAATATAAAGCATTCAGCATGTTTTACAAAGATATGGTTGATATTTAGTTACATGACCCCAAAAGAACGAGGAGACCAAAGGTGACCTTTCGTCGTGGACTCACGATTAGCCCCGAATAGGACCAGGTGGTCTAAGCACCGTAACTGAAAACTGTTCGTTGCCGGCTCCTCATTGTCTGGGCATTGTAACCTGTTGAATGGAACTTTGCTGTGTACATAATTGAGTGCACCTTGCCGCCCATTAGCGGTTACAAAAAGGCCATTAAGTTGGTTAAGTTGATGGATCTGAGAAACTTCCACATCTGGGAACAGTACAGCTGATCGGAGGCTTGGGAGTGACCACAAGATTACGTCACCCTGGTTCGGGAAGTTTCTCGAAGGACCGAGAAAAGAAGCGAGTGCGGGATATAAAAGAAGGGACAGGACTAGAACGGAGGCTTTTTGTTCTTCTCTCGAGGCTTCTACCTGCTAGAGCCTGGTCGCTCGAGGACCGCTCGTATCTCCGTGTCTGGAGTTTGTTTTTTTTAGAGACCGCCAGCGTCTCTGTTGCTAGATAGTCGACATTCGACTTGGGAATTCCTTTCCCGTTATCTGCTGATTGTTAGTTAACTTCTTGCATAGAAGTAGACAGCCGAGAGTGACTTTGCACTCTAATTTTGGATCGACTTGCATCCTGTGTTTTCTTCACGAATCCCAGCGTGATACGCACTCGGAACCTCCGAACTTGCTGTGAAAGCCAACCGTGCAAATCGACAGACGAAGTGATCGTGTCAGCATTAGTCCCGGCACTAATTAGTTTCCAACTCTTGTGATTGAAAGCCCTAGCCATACTGTTCCGGTATCCCACGCATCCTTGTGTGTGCATATTATCTCTGTGCGAGATCCCTGAATGTTATCATCTACTGAATTTGTACATAGCTGTACATAGTTTATTCTATTGAATAAAATATTTAGTCAAGAATACCTAAAATTCTAGCCTGTTTCATTGAAGGCCTCGCCTACTTTATTCCCAGTACGTTACAGTATGTTGGTGCCAGCTACATTAGAAAAAAAGTGTCTGTAATGGAGGCTACTGGGACCTCACCCATCCTCCCGAAGGAAAAACCGGTTTATACCTCCAGGAACTGATTCTCCATCAATAGCGTTTTATGACAAAAAGGAGGAAGGTAAAAGATCTGTATCCACCCCAACACAGTAGAGTTTTATTTAGAAGATAATTCATTAAATTTTAATGACGGCTTTGGACTCCAGTAACACGCATCAATATATATCACAAAAATTTGTTGCTCGCATCATTTACATTTAAGTGACATTTAAAATAAAGGAAGTTTTACCGAGTTTATGCCATTAACCGTGGGGAGGTGTTGGTCTGATACTCCCACGGAACTGTGCAGCAGGTAATAAAAATTCAGAGCTTAAAACGAACAAGCATTTTATTACGGAAAAAAAACAGATCAAACTTTAACACATCTCGTTATATACACAACGCATTAGACTGCAAGAGAATAAAATGAATTCTTCTGTCGCCGTTGCCACAACATTTATTCTACAAAAGATAAATGAATAATTAACGAGAACAGTTTGCATAAGTTTGCATACATATTATATATATATATATATATATATATATATATATATATATATATATCTTATAGATAATATATATATATATATATATATATATATATATATATATGTATAATATATATATAATAATAAATATAATATAAATATATATATATATAAAATATGTTAATATGTATATATATATGTAATATATAATATATATATATATATATAAATATCTATATATATATATATAACTTATTAATGTATATATAAATGTATGTATATATATATATATATTAATATATATTAAATATATATAATATATAAATATTATATATATGTATATATGATATATGTATATATAAATTATATGTAAAAAAATTTATTTTATATATTTATATAAAAAAAATGCATTTAAATATATAATATATATATATTATATATATATATTTATAAATATATATAATTATATATATATATTATATATATATATGTGTATAAAACATGTATAAAAACTTGAAATTAGGGATTAATTATCAGTGCATCTTTGTCGGCACCACAAACGTAAAAGAATCAAAGGAGGAAATTTGGATAAAATAGGCATAAAAAATCGAGGTAGAAATAGTGTTAAGGAAGAGAATGAAAATTTCGATTAAAATTCTAACCTTCAGTCCCAAGTTACAGTTACAAAAGTACAGCATCTGAAATATTTCCTAGGATGAGACCCTTTGCTGTGATGTCATATCCAAGCTAAATCGCTTCGTTGACTAATGAGGCAGAAAACTAAGATTAAAGGTAAATGGTTCGAAGAAAATAAATTCGAGACTGAGTAAAAAATAATCATTAAGGAAAAGGGAAAAAAATCGGATTTTTATTTTTTAAAGGAGGAACAAAATAAGGATTATACGATATGAAACAGAATTAATGAAGATAATTATATTTGAATTCCATGGGGTTTATTTTTTAAAAAAGTAAAATCAATATTTTTTAAAAAAGCAAAAATATTAAAAACGAATTTCATCGTGATGACTAATGATTTTTCCTTACTATAACTCTTTTTTTTTATTCCCAATCAACGTCAATAATAAAATAGTCTGGAATAAAATTTGTTATGATGTATATTTTAAATAAAATGATATTGAAAAGTTTTTTAAAAAGCTTTTGTAATAAAAAAATTCAAATACATGAAATTATGTTATTCATATCTTTTATTACAGAATTTTTTGTTCTCTTTATAGTTACTAATAAATGAAAGAAACGTATCATTTAGGGAAATTATATTATTTAACTAAAGTTGCAATTATTGATTAATTTTGTAGAAAATATTGTTCTTAGAGGAGATACATTTTTAAGCTTATAAGAAACGTGGTTATTTTTTTATAATCACCCATTGTGCATATTCAGATATTGGTCGATAATCAAAAATCTACTATAGACACAAAAAAAATTAATATATGTGATTGGTGTATGATTGACAATGTAAGATGGCCGGTTGGTTAGGGTGCTGGCCTTCGTTGCCGGAGTACGTGAGTACGAAACCCACTGTGGCATGGGTGTTCGTAGCAGTTTGGAATCGGCTTTAATATGTAGGTCCCGGTCTCATTAGCAATCGTGTTGCAAAAAGTAAACGGCATCACTCCAAAAGAAACCAACCTAATGTAAGATGTTCTTTTTCACAATTTAACTTTTTCATTAATACAACGGTTTGTTTGACTCTAAAACAGCAAATAAATAAAATTATTTGATAATAAATTATCTATAATTAGCGAAAAAAATTAATTATTATAAATGAAAATTCTGTATATTAAATATCTTTTCAAAATTAATGGAACAGGTAATTTATAGTTTTTTTATTTCGAGAAAATGTAATCAATATATTAATGAGCTTTTAGAAATGGACGAATGTTTTATAAATATTGGTCGTCCCTTTCATATTTATATATATATGTATCTATTTATATATCTATATGTATATATATCTATCTATATATTATATATATCTCTCTATATATATATGTATATATATATTATATATATATATATATATATATATATGTGTGTTATGTGTTATATATATATTGTATATATATATGTATATATATGTATATATATATATGTATATATATGATATATAATATGTATATATATATATATTGTATATATATGTATATATATATATAATATATATATGTATTATATATATATATATATATATATATATATATATATGTATATATATTATATATATATATATATACATATATAAATATATATTATATATATATATATATATATATATATATATATAATATAATATATATATATATATATATATATATATATATATTATATATATATATATATATATATATATATATATAAAACGAAACTTGTTTAAAGGAAAAAAAAAATCCTTAAAAAGCTGAAAATAGGGAAATATGTTATGTTTGAAAAAAAAAGAGGAATAAGAGCATTCACAAAATTCTGGAAAGAAACGCTAAATATTTCTTCTGAAGTATGCTTCATTTCTGCTGCTTCTACTGAAAAAGAAAAATTTCTCCCAGTATTTTTTCAATGTTTTTTGGGACAAATACTGTCCTTATTTACCCTCTCTGAAAAACTCATTAATTTTTGTCCTTTTCAAAATCTGTTAATATAAGCACTTTCGTATTTTTATTCCTTAAGTATTTTGAATTTTTTTCAATACTCCTACATCTATAATTCTATTGAAAAACCAACTCTATTCCGGTATTTCAAACTATTTTTAATGTGTTTTTTTTAAGTTTATATTTACTTTAATTGTATATTTAAATATATTTCCCAAATCTATGGTATACTGAATGTGTAGATTAATAATACACATTATCTCGGTTATGTAGTCAAATTTCATGGATAAACGCTATAAATTCTTTAAAGATATGCTTTATATTATTGATCAAAAAAGTAAAGTAAATAGAAACTGTATTAACTTGATAGAAATATTTTTTTCTGAATGTCGATCAGGATAAAAACTCAAGCCTATGTGTTTACATATACATTTTAATGATCAAACTATATAAAAAACTGGTATCTTTATACCTTAAATAGCTATAGTGCTAACGATCAATAATTATAATTAATGATAATTGTATTTTAATTTATCTATCTAAGACACGAATGTTTAATTTTTATTGTCATAACTGAGTACTTACAGCTATTTATAGTCCATCAAGATGAGATCTAGTTTAAAGATGTAGAAAATAAGAATTAAAGATTTAGAATCTAACAAACTTGGGCCTTTCTTTGTTTACATTTGAAACTGGAACATTTAGTACTAATCAACTTTCAAATAGTATTTGCATTGTCTCTCCACAGTATGTAATTTCTGCAGTATGTAATTTATGTAATGCCCATTTCTGTTAAAGATATTATTATACAGTGTGGTAAATCCTCGCTGGCATTTCCAATTTTTGCCTTGCAGAAATATGTCTAGCAAGCCAACCTATTCATGAAATATCTCAAACCTTTCAAATACATATCAAATACATGTTTTGCACAGTATGACGTAGCTCTGTAGTGTTTCAAAATAGACGTTTTATTCATTGCATGTGAGAAAAGGGAACTTCCAGTGTAATGTAAATGGCACCCTAAATAAAATAAATTCACAAAATGTACTAAACAGAGAGTTAAGTAAGACACAATATCAGGGATAGAAAAAGTGAAAAAGTAAATAGCTTAAACTAGAAAAATGCTATCTGTATCTGTAAATTCTGGGAAATAATGAGTTCTTCAGGAGTTTATCCCTCTAAGCGGTCCGCACGTACAATTGCACCAAACCGATGATATCTTCAAAACGTACAATTTTCGACGTCCAAAAACGCTCCGGAAATAGATGTAGTGTACATTTCTGCCAGGTTCTTTCCCCCATGGAGTTCTGCAGTAAGAGGGTCAGGTCAATTGTTTAAAAACTGCACCCCTCTTTGACTAACATTTATTGATTTATGCACCTCTACCCCCTTAGGGACACAGACGCTGATAGCTTTTCATATCTTTGTAAATCTCTATTTCGGAGTATTTTGTTTGCGGTAACTGATGTATCTCTAATTGCACCACTTAAATATCTTGGACGACTTCTGTAAATAATATAAATAAGTCTCCCAAAGAATATTTTTATTTGTGCTTTGAGAATCCTTTATTTCTTATCTGATGATCATCGAGACTTGAGGAGCTTTATGTGTATTAAAAATTAACAATCTATAATATCTATTTATATATCTATTTATAACCGGAAGTAAAGGGACAATAACGAGGGTGGGTTTCCCGTACTAGTCGACTAAGGGTGAAGGAAAAAATCATAGAAAGCTTTGGCCACTGACACAGTAAACTTTTAGCGTATTTTTTGGAGACTTTTTTCCTCGATGTCTTCCACTCGGAGGGTTATAGGCAAGAATCTGTAGTTAAAATACATACCAATGGATTACTTTGAATTTTTCCTAATTATACATGTTATGTAGCCTCCACACTATAGCCTATTGTTCACCTTGTTTACCATTTCCTGGTGGTGACCTTCAACGATGGTTTACCGGTTGCATCCAAAGGTTGGGCCACTAAACGAGCAGAGTGCTTGGATTCGTCCATAGGGTCTACTGGGCAATTTAGTTGTGCTTCTGGGTGTCTTTCATCTTTGGAGAAAAACAGCCTCCAAAGCTACCGTCCTCCAATGATATTTTATCGTCTGACACCATGTACCATACCCCCTCCATTCGGCGGTAATGGCTTGCAGTAGACAGTAGTGTTGAGGGGCCATTACTCTCATCAAGCAACCCTACAAGAAGAAAGCATCGCAACCTACAGATGTATTCTATGATTTTGGAAAATTGCGAATTCCAATAAGATCAGATGTTCCTCTTTGGTACCGGAGTTCATAGTTTAAAATCCTACTCCTGGCATGAGTGTTCAGAGCCTTTCAGAATAAACGTTAACCCCTTCCCTGTTTCCCGTATGGGCACAGCTTTCGATCCTTTACTGATTTGCCCATATGGCCTACGTGCAATCTGATTTCTATTTCGCTTGCACTGTTTCGTCCGTATTTTTTCCATTTTTAGTAACAAATTATTCGTATAAATGTCCAGTAAATGATAGTTTGCAGTTTATTGAATTTTCTACTGTGATTGGTTCAAAAGCTATGGTTTTTTCGCATGTTTTGTATCAAAAGACGAATTGTTATCTTTCAGTGTATAGCTTTCTGGTTATATTTTACTAACCGCCTGGTAATTTTATTGATGTAAGAATTGAATAATATATTTTTACTTTTAAATAATGGATAATTCAGATCGTATGGAGCTAATTTCTTGTGATTCGAACTGTGACCTGGATTCAGAAACTGAATTATCTGTGAATGATAGTAGCGAAAGTTTACTAGATGACCTGCATAGTAATGACTCTGATAGTAGTAAAGATGGAATCAGTCAAGGAAGAAAATTTTTTTTAATTTATTGTGATAATCCTTCGGATCTCCCTCCTAGATTTGATTTCACTAAAATTCCAAAAATTAACTTGGATATCGATGAGACTAAAGGTAAACTTCAGTTCTATGATACTTTCATTGAAAACAAAGTTGTAATAAATGCTTAAAGTATTAGAAATGTGAATTTTAATAGCATATCATAGCATTTAATAGCAAAAAATGCAAAAAATTTGACATTTTTTTGACTGAATTCTGAAAAACAATGAAAGTGTCTAAGGGTTAAGTAGTTCTTCCAAGTCGCATTGTCACTCGTGAAAAATAAATGTTCACTACATAGCTGTATCTGAAACCATATTAGGCCTTAGTTTGATGACACAAGAAATTGTTTTTATTTTCTGATAGCTGGATACTGCTGTCACACACTAAAATGATTCTCGCTCATATAGGCCACATTAATGAAGTTACATGACCATGGTAAAACACGAATCAAGCTCACTGTGTTGTTATACTATTTTTTACTACTTTTGTTCACCTGAAGTACAAGAAACCAGTACTCCACTACCTAGTTTTTCACCCTCAAGAATTAATAAATGGTTGGATAGTTGTTGTGGATTTCTCTCTTCAAGAGGATACAATCTATGATATACTATTTTCACACGATAGTCACATGCATATGTTACACTTTTTAAAAATGTTACTTGGTTTTAATATATCGTTTTTCATCGTTAATTCGTTTCAATAAGTTCAAATATAAGTCTAGAGTTTGTAAACACTTTATTTATTGTTTATAACTGTGATAACTTTAACAAATGCAAGAAATTATGACAAACGAGATTCTAGAAAAAAAAATAGAAATTCTAGAAAATTAAGGACCTTTGTGCTTTTACTCTTTCATACGATGCATTTTTACATGTTTTAAATAGTTAAAATTAAAAGATCTTCTTGTAAACATTAGAAGAATGCTATTTAATTTAATGTATTTTTAATCTAATTTCTTCTTTATATATAATCATTTGAATAAAATTAAATGAAATATAAATTTTAAATCATTTTGCTTGGATATTATTTTACAGTTCAGTTAGTAATTGTATTTATTATTATTTTTTGTACCTACCATGACGGTAAAAATTATGTAGCTGAAAAGTTTTTTTTTTCTCTTTTGAGGAATGCTTTCCTGGAAATGTTTTCTGTCAATTTTCGAAGATTAAATGTTTTTTCTTATGGTAAGAGAAACATTATACAGAAAATATCTGGTGTATTAAAGTATATTTGAAAAATAATTGAAAATTATTGTCAATAATAGTCGTTGAAAAAGTTGTTGTCTGACTTCTGTTTGAAATACAAAACAAAATAAATACTAACTTATATTTATTTACAGGTAGG
>CM063510.1:81684602-81687102 GCA_032207245.1 Pardosa pseudoannulata | reverse complement strand
ATATATGCTTTTAAGTGTAAATAAACAATTACTGACATGGATGTTAAGAGATACTAATTATTATGATGCAGAAATCATCAAAGCTAGAAAGGATGCATTGAAAGAAGAAATTGTGTCGGGATAATTGTTTTCTACCATATTTCTCACCACGTGAATAATTTGATTGATTACGTATCGAAGAAATATATCCATTCTGAATGTATAAACTAAAGAATCATGGTGTACTTAAGCTCGCCATATGACTTTGGTAAGACGTTCTATGGCATGAATATACGTAATAAAAGAAAACCACCTAAATGTTCAATAAATGCTCCAGATACGTATACCCATACTACAAAGTACATCTCAGGTTTCAGTAATAAATATGAGATAAAATTTTAACATTAGTCCCATTTGTTCAGTTACTATGAATTGTTGTTTGTTCATAAAAGATAGTTTGTGTGACAAGTTAAGAGTACGATTTCTACAGTTCATTACTATAGAAATTTGCAGATATTTTACACCATGGTAAAGTATGAATTACCATATGGGAAATTTTAATACACATAATTACTACCTAATCATTTTGCTAGTGACGCATTGTTCACACATTATAAAAATACTTATTATATTTCTATTCGTTACCATTTTTTTGTAACTATGTTTATATAAATTGTATTCCTATAAACATAGTTTAATTGTTAATTCAATTCATTTTAACGACATTACGATTAAATATTCAATATTCTGTTGATGTAGATGAGATAGCAACTCTGTTATATGAAATACAAACAGTCGCAATAATAGCTTTATAAGTTCCATTATAAAAAACACATACCTGTTATTTGTCTCGCAAATGGTATAAATGCAGTCGGCTTCACAATTCGTATGGAAATGAATACGAACTCGAACAGTAAGATTTGTTTAAATCACGAAATGTATGCCTTTCCCCAGAGATTAATAGAATTAAAGGATTCCTTCCCAGTTAAGTAATTAATTCTGGAATAAATTCAGCTGGGATCCAAAGAGGAAAAGCTTGTTTAAATAATGCTTTGTTCAATTAATTGAAATCGGGGCAAAAAATTGTTTTGTGTATATTTCCTATTACAGCTAGGCAAAATAAATAAAAAAAACATATATACAGAAGTTTTCAAAGTCCTTCAGGATGTTTTAGTTTTATTTATTGTGTGTACCATGAAGTTAGATTCTTTATTTTAAGTGTAAATATATACGAAAGATTCATTTTATGTCACTAACAAGGAAAAATTTAGTTTTTCTAAAATCTAGATGCTTATTTTATTAAAACCTCTCCCGCTGAGTATATTTAAATATCATTTAAAAGGATTTAAGCATGTATCGTCATTATCAAATAAAAATATTATTTTGATAGCAAATTATAGAGGCAAAAACTGTTTTGTGTATATTGCCTATTACATCTAGGAAAAATAAATTTAAAAAAACATATATACAGAAGTTTTCAAAGTCCTTCAGGGTGTTTTAGTTTTATTTATTGTGTGTGCCATGAAGTTAGATTCTTTATTTTAAGTGTAAATATGTACTGAAGATTCAATTTATGTCCCTGAAACAGGAAAATTTACATTTTAAAAATTCTAGATATTTATATTATTAATCCTCTAACACTAAGTATACTCAAATATAATTTGGAAAAATTTAAGCATATATCATCATTTTCAAGTGTAAAAATTATTTTAGTAGCAAATTATAGAGGCAAAAACTGTTTTGTGTATATTGCCTATTACATCTAGGCAAAATACATTAAAAATCATATATACAGAAGTTTTCAAAGTCATTCAGAGTGTTTTAGTTTTTTTATTGTATGTACCATGATGTTAGATTCTTTATTTTAAGTGTAAATATATACGGAAGATTCATTTTATGTCACTAACAAGGAAAAATTTACTTTTTCTAAAATCTAGATGCTTATTTTATTAAACCTCTGACACTGAGTATATTTAAATATTATTTGAAAGGATTAAGCATGTATCATCATTATCAAATTAAAATGTTATTTTGATAGCAAATTATAGAGAAAAAACCATTTTGTGTATACTGAGTAATACATCTAGGTAAAATAAATAAAAAAACATATATACAGAAGTTTTCAAAGTCCTTCAGGTTGTTTTAGTTTCATTTATTGTGTGTACCATGAAGTTAGATTCTTTATTTTAAGTGTAAATATGTAATGAAGATTCAATTTATGTCCCTGAAAATGGAAAATTTACATTTTAAAAATTCTAGATATTTATATTATTAATCCTCTAACACTAAGTATACTTAAATATAGTTTGGAAAAATTTAAGCATATATCATCATTTTCAAATGTAAAAATTATTTTAGTAAGGCAAAAACTCTTTTGCGTATATTGCCTATTACAGCTAGGTAAAATAAATAAAAAAACATATATACAGGAGGTTTCAAAGTCCTTCAGGGTGTTTTAGTTTTATTTATTGTGTGCACCATGAAGTTAGATTCTTTATTTTAAGTGTAAATATATACGGAA
>CM063510.1:81664602-81677102 GCA_032207245.1 Pardosa pseudoannulata | reverse complement strand
TCCTTTATCATGTAAGAGGAAAAAATTATATTGCCATCTATTATTTATCACAAAAATTTCTATCATATTATTTCGCTAAAATATTCCTTCAAACCCTAAAATACTACAAATTTTAACTTAAAATATTGAGCTTAAAGAAAGGAATTTTTTTCAAATTGTTCTTTACAGTAAAAACGAATCGAATTGTTCAAAAGTAAGAAATTCATTATCTGCCAACCCATGGCCATACAAATTAGCCTTATACCCTTTTTCGGTCAACATTCTTACGTTTTGGAACATTTTTAGTTATAAGTTGTTTCAAAGTTCTAAGAAATATATATAACAGAAATAGCAGTGGAAAAAATAAACATATATAGTTAACAAATTGAAATAATTTATTTGCTGTACAAATTCAGAACAATTAGCATCAAAGCCTCATGACCTCTCCAATACGTTTTAATAATACTTTTTAACAATGTCCTCATACTGTGAAAGCACAACACAATTATTTAAATGTTCAGAATTCGTTGGATGATTAGATTTACACAAAACACCAATTAGTGAATCCACCACCCCAATTCAATAGAGATTGTCTTGCAAACAGTCATGTCCCAACAGTCTTGTAAAATGGGACACTGCAGTCTTTCTCGGAAAACTGGAAACAGCTCTCTCTTCCTCTAAAATCCTCGATCTCTTATTGGTAGCACGTTGAACCATATCTTGCTTAAGAGCTTCCTTCAGAGTCAGAATAACAAACAATTTACTGTTTGAAATGAAAGAGGGCGACTCATGCGTTGATCTATCAAGGTTCCATTTTTAGTCCGTGTATGAGCATTTTCTTTGCCAAAAATGGACAGTAACCCACCGGAAAGAAATTCAGGACTCCAGTGTCTTAAGCACAAGTCTACATTCTAAAATACTTAGGGAATTAATTTGATTACTCAAAAATACTTGAAGCACATTCTTAGAATCCGACGAGGTGACTGTATTGTAAAAGAGTGACTACAAACCGATAGCTGTTTAATTGCCATTGAAATAGCTTCAATTTCACCACCCACGGCAGTGGTAAGATGATCCATTGGTAAGTAAAATCTAAATAGCTCACAATAAGCACTTGCTACAGCACCGTTTGTTCTCTCCAACGTAGAACCATCAGTGAAGATATGCAACCATTCATTTTCATAATATTAAACCGCAATAGTCTCCACTACGAAAGATTTTAATTGCGAATCCGATTGAAATATTTTACACTGGTGTGAAAAACTTAAACAACAGCTGGGAGTTTTGCCATGACTCCACGAGAAATCACCGGAGAGACATAAAATTCAGAAATGAGGGAGAGTATTATGTACTTAAAGGATGACGAAAGCATCGGCTCTGAAAAAAGAATACAATGCATACGGTATATTATCGGAATCTAGCTGTTGAGGAGCTACTGGAAAGTGAATATATCACTCGAATGGATTGGTCAGCTTACTCCCCTGATTTAAATCCCATCGAACATGTGCAAGACGCTTTGTGGAGAAGCACTGCAGCTCGCTTACATCTTCCGGAGAACACCCAACAACTCAAACAGATGCTGATTACGGAATGGGCACTCCTACCCAAGAAATGTTTTACCAGCTGTTTCTGAGTATGCGGAGACGGTGCAAAGCAACCACTGCAGTTAGGGGAAGTCATATCCCATATTAAGGAACATCTGCTTGTTGTTCTTCCTTTTGTATAGACAATCATCAGTCACGATACTATGAGTTTAATAAAGCTTGTTTTTTTTTATTCCCTACTGTATGCATTGTATTTCTTTTTCATCGCTGATGCTTTCGTCATCTCTTTCATACATAATACTATTCCTCATTTCTGAATTTCATATATCTCAGGTGATTTCTAGTAAAGTTATGGCAAAAACCCACCTGTTGCTTAAGTTTTGCAGACCAGTGTAATTACTCTTTTATGACATCATGTAGACAATTATGTGGAGAGTAACATGGAATCATTTAAAAATGCTTTAAATATTTTAATGGCGTTTTATAAAAGAAGCTATTTTATTGTAGATAAAATGTTGATTACTGAAATGTAAAAGTAACGAAAAAGGGGTATTTTGCATTGAATTTGAGTAAACTAAATCATCTTTTTCTCAAATTCAGCTTGCTGAGGTAATTATTGCTTCAATGTAAATATTACTAAATTGAATTATACGACAAAAGTTTGTGAGAATAATTCACAGCTTTAAAAGTCTTATCGAGTTTCCGGTATATTGTTTCTATACGCGGAAACTACTATAAGGCTAAAAATAAAGAAGAAAGAACTTATATAAATCAAAAGAGCTAATTTAAGGAGAATCTTTCACAACATGTTGGCTAATTACACAACGAAACACAACTAAAAGACTATAAATATCTATGCCAACATTACGTATTTACTCTAATGAGTCCAGAACAATAAAGCATAGTAATGCCTATTTAGTCATAGTCCTTCAAAAGGTAAATACAAATGAAATAATATGCTAAAAAAAGTGGATTTTTTTTAAGTTTTAAAAGTGTAGATACCAGTTATATAAAATCAACAGGTTCATAAATATTTATGAATATTAAGAAACCCATTCAAAAATTTAACTTCATGTTAAATTTAAACAATTAATTACGAGTTTGTAAATGATTTATAATAGCATATAATTTATATAAAACATGTATAATGAAAAATTCCCGGGATAACCTTAAGTGTGTTAAATTCTTGATTACCCAGATAAACCTGTTTACCTGTAAGATGATAGTCTCTTAAAACAATTAATTATGTCTGAGATAACTTAAATCCTTTAATGCTGCGTTAGGGAGTGTTTAACAGTGATTTATTAAGGCTCGGATTTTGCGTTTATGGCGTGCGAAAGCTCAGCCATAAACTTAACTCTACGAGTATTTCTCCATGATGTATACACCTCGACGACATAAAGAGCGTTTTTAGATCTTATTTTCTACCCCATGACATAAATATTTTTAAAGTGACTAAATAGTTTTCTATAAAATTAATTATTTATGTACAGAAAATATATTAAATATAATAATATAACATATAATAAGTAAAAATCTAAAGATAAGATTTTATGAATTTCTTTAAGCATATATGTATTTATAATACATATTCTCCTGTAAATCATTTATCAATTAAAGTGGATTGTTATACAATTGCTAACATATTATTTTTCAAAAGAGATGAAAAATGTATACAGTGTGACTTCAAGAATGAAAAAAATTAAATTCAACGATTATTAGCATTTATTTTTATTTTTTTGAATGTGAGATATAATATTTGAATAAAGTGAATAGTTACACACTTGCTAATATATTATTTTTCAACGACCAGAAAAATTTCTAAAATATGACTTCAAGAAGGAGAAAAATTAAATTCAACGATGTGTAGCATTTATTCTTAGTTTATTGAATGTGAGATATGATACTCGAATAAAGTAGACAGTTACACAATTGCTAATATATTATTTTTCAACTACTAGAAAAATGTTTACAATATATCTTCAAGAATCATAAAAATTAAATTCTAAGGTAGGTAGCATTTATACTTATTTTATTGAATATGAGATATGATATTCGAATAAAGTAGATAGTTACACAATTGCTAATATATTATTTTTCAACTACTAGAAAAATGTATACAATATATCTTCAAGAATCATAAAAATTAAATTCTAAGGTAGGTAGCATTTATACTTATTTTATTGAATGTGAGATATGATATTCGAATAAAGTAGATAGTTACACAATTGCTAATATATTATTTTTCAACTATAAGGAAAATGTATACAATATGACTTCAAGAACAAGAAAAATTAAAATCAACGATGGGTAGCATTTATTCTTGTTTTACTGAATGTGAGATATGATACTGAAATAAAGTGGATTGTTACAAAATTGCTAACATACTATTTTTCAAAAGACTAGAAAAATATATACAGTATATCTTCAAGAATCATAAAAATTAAATTCTAAGGTAGGTAGCATTTATTCTTATTTTATTGAATGTGAGATATGATACTCGAATAAAGTGGATAGTTACACAATTGCTAATATATTACTTTTCAAATATTAGAAAAATTTATACACTATGATTTCAAGAAAGAGAAAAATTAAATTCAACTATGGGTAGCATTTATTTTTATTTTATTGAATGTGAGATGTATTACTCCAATAAAGTGGATAGTTACACAATAGCTAATATATTTTTTCAACGACAAGGAAAATGTATACAATATAATTTCAAGAATGAGAAAAATTAAATTAAACTATGGGTAGCATTTATACTTATTTTATTGAATGTGAGATATGATACTTGAATAAAGAGAATAGTTACACAATTGCTAACATACTATTTTTCAAAAGACTAGAAAAATATATACAGTATGACTTAAGGAATGAGAAAAATTAAATTCAACCATTATTAGTATTTATTCTTATTTTATTGAATGTGAGATATGATATTCGAATAAAGTGGATAGTTACACAATTGCTAATATATTATTTTTCAAATATTAGAAATATTTATACACTATGATTTCAAGAAAGAGAAAAATTAAATTCAACTATGGGTAGCATTTATTTTTATTTTATTGAATGTGAGATGTGATACTCCAATAAAGTGGATAATTACAAAATTGCTAATTTATTATTTTTCAACGACTAGAAAAATTTATACAATATGACTTGGATGAGAAAAATTAAATTAAACTATGGGTAGCATTTATACTTATTTTATTGAATGTGAGATATGATACTTGAATAAAGAGAATAGTTACACAATTGCTAACATATTATTTTTCAACGACCAGAAAAATTTCTGAAATATGACTTCAAGAAGGAGAAAAATTAAATTCAACGATGTGTAGCATTTATTCTTAGTTTATTGAATATGAAATATGATACTCGAATAAAGTAGACAGTTACACAATTGCTAATATATTATTTTTCAACGACTAGAAAAATGTATACAATATATCTTCAAGAATCATAAAAATTAAATTCTAGGGTAGGTAGCATTTATTCTTATTTTATTGAATGTGAGATATGGTACTCGAAAAAAGTGGATAATTACAAAATTGCTAATTTATTATTTTTCAACGACTAGAAAAATTTATACAATATGACTTGGATGAGAAAATAATGACTCACAACTAAATGTTACCACAATTTGAAATGCAAAATTCCAACATTAAATGTCTAAACGTCCCGGTATCGTTATATATATATCTGAAACTTTCGTTATATAGATTTTAGACAGCAATCAAAAGTGGTAGATTATAAGTAGTCTATAACAATTATATAACAGTGCTAAATACAAAAACTTTTATGAAAAATATGTGGTTTTAATAATTATATTAGTTTTTATTTTTATTTAATTTATAAATTTATTTCTATGTATTTTTCTGATGTAGGACCGGCATCACTAGCAGCACTAAAGATTTCATCCACAAAAATGTGTCTGCCATAACGCAAGAAATGCCACTAATTGCTGTGAACAGTGTGGTGACTCATCTCACAGATATAGTTCTGAATGATGAACAGTACATCGAACTTTTACTGTAATACTAATTAACTGTAATTAAGTTGACTTGTAAGTTGTCAACATTTCTCCATTTGTAAATCATCTTTTGGTTCTATAAAACACTAAAAAAACATCTGTTGGTGGATAGCACAACTATATTTTTCATTGTCACACAACATTCAGTATCTGTTTCATCTGTTTGGTGCAAACCGGATCTTTGTATCTTCATTCGTTTTCGAAATATTCATTTTTAAAGTTTCTTCCTGACTTTTGGATCACCCGGTATTATTACGAGGTTTTCTAGTAATATTTGCCTACGGAATTAATAGAACAATTCTGTACTACTTTCTAGTATAATAGATAATACAACTTCTTTCTTGGTAAAAGTGTATCTCTGGATAAAAGTGTGTCTTGGATATACATTATAATTTTTCTTATAAAGAAATATTTGTAACTTCTCACTAGAGATAGATAGGATGTCAGATTGTGGTTATAACAGCAGTGTTTTTTTTTTAATGTATCCCTTCCAGTCATTACAAGTTTTTCCAGTCTTGCAAGAGTAATTTTTTCCTCGATTTGGAGATTCGCCAAATAATATCCTACAGCTATGACATCTTCTTTCCAACATTTCCTGCTTAGTCTATAAATGTAGGTTCTTATCATTATCACTTACTTGATTCTACGTTTATTCTGCTCAGTTGAGTTTTGATTATTTGTTGGATTCCTTTCGGTGGTTAAATTGAACGTTTGCAGTTCTGCAAATAATGTAATTAGGAAGGAAAGTGTTCTTTTTCCTAGGTGAAAGTTTCATTATGATTTCTTTTATTTCATGTTTATTCTGTTGAAGAAACAATTATTCTTTAAGATCAATTGGAGAGAGAGTTAATCCATTCTTGAAAAACTAAATATTTATTTGTTTTCCAGTTTTTAGTTCTTTTCTTTAAGTGATTATTTTTTCTCTTTAGATTGACTTCGTTTTAAGGTAGTTATAACTGTAAATATTACGTTTGTTTGAACATGAAAATATAATCAATTTTACAGTTAAATGCTTTTTATTTCGAAATGCACATTATTTGAAATTCAGCAAACTCAGTATATTTCTAATATCTAATAACTAGCATATAGAGCTTCATGTGATGGAAACAGTAAAATTTTATTTTCCAGAATCGTAAAGTACCCTATAATGGAAGGTAAAAAAATGGTTTGTTGTTTGGATGAGAATTATCTGGTACATGCTCAATATTTTTTTTATCTTTACTGACCGCATGTTAGTTGAACACTTTAATTTCTCTTTTCATATTGCGTGACAGGACGAACAGCAGAGGTTTTAATATTGACTGTGATTATTTGGTGGTATATATGAATGATGTGCAAAATGTAGCAAATCCATTGCAAACCGTGTGGTTATGTATAAAAAAAACACATAAACGAACAAACGTCTTAATTTTTAAAGATATATACCTTAAACGCTAGATATTTATTGATCCCTTGAAATAGTTTCCTTGACTTTTATAAAAACAATTTGTTGTTAATAGATGGAATAAATTTTCATTGCAACAAAAATAATAGATGATTTAATTTAAAATTATTACATATGTACATAATCTATTATATAAGTCAAATACAAAAGAAAATGATTTACATAATATCTAAGTTGACTTGTAAGTTGTCAACATTTCTTCATTTGTAAATCACTTTTTGTGATATAAAACACTCTAGAGCCATCTATTCGTTGCTAACACATCTAATTTTTTTCGTTACGACACAAAATCCGGTATCTTTTTCATACGTTTTTTGAAAACCGTATCTATGTATCTTCATTCGTTTTCGAATTATTTAATTTTAAATTTTGTCCTCACTTTTAGATCACCCCCTAGTAGTACGAGGTTTTCTAGGACTACTTGCCTACGGAATTAACAGTATAATTCAGTAATAGTTTCTAGTATAATATATAATACCATTACAATTTCTTTCTTGTTAAAAGTGTATCTCTGTCTTGGATATATATTATAATTTTTCAAATAAAGAAATACATGTAAGTTCTCACTAGAAATAGATGGAATGTCAGATTGTGGTTATAACAGCAGTGTTTTTTTAATATATCCCTTCGAGTCATTACAAGTTTTTCCAGTCTTTCAAGAGTAATGTTTTTCTCGATTTGGAGATTCGCCAAATAATATCCTTCAGCTATGACATCTTCTTTCCAACATTTCCTGCTTAGTCTATAAATGTAGGTTCTTATCATTATCACTTACTTGATTCTGCGTTTATTCTGCTCAGTTGAGTTTTGATTATTTGTTGGATTCCTTTCGGTGGTTAAATTGAACGTTTGCAGTTCTGCAAATAATGTAATTAGGAAGGAAAGTGTTTTTTTTTTCTAGGTGGAAGTTTCATCGGGATTTCTTTTATTTAATGTTTATTCTGTTGAAGAAACAATTATTCTGTAAGATCAATTGGAAAGAGAATTAATGAATTCTTGAAAAATTAAATATATAATTTATTCCAGTTTTCTTTTATATACGTGAATTTTTATGTTTAGATTCTCTTGCTTTTAAGGGAATTATAACTATTAGGATTACTTTTGTTCAAACATTAAAATATAATCAATTTTACATTTAAATCATTTTTGTAGTGAAATTCCCATTATTTGAAATTCAGCAAACTGAATATATTTCTATTATCTAAAATAACTAGCATATAGCCCGTCATATGACGGAATCAGTAAAAGTTTTAATTTTCCAGAATCGTAAAGTACCTTATGAGGAAGGTAAAAAATGGTTTGTTTTTTTGGGATGAGAATAATCTGGTACACGCTCAATATTTTGTTTATCTTTACTGACCGCATGCTAGTTGCACACTTTAATTTCTGATTTCATATTACGTGACAGGAGGAACAGCAGAGGTTTTAATATTGAATGTGATTATTTGGTGGTATATATGAATGATGTGCAACATGTAGCGAATCCATTGCAAACCGTGTGGTTATGTATAAAAAACAAACACACAAACGAACAAACATTTTATTTTTTAAAGTTATATAACTTAAACGCTAGATATTTATTGGTCCGTGAAATATTTTCCTAGACTTTTATGAAAACAATTTTTTGTTAATACTGGTGATAAAAATTTTCATTTCAACAAAAAATAATAGATGATTAAATTTAAATTATCACATATGTACCTAATCTAATGTATAAGGTCAAATATAAAAGAAACCTATTTATGTAATATCTAAGTTGACTTGTAAGTTGTCAAAATTTCTTCATTTGTAAATCACCTTTTTGTTATATAAAACACTATAGAGCCATCTATTCGTAGCTAAAACATCTAATTCTTTTCGTTATGACACAAAATCCGGTATCTTTTTCATACGTTTTATGAAAACCGTATCTATGTATCTTCATTCGTTTTCGAATTATTTAATTTTAAAGTTCGTCCTGACTTTTAGATTCCCCCGTAGTAGTACGAGGTATTCTAGGAATACTTGACTACGGAATTAACAGTACAATTCAGTACTACTTTCTAGTATAATACATAATAACATTACAATTTCTTTCTTGGTAAAAGTGTATCTCTGTCTTGGATATATATTATAATTTTTCAAATAAAGAAATACATGTAAGTTCTCACTAGAAATAGATGAAATATCAGATTGTGGTTATAACAGCAGTGTTTTTTTAATCTATCCCTTCGAGTCATTACAAGTTTTTCCAGTCTTTCAAGAGTAATTTTTTTCTCCATTTGGAGATTCGCCAAATAATATCCTTCAGCTATGACATCTTCTTTCCAACATTTCCTGCTTAGTCTATAAATGTAGGTTCTTATCATTATCACTTACTTGATTCTGCGTTTATTCTGCTCAGTTGAGTTTTGATTATTTGTTGGATTCCTTTCGGTGGTTAAATTGAACGTTTGCAGTTCTGCAAATAATGTAATTAGGAAGGAAAGTGTTTTTTTCCTAGGTGGAAGTTTCATCGGGATTTCTTTTATTTAATGTTTATTCTACTGAAGAAACAATTATTCTGTAAGATCAATTGGAAAGAGAATTAATCAATTCTTGAAAAACTAAATATTTAATTTTTTGCAGTTTTCTTTTCTTTTCCTTGAGTAATTTTTTTCTGTTTAGATTGTCTTCGTTTTAAGGGAGTTATAACTATAAGGGTTACTTTGTTTGAACATGAAAATATAATCCCTTTTAAATTTAAATGCTTTTTGTAGTGAAATGCACATTATTTGAAATTCAGCAAACTTAATATATTTCTATTAGCATATAACCCGTCATATGACCGGATGAGTAAAATTTTTAATTTTCCAGGATTGTAAAGTATCCTGTGAGGCAGGTAAAAAAATACATAACATATGGAAATAATATTATGGATAATATCATAGATTATTAATTGAAGTATCAATTTAAACAAAATTAAATATAGCAAAAGATTTTTTTTCTCAAAAATACTAGAAAAACATAAACAATATGAAAAACTGTAGTAGAAGATACTTGCGAGAAAGGTTGTCAAAGAAAAACACAATTATCACTATACAAATTGCAAAATATCAAAACATATATAAAGTGCAGAACTTTCATAAATAAGATGTGCGAGTATTAATTTCACGACAAAGCACAATTCTCGCTATCTAAATTACAAAATACATTCTCCAAAATTTTTTAGAATCTTTGTGAAATATTAAGTTTTAAATTATTGGATTAAACAAAATAATTTTACGATACTAAAGGTATAGTGTTCGTCACTCTTACTCTGAAGGATTTCATACCTTGATTACCTAACAAAAAACATTATCTTTTCTGAATCACTTGAAGGAGAAGAAAAAAATATCTTATTCTCGTTCCCTAGGCGCTTCTTTCTTCTGTCTACATCATAGAGGAATAGGGGTAAATTTTTAAAATCTTTGTAAAATATTAAGTTTCAAATTCTTGGGTTAGACAAAATACTTTCACGATACTAAAGGTATAGTATTCGTCACTCTTGCCGTGAAGGATTTCATATCTTGTTTCCCTAACACAAAAATACAACATTATCTTTCTTGAATCGCATCAAGGAGAAGACAAAAATATCTGATTCTCGTTATTCATGTTCCCGAGGTGCTTCTTTCTCCTGTCTCCATCAGAGAGGAATAGGGGTCCAAAATTTTTAAAATCTTTGTAAAATATTAAGTTTCAAATTCTTGGATTAAACAAAATACATTCACGATACTAAAGGTATAGTATTCGGGACTCTTACCATGGAGGATTCCATATCTTGTTTCCCTATCAAAAAAAAACATTATCTTTCCTGAATCACATCAAGGAGAAGAAAAAATATCTGATTCTCGTTCCCTAGGTGCTTCTTTCTGCTCGCTCCATCAAAGAGGAATAGGGGTGATTTGTTGAGGATTGTAGCATAGCCCAATCACATATCACAAACTTTAAAACTCCCTTTCTTCTACTTCCAAACTTCTTTAGGAATCTAACATCAGGAATAGTTTAAAAATGACGTTTTTAAAACATAGACATAAATTTCGACTTAATTGTATATTGTAAACCTTCCATTATAGCGGGTTTTAACAAGTTCGTTTTCTTATTTTATATTGTTAATACGTAATAAAAAATTATGATTTTTTTTTTACTTCTTGAATTCTTTTAACTATTTAATTATCCATTTAGCAATATAAGAATAAGATTCCATTTGGGCAATTACCTTTACAAATTAAATATCTTGTTTCGAAAAGTTCCTTAAATAAATGCTAATTATAATCATATTCTAATGAATATGAAAAATTGTTTTTATTTGTACTGAAATGAAATGCGTTATTTATTGTTAAAGACTTTTCATTTTCATTTAGTTTTATAATCACATAGCAATGAAGTATATCTAGAATTTTTTTCCCTACATAACTATTTACTCGGTTACAATGCGCCTATTGTATTACATAATTAAAAATTCAAAAAATCATATCTAATGAATTCCACGATCAAATTTAGCAAACAAGTTACTCTCCATGTGGTTAGTAACTTGCTTTGTAGATACAATTAATTAGGCCCCATCGTATGTTTAATACCATCTAAATTTGACTCTTTTTTTCTATTTCTTTCTTCAAACCGTTGACACTTGTGACTGTTTAAGAGCACTAAATATTGAAGGAAGTAAATTGAAGATGACCCCAAAGACTTCGGACAGCAAGCCACATATTAAGGGATTGAAATTTAATTATTCCTTTTCAGTCTATACAAAAAGAGTATGTTGTGACAATATTCTAATAATAAGAAGAAATTTTTTAATATACTAAAGCATGTAAACTGCAAACAGTGCAATATGCAACAAAAAACAAGAATACAAGTTGGTAATTAGTTTTCCTAAGATTATTGTATAAACGAATCACAAAAGAAATGTAAAAGAAATGCAACAATACTTCATTTAGTAGAGTTTTTACATTTTTGAATATCTATATCAAATTTAAGTATATTTGCTGATTACTGAAAAGTTACTATATATTCAAAGTGCACTTCTAGTCTTGGCACTACATAATTGAGGAAAATTTAGAGCTATACAGACTGACATTAACTTTTTTATAATCTATTAAAACAATTGTCATTCAAGGTCTTAATATAAATACAGATCGTGAATGACCTAAATCAAATCATTTTAATCTTATATTGCGAAGTCTATCAGCATATTCTGGCATTTGGAGAAGCAAAAGGACATGCATTATATTTAAGAAGGTTTATCAAATTGATACTGTTATCTGGTAAACTAATTCATTTCAATACTGCGAAATGTTTTTTTAATATCTTTACGCTAAGTATTTTCGTAAGATTAAAAGGAGTCAAAATGATAAATAATGAATAGAAATGCTTTAAATAGCCTTTCATGGCCAAGGAAAATATGTACAGATACTTGCTACAGGATATGGTTACATACCCAAAAATATTTTCTTTACTACTATCCACTCATGGCAACTGTCGGTTCTATGTAACT